>CM066330.1:52716759-52879259 GCA_033807585.1 Hydrophis major
ACAACAAACGGAATTCTGCCACTTATTCCGGTAGTAAACGTTTACCTTGCTTAATATCCATTAGCCGTCTTTCTACAATTTGTCCTTTAATAGGATCCTCAAACATTACCCTCATCTGTTGGAGGAAACCCTGGAAATTGTTCAATAACAGGCTATCCTGAAATAACAAGGGAGTAGCCCAATTGGCAGCCTGCCCAGTTAATAAACTAATAACAAAGCCTACTTTAGCCTGGTCGATTGGAAAGTCTTCAGGTCTCAGAGAAATAAACATTTGGCATTGGCCCAAAAATGCCGGGAACCTGTCCATTTGCCCAGAAAATTTCTCTGGCATGGCTACCGGGCTTTTCCTCACAGGAGGAGCAGGGAAAGCAGCAGCGGTACTTGGTAAGCTGGAAACATAATTCAGCAATTGTGTTACCTGATTTTGCAAAAGCTGAGTTATTTGTTCTTGTTGTTGCTCTACCAGACGCTGCAGTTGATTAGAATCCATCTTGCTTCTAAGATGGTTTGTTGTGCTTGGTCAGGAACAAAAATGTTATGGCTCCCCCTTCAAAGTTCCAACAAAACAAAATCAAAGGCAGCCACCCCAAAACTCAAATCCAACATAAAGAAGTCTTACAAGATTATATTCCACATGCCCTGTTATCACAACAGTTCAGGCATAAATTCTCCAAGCTCCGAGCCTCTGTCAAAAACCTCTGTACGTAATCAAACACTTTGTCCCTGACAAACTTCTCCCACACAGCTGTGTCCTTTTATAATCCTTGAGGCAATGTGCAAATTACTAATTAGGCTCGCCCGCCCTTCTAACTGAGTTTGTTTCCGTAAACCACCTAGATGGGCATGACAATCTCTCTAACAATTCAGACTCCAAAATCTCAGCAGGCCCCAGTCTTTCATCATCAGATTCATCAGAGTCAAAAGTCACAGCAGGATCGATCCTTTCAAACACAACATATATATATATATTCTTAAGTTTTCGCGGGTACTTACATGTATGGCATTCAGCTTTGTTCGGGTATTTTCCCACGTCATAGTAGTGGTGCTTTTAAAGTTGTAGCAACGTTTCAGCAGAATCTCATCTGCCATCATCAGGCTTCTGTATAGTGTTCGTCTGTGAGTTAGACTTTTACAGTGGTTTCAGATTTAAATTTGGGGCAGCCTATTGCTATGACAGAATGGTTTTGTCTTCATCCTGATTGGTTGAGAGTCTTGGTGTGTGTTTATTGGTCTTGGAGTTTGTTGTGTTCTGCTTCTAATATCTTCTGTCTGTTTTTTTGGCTCTTTTTGTATCTTGATTGGCTGGCAACATTGTGTTACTTTATTGGAGGCCTTTAGTGCAGCTTGGCTTCGGGTAAATAGACGGCTATCATTAGTTAGGAAGCTGGGTTTCATCTGGGTGCCTGGTTGGGGTGTGTTTGAGCTGGAGGTATCAGGGGGAATCTGTTTGTGCTCAGGTGTTTGTCTGGCTTGTGGTGTGGAGATTCTTTTGTTTGTGAGTGCAGGCTTCCAAATGATTGACAGCCTGGTGGAATCATCTCTTCTGTTCATGCTTTCTGGTCTTTTTTCAATCTCTATGGCTTCTCTGATGATTCTGTGGCTGGGATTTTCTATAGTGGCTAGGGTTTTGGTGCCATTGAAGTTGATGTTATGACCTATGGCTTCCATGTGTTGGACTAGTGAGGAAGTGTGTTCCAGCTTTTTGACTGCATTTTTGTGTTCATCCAGGCGGGTGCTTATTCTTCTTTTGGTCTTCCTCACTTGTCCAACACATGGAAGCCACAAATCATAACATCAACTTCAATGGCACCAAAACCATTGATATATGACTACCTAAGATGTAAAACTACCCAAAATGTAAAAGGGTACTTTTTTGTAAATTATTGTTGCAAATGTGGAAAACTTTGACGTGTCATTGTATGGTGTCTAGTGAATTTGCAAAAAAAGTCAGATACTTTGGGGGCCAAATTACACAAAGTGCTATAAATATTTTTAAAGTTTTATATTCAATTGAAATTTGAACTATTCTTGGTAAGGTTAACGGATAGACAATTCGAAAAAAGTTGTGGAAGATTTTTTTTATACATGATAACTCCTGCAAGTTTATTATGTGCAAAAATATGGAAAGATTGTGAAATATCCATAACAGGGAAATGGCTGAAAATGACAGAACTAGCAAGGGGAAAGGAGAAATAACTACATTTATAAGTGAACTTTTTGATTTTAAAAAAATGAACTTGTGATTTATGAGCTTGATGATTAGAAAGTTGAAGATATAGTATGGTAGACTTCAGAAAATATGACATTATTTTTTAACTTTAGAAAGATGGTAAAAAAAATGTCCTTGTAACCTTTTTTTTCGCTTCATGTATGGCTCAGAGGGGTTTGAAGTGGGTAGTGATGCAGCTGCAGTGCGGCTTCTGGTCCATGGTTGTGTCTCATCTTCTGTGTGGGTGTGAGTCTGCTTTCTACGTGGAAGTGTGGTGGTGGCATCTTGTGTGGCTCTCAGGGGTGTGGGTCTGGTGTCATTCTTCATGTTAGTACTTGTCTGTTCATGAGGGTGGGTTTCCAAATGGCTGGTAGGCGGGAGGTATCATCTCGTTTATTTATGCTGTGTGGGCGTTTTTCTATCTCTATGGCTTCTCTGATTATTCTGCTGCTGAAGTGTTCGGTTTTGGCGATAGTTCTGGTATTTTTAAAGTCAATCTCATGTCCTGTGGCTTTGAGGTGTTGGACCAGGGAAGAGGTCGGTTCTTCCTTTTTGATTGAGTTCTTATGTTCTTCAATGCGTGCGCTTATTTTTCTGTTAGTTTGTCCAATGTATGTGGTGGGGCAGGCAGTGCAAGTGATTTCGTATACTCCTTGATTTTCTAACTCGGTTTTGTCCTTAGGGTTTCTTAGGATGGTGGATATCTTTCTGTTTGTGCAGAATGCTGTCTTAATGTTGTGTTTTTGGAGGATCTTGCTGATTTTGTCTGTAGTGCCTTTTATATATGGGAGGAGGGCTTTGCCATTCTCTTTTTCTCTGTCTTGGATTTTGGTTGGGGTTTCTTTCAAACCCCTCTGAGCCATACATGAAGCGAACTTACCCCCAGCATGAAGATGCAGCACGACCACGAACTCGAAGCCAAACAGCAAGATCACATCTCACCAGCTCAAATCCCCCAGCAACTAAGACTAACCTGAGCACAACCAAGCCCCCACCTGAACAGAACACGCCTCCAGCCAATCAGAACACAGCCAACCCCCCACCCAATCAGAACACAGCCAAACCCCAACCAATGAAAACACACCCCCACCCAATCAGAACACAGCCAAGCCTCCACCCAATCAAGTCACACCCCCACTAGCAGTTAAAAGGAAGAAGCAGCTGCAAGCTCACATCACTCTGAGAAGCACAGAGCTGAAGACCAAGCCTGAAGATGATGAATGAGACTTCATCGAAACATTGGCTAGAAACTTCCAATCTTACGGGGGAGAAAACTCGAATAATCAAAGATCCATATATATATATATATATATATATATATTCTTTATTCTGAGCACATTATTAGCTAAATAGATAATGAGCAAATATAAGATATGCAGAAGGTGATTGTCACTTTTAGTTCCTGATCAGCAGTGTTGGTATTCAACTGGTTCACACTGATTCACCCAAACTGTTAGCTAATTGCTTATGCGGTGCAGAGAAACAGATGGAAATAAAGTGCAAGAGAGGGGGTTTTTTTTAACTCTTTTCACTGCCTTCAGTTAATAGCTTGGGGAAGACAGCCAAGAACTACTTAACAGTTGCAGCTGGAATCTAGTCGACACACACCTTGAATAAAGTCAATGAACAACAGAAACTGATAAGATTAGGGCAGGGAAATATGGTCATAAAGTACAGTATTATTTATCTTACATTTATATAACCAGGCAACATTTATATTAAAATACTGAAGGATTTTCAATAACTGATCGAATCTGTGTTTGAGAAATTGGAAACTACAGGATGGGAAAATACAAAATTATTCCTTTAGAAAACAGAAATCAAATGCACAAATATAAAATGGGTCATCCTTGATTTTTTTACTGTTGTTTCAGGAAGAGATCTTAAAATAGTAATCAAAAGCAAACTGAATATAATATAGCAATGTAACATGACTGACAAAAGGCACAACAAACAAACAAAACAAAACTCAGCATAGCTGATTCTGATTAAATCAATAGAAGCATAATTTTCAAATTACAGGAAATAATATTTCTAATTTATTCTGTTTTTATAAATATTGCATATAGTTCAAAGGATCATATTTTAAAAGTGTTCAGACAAATTGATACAGTTTCACCAAAGTGCAATCAAAATGATTTTGTTACTAAAAATTAACCCATAGAAGGAAAGATTTTAAAAACAGGATCCATTTCACCCTCAGTATAGAACACTAAAGGGTGATATGCTAGCACTCTTCATGTACCTGGAAGGATATCACAAAGAAAAAAAATAAAGACTAGTTTTCCACCTTTCTGGCATACAGAACATAAAGTAATGGTTTTGAGTTAAAGGATGAAGTGTGATGAAGCATTTGATGAAAAGAAATGCTTAATTTTAACAATTTGAGAGTGGAATAATTTATGATATTTGATATATAGATATGTCTATCTATCTATCTATCTATCTATCTATCTATCTATCTATCTATCTATCGACCGGGACCATTACCCAAAATCCCAGCAACCATGTGCTGGCTGCGGGGCCAACCATTACCATTCCGATTGCAAATTCTGCAACGCGCTCTCCCACGAGTGCGGGAAACGAGGCCAAATCGGACGGGTCTGCAGAAGTCTCCTCGGACCCAGCCAGACCTCAAAGGGTACCAATCTCCGCCAATCGACAGGAAATCATCCTGTAAGGTGAGAACCAGCAAACCACTCCTACAGAAACCGACCCGTGAATCGCATAACAAGACGGGAAGAGGCTCACCAAACACTCACTATCGGCCATGCCTCTTCACTGGATGTCAAGAAAATTCGAGTCAAAGTGGACATCGAAAATCAGCCTTGCCAAATGGAAGTTGACTCGGGATCGTCTCTTTCAATGGTCTCCTGGAAGACCCTCAAGCAACTCATTCCCACTATCCGGCGCCAAGACCTTCAATTCCAACAGCTCATGTTAAAGGACTACCAAGGGAACCGGATTCCAGTTGTAGGATCCAGTCGAGTCCGGGTCGCAGTCAAGAACCGCACAGCGTACTTACCCCTGACAGTGATCGACAAGGACCGGCCTAGCCTGTTAGGCCTGCAATGGTTCGCACCACTCAGCATTGAAGTGGCAAACATTAACCGAATCGGCGGCAGTGACTGGGAGGAGGACCTCGTCCATGAATTCAGGGACGTCTTCGCGGAAAAGCTAGGCGAGTACAAGGGGACCCCGATATCCTTTAGCCTTAATCCAAAGATAGCTCCCATCCGCCTTAAGCCTCGTCGAGTTCCGTTCGCACTAAAGCCGAAAATCGACGAACAGCTTGATAAGTTGATAGCCCAGGGAGTTTGAAAGCCAACCGACCACTCCCCATGGGAAACCCCAATCGTGACATCAATTAAGCCGGACGGCTCCATTAGAATTTGTGGGGACTATCGAGCCACTCTAAACCACGCCCTGCAACAAAATCCATTTCCCGTGCCGGTGGTGCAACACCTCCTCCATTCCCTGGGGGGCGGAAAAGTCTTCGCTAAACTAGACTTAGCACAGGCTTATCAGCAACTGCTGGTTGACGAGAAAACAGCACAGGCACAGACTATCGAAACCCACCGAGGTGCCTTCAAGTGTACGCGGCTCCAATTCAGAGTCAGTGTAACCCCGGGGATCTTTCAGAGCCTAATGGAGAGACTATTGCAGGGGATCAAAGGCGTTGTCCCCTACTTTGACGATGTGCTCGTTGCTGCCCCCACTCCAAAAATTTTACGGGACCATTTAAGACTGGTTTTACAAAAATTCCAAGAAGCAGGCCTGAAAGAAAGAAAAATAAGTGCAAGCTGTGTACAGATCGTGTTGAATTCTTAGGATACTTGATTGACAGCCAAGATATTCACCCTACCGATATCAAATTGAGAGCAATAAAAAACACTCCTAGACCCTGGAACAAGGCCGACCTCCAGGCGTTCTTAGGCCTTATCAATTTCTGTAATGTATTCTTGCCACACAAGGCGACTGTCGCTGAACCTTTACATCGCTTACTAGATAAAAAAGCAATTTGGGTATGGAGTCACAGAGAAGAGCAGGCGTTCCGTAATGTAAAAAAATATTGACTTCTGACGCTGTACTAATGCAGTACAATAAGACTTTACTGTTGAATATCACATGTGATGCATCGCCTTTTGGAGTGGGTGCCATTTTGAGCCATGTATTGCCTAACGGTAGCGAAGCCCCTGTTGCTTACTTTTCAAAAACGCTTTTGAAAACCGAGCAAAATTACAGCCAGATCGATAAAGAAGCCCTGGCAATTGTATCGGCTGTTAAAAGATTCCATGAGTACGTGTACGGCCGGACTATTACTCCAGTAACTGACCACAAACCGTTGCTGGGGATAATCACTGGGGATAAGCCAACTCCCTATATACTTTCTCCCAGGATGACCCGCTGGTCAGAATTCTTGGCTGCCTACAATTATCAGCTACAATATCACCCCGGTAAAGCCATTCCCCATGCCGACGCATTGAGCCATGCACTGCTCCCTGAAACCATCAACGATCCTACACCAACGATGACAACGTTGCAGATCGAGACACTCCATACACCGCCATTAACTGACTGTGATATCACGAGAGAAACAAAACGTGACCCCATCTTAGCACGAGTCCTCACATGGGTGGAACGCGGATGGCCATTGGACCAAGTACCAGACGACTTTGCACCATTCAAAAGTCATCAAACAGAGTTGTTCTCACAGGGCCTGTATTATCTGGGGCGATAGAGTCGTTATCCCAGAATGACTCCAACAGGCACTGCTAAGAACCTTGCACGATGGCCACCCTGGCATCGTGTGCATGAAGGGCCTTGCACGTAGCTATGCGTGGTGGCCAGGCATAGACAAACAAATCGAATCGTGGGTTAAAACTTGCCAGAGATGCCAAGAAGTAAGCAACGCTCCACCAAAGGCAGCCCCAACCAAATGGGAGATGCTGCAGGGTCCCTGGTCCTGCATACATCTGTATTGTGCTGGGCCGACCAAAGGCCACACATTCTTGTTAACCGTCGACGCCTGCTCGAATTGGCTCGAGATTCACCGAATGAGGAACACGACCACCGAAGCAGTCATCAAAAGACTGGAAAGACTGTTTGCTACCCACGGATTACCAGATGTTCTGGTATCCGACAACGGACCCCAATTTACTGCGCTGTCGTTTGAACAGTACCTGGCTGACCATGATATCTGACATGTGCTCACTTCGTCTGTGCATCCTGCGGACAATGGTAGGGCTGAACGCATGGTACAATTTGTCAAGAGAACGCTACAAAAAATAGACTACGACAACATCGACGAGAAAATCAACCGAATCCTTTTCCTACAGCACATCACACCTCACAGCGTCACCAACAAAACTCCCGCCGAACTGCTAATGGGACGAAAGCTCCGCTCCCACCTCGACTGGTTACACCCAGACTACGAACTGGAAAAACCACTCGGATCCAGCGGCCGATGACGTACCTTCCAGGTAGGCGATTTAGTATTCACTAAAAACTTATCGGTTGATCCGCTGTGGGGAGAAGCAACTGTAATCCACATAACCGGCCCAAGATCATACTTTGTACAGTGCCCTGACAATAGACTTTGCAAGCGCCACATAGATCAACTACGATCACAGCTGCAGTCATGCAATTCCGAACTCCCTTATGACCAAACTGAGGGTAGGGGAGATACAGAGGAAGGCGACTTTCAACTAGAGGAAAATCTTTTCGAAGGGACTGATAATGGAACTGAAACACAGGAACAGGAACTGGGGACCGGAGTGAGTTCACCTCAGGGAGTGGCCGAAGATATTGGTGACGACGGAAATGTGAACTCTGAAGCAGAGGCATCCCTGTCGTTAAACAATGATCTACCTCAGCAAAAGTGCAGCCAATTGCCAGGCACTTTGCGAAAATCAAAAAGACTGATAAAACAACCGTCCTACCTCAAGGACTATGTGACCGCGCCCCGTAAGCAGAAGCCGGGGGAAAGGGGTGTTGTGAATGAATAATGTTAAATAAAGTTATCTTGAGCTTGAAGTCAAGTGCAGGGTTCTGGCCCTGCACTTCTGATTGGCTGTTAGTGGCAGGATCAGATTGGTCCGTTCAGGAGCATCTGATTGGCCATTAACAGGCCATTCTCATTGGTTAACGGAGCTAGTGCTCCCGGATTGCTATTGGTTGAATAGTTAATAAGTTGCCTATATAAGGAAGGCTATAGCAGCCATCGAGTTTGAGCTATCACACCATGTAAATAAAGAGTTTGAAGTTCACTGTTTATACCAGCTCATCTCCATTATTCGCATCCATGCTCCAGACTTAACAGCTGTGGTCTATAGTTATCTAAGGAACAGCTAATCAACAGATTAGGCGAATAGTTCCAGAAAATGTAGCAATCAATTCACATTAGCTGGGATAAGCCAGTTCCAGTACATCACTGGATTTGGCATACAGCCAGTTGAAATGCAGTCTTCTTCATTCACATCAACTTTTCTCCAATAAGGATTTTAGACTTTGGTTTAATCTGGGAAATGGACTGTACATTGGGGCATGAGATTTATATGTATGGTAAAAAAAAAAAAAAAAGGAGATAAATATCCTTATTTTTTCATGTGTCAGTTCAAATGAATTGATTTTGGACTAGAGTACCAGTATATTTAGCAGAATCCCAGGACTGAGATCTGATGGAAGAGATTTTTGGGTTGTTCCATCCTTGATATTATCAACTTACTTTGTTAAGTCAGTATAGAGTTTACCACTGCAAATCCCTAACAATTTATTGAAAAGTTGTGGCTCTGCTTTACTGCTAATACCTCTTGTATATCTCCAGTTTCATGCTTTACATATTTTCTCAACATATGTTCAGAATTGGAATACATATCTCATCATGTAACACTTGAAATTCACTTTCATTTTCTTCTTTCATTCTGGATTTGTATGGCAGTAGCATTTTATTCAAAGGAAAAGAAAGAATCTTGCTTTAAACTTAGCTATACTGTATATGTGGTGTGTGTATAATAAAGTCCATGTGCCAATACAGATTTTAAAGTAAAAATGGGTGGGGAGGGGTGGAACCTTTAAAACAAGATGTGGGCTGTTCATCAAACCATAAAGTGTTACATATAATACAAGTTCAGCTCTCACTCCATATAGGGAGTGCTTCCATATTATGATAATTGTACATGATTGATTAGTCTGCCCACATACTTTTTAATGCTATTATGCTATAGCCCAGAAATAATTCAATTTGTAATATGCCCTTAACAATACAATTTCAAGAGGTTTCTTGGCCTATATTGAAAATAAACCTAGAATATAAAGCCAAAGAGAAGATAAATTTACTATGGTTCTATTCACAGAACTCTGTCCATCTGCTGTATACTTGTTTCTGTATCTGTCTCTCTCTTACACACCCATATGTGAAAGAAATGTGCCATATGTGCAGAAAATAAGTGAATCTGGAACAGTTTTCACCAACCCGATGTAGTCTGAAATGTGTTGCATGTCAACCATAACAAGAAAAATCTGAAGCACCACCCATATGAAGATACTAGGTTGAGGATGTGTCTTTGTTGACTCAATGTATATCCTATCTATGAATTGTATGTATAGACATTTCTTTTTCAAAAACATTTGCTTGAAATTGAAATAATTATATTCTGAAGCATTTCATGAGCCAGAATTATGATTCAGAAGATTTTATACTGTTTACTCCAGGATTTATTCATATATAATCTCCAAGGAGTTTCCAGAGTTATTAGTAAAAACAAACATCAAACCATGCTCTTCAGAGGCAGCTCCATGTACAGTGTATTTGAATTGTCCAGTTAAGAGAATATGTAAATTCACAGTGTTTTTAACAAGATTCCTGTAAGAGAAAGAAATAGGGTTACAAGAACTTAGCTTTGTTTCTTATTCCAATTAATATCCTAAGGCGTTACGGCAGTAACTTTCTTAATCTCTCTCTAACGTCTTTATTGTGAAATAGAAAGAAGGAGGTTCTTTTTACTGCTAATGGCTGCACTTGAAGGTGGTTTCTAAAATCCTTTTCTAAATTCTTTTTTTTGGAAAAAAGATTTTATTAATTTTCTACAAACAAACAAGACAAACAAAACATTAAAACATTCAGCTCTTGAATGTACATCCAGTGTGTCAGTTGGTTCATCATTTTTGTGCATTTATTCTGTAGTCCCAGTTACAATTATGTTACATAACAACTCATATTATCAATCCAAACTTATATATCCTAATATTACTAAAAAAAAAAGAAATTTTTGACTATACTTTTAATCATTCATGCTTTATGAGCTAACAATACTTTAACCAGATTATTCAACAAATCATATAATCATACCAAATCAATCCTAAAAAACCCTTTATAAATATAATATCAAATAACAAAATAATAGCAAAATAAAGATATTTCTTACTATCTAGCATTCTAAATATTCTATTATCGTATTTTATCATCTAGCCATTTATAAAAAAGACCCCAAATTTCATAAAATTGTTTATCCTCTTGCTCTCTAATTTCAAATGTCAATCTGCTCATCTCAGCACATTCCAATATTTTCTTAATAATTTCTTCCTGTCATGGTATTTTCACATTCTTCCAATTTTTAGCAAATACAATCCTGGCTGCTGTTAATACATTTACAATCAGGTATTTCAAATCTTTACTATATATATCAGGTAAAATTCCCAATAAGAAGATCTCTGGTTTCAAGTCTATATGTTTCTTTGTCATTTTTTCCAACCACATGCGAATTTTAGTCCAATATTTTCTAGCATCCTCACAAGTCCACCACATATGGTAATACGAGCCGGGTATCTGACGACATTTCCAGCATTTTTCACATTTGTTCTTAAACATTCTTGCTATTCTTGTCGGAGGAAAGTGCCACCTGTAAAACATCTTGTACAAGTTTTCTTTATATGCTGTTGACATTGTCATTTTATAATTTTGAGACCACAATTTCTGCCATTTCTCTAAATCAATCCCATATCCAAAATTCTTCCCCCAAACAATCAAAGTTTCTTTGACTTGTTCTTCCTCTGATTTCATTCCCAGTAAATAACCATATATTTTTTTAATCACCTTCTCATCAGTACCCATCAAGATCTTATCTAAATCAGTCTGCTTATCATAGAATCCCTCCGTTTTAAAATCTTCATCATACCTTGAATGTATTTGTGCATATGAAAACCAATTCATCCTTATACCTTGTTCCTCTAAGTTTTGGATCGATTTAAGTTCACCCTTTTCATCCAAGAGTTCCCCATATCTAACTGTTTGTTCCTTCTTGTAGATTATAGAATAGGAAAATGCTTCAATAGTCGATAACCAAATTTTCAAATAACATTGTCTTTTTATCTTCTCCCAATTTAACCACAAAGACTCCCGTACATAATGTCTTCTAAAATAACCCTGTGTTTTAGTTCCCTTATACCATAAAAAAGCATGCCAGCCCAACAGCAAATCATGCCCTTCTAATGTCAACAACCTATGTTTTCTTAATGTTATCCATTCTTTGACCCACATCAAACTTGCAGCTTGATAATACAATTCCCAATTAGGTAGGCCAAAACCTCCTCTAATTCTAGCATCTTGCAAAAGCTTTAGCTTTATTCTCGCTTTTTTACCTTGCCATATAAACTTCCACATAATTTTATTTAAATCTTCAAAATAGTCTTTTCCAAGCCTAATTGGTATTGTTTGAAACAAAAATAAAATTCTAGGTAAAATATTCATCTTAATTGTTGAAATTCTCCCTATTAATGACAATTGCAAGTTTTCCCACTTCTTCAAATCTGTAATTATCTGTTGTTTAAGTTTAATATAATTATTCTCCTTTAATGCGCTACATCTTGTTGTCAAATATATCCCCAGATACTTAACCTTATTTGTAACTTGAATTTTTAAAAGATCTGCCAGTTCTTCTCTCTGTCTCAATAGCATGTTTTTTGTCAAAATCTTTGTTTTATCTTTATTTATTTTCAAACCAGCCACCTCTCCATATGTCTCTATCCTTTCCAATAACTTTGGAGCTGTTTCTAACGGGTCTTCCAGAATAAAAGCTAAATCATCAGCGAAAGCTTGTAGCTAAAATTCTTCCTTCTTAATTTTCATTCCTTTTATGTTTTTATCATCCCTAATATTTCTATTCAACACTTCCAAGGTCAACACAAATAGTAAAGGAGATAGGGGACATCCTTGTCTTGTGCCTTTCCTTATATTAATAAAATCTGTAAGTTCCCCCTCCATCATTACCCTTGCTGTCTGTTTATTATATATGGCTTCTATTGCTTGAATAAATTTTTTAGCAAAACCCATCTGCTCCAATAGTAATAACATAAATCTCCAGTTCACGTTGTCAAATGCCTTTTGAGCATCTAGGAATATCAAAGCCATTTGCTTTTCAGGATGAGCCTCATAGTATTCCAAAGTGTCCAAGATTACTCTCATATTGTCTCTAATTTGTCTCTTTGGCAGAAATCCATTTTGATCTGGGTGAATAAAATTATTTAAATATTTTTTAAGTCTTTCTGCTAAGATTGAAGCAAAGATTTTATAGTCTGCATTCAATAAAGAAATAGGTCTATATTCAATAAAGATTCAATAAAGAAATAGGTCTATAATTCTTAATTTGCAGTGGGTCAGTCTCTTCTTTCGGTATAAGTGTAATATAAGCCTCTGACCATGTTTTGGGTATCATCTTTTTTAACATAACTTCATTCATAACTTCTAACAATGGGATGCTCAATGATTCTTGAAATGTTTTATAGAATTCTGCTGGAAGCCCTTCTGGACCCGGTGCTTTCCCATTATTTTGTCTCTTAAATGCTTCATTTAGTTCCATCATTGTTATATTGCTTTCTAGCATTTCTTCAGTCTCTTTAGGTATTTTCGGTAAATTAGCTTCCTGTAAATACTGTTTGACTTTTTCCTCATCAATATTCTCTTGTTTATATAGTTGCCCATAAAAATCTCGAATAATTTCTTTTTTCTCCTTATTCCCATAACAAACTTGGCCTTGTTCATCTATTAACTTCAATATTTTTCTTGATTACTTCTCTTTTCTCAATTTATATGCTAGCCATCTACCTGGTTTATTTGCATCTTCAAAATAATTCTGTTTAGAATTTCTGATTTTCTGTGCCAGTTCTTCTTTCTCTATTAATTCCATTTTATGTTTGATTACATCCAGCTTCAATTTAATATCCTTTTTCTGTGGCATTTTCTCCAATTCTTTTTCAAGTCTTTTATACTCGTCTTCCAAGGCCTTAGAAGCTTGCCTTTTCCTAATATTCTTTTTTCTTGTATAATCTATTATCAAACCTCTAGCTTATGCCTTCATTGTATCCCACACATTCTGCGTTGAAGTATCTTCTTTTTTATTTTCTCTGAAAAAAAAAGCCAATTCCTTCTCCATCCATTGTATAAAATCTTTCTCCTTTAAAATAGTATTATTTAATGTCCATCTCGATCTTTTTTTTTTGTCCCTTCCATTTAATTGTCATTGGGCTATAATCTGCCCAAGTACTTGTTTCAATATTTGTTTCTTGAATATTGGATATTAATTCTGTTGAGATCCAAATCATATCTAATCTGGACCATGATAAATGTCTATTTGAATAAAAAGTATATTGTTTAGCTTTAACATTTCTTTCTCTCCAAATATCTTTTAAAGTTAATTCATCTGTCATTTTAAAAAAAGACTTAAGGAGAGCCTTTCTATTTTGCTTTATTGTTGTTGCTATATAGACCAATTTATTGTCCACAATTCCATTAAAATCTCCCATCATAATTATATTAACATAGTCCAGTCCAGTTATTTTCATGTGTAGCTTTTTATAAAACTCTTCTTGTTTATCATTCGGAGCATAAATTGCAATCAAGAGTATTTTTATATTATTGTCCATTATTTCTACCATTAATACTCTTCCATCTTCATCCGTGTAAATCAATTTTGCTGGGATAGACTCTTTAATGTATAGAACCACTCCTCTTTTCTTACATTGAGTCAAGGAAGTAAATATTTTCCCCAATTTTGGCTGTACTAACAATTGTTCATGTTGTTTTTTAATATGAACTTCTTGTAGACAAATTATATCAAATTTTAATTTTTCTAATTTATGAAAAGTTTTCCTTCTTTTAACAGCTGAATTAAGTCCATTTATATTCATTGTAATCAGTTTTCTTTCTTCCATGATTATGCTTTATATTTAGGTCTAACCGCTCTCGTGGATCTCATTTCACGCTGCCTTTTCTAAATCCTTACTAGCATGGGAATAAATCTTTATAACATTGTATCTCTATCTATCTATCTATCTATCTATCTATCTATCTATCTATCTATCTATCTATCTACCTATCTATCCATCCATCCATCTATCTATCTATCTATCTATCTATTTTTCTTACACCTTACTGACAAATGTCCCTACTTGACTGCTTCATATAATGGTAAGAAAAAAAGGACCAAATGCTTACCTTGCACTGGCCATCAAGCTGACCTTTCCATCACCACCAACTGGAATCACTAGGTCTGTGTTGCCTCTAATCTCAAACCGTGATTGTTGGATCATAGTATATAAGTCTGCTAAGGTATGTGAAAACCAAGAAGGATTAATTGCCCTACTGAGGTTGCAACACAGATAATTTAGCAGAGCTTTATATCAAAAAAATTACCCTCATATAGAATATTTTGCCACTTACTACCCTAAGCACTCCAACCTTCCAGAAAACCCTGATTCGAAAGAGACTGGACACTAGTTATCAAGTTTTTTTGTGTAAATGTGTGTAAGTATGTACATTTACATAGGTCATCTGAAAGTTATTTGAAAACCTGCATTGAAATTTTTATCACATTCCTGAAAAACCTTAGATATATTGTTGTTCCATAGTTTTAGCTTTCTAAATATAAAAGGAAAATCAAAAAGGCTCAGAAAGTCAATGTGTGAAGATAGTGCTTTAAAAATATGTTCTTTTCTGATTAGATATCAGAAACTCTAGTATAAAGAAATATACACACAAAGAAATAATGAGCTCAGCCATTTCAATGCCTCTAACTAAAATACTTCAGAACACTATGATGATTTAATTTGTATTTTAGAAGGCAAGTATATATTGCATTTAATTCACTGAGTCCTCACTTCTATTGTTTTCTTTTATCAGGGAAAATAGTGATTCAGGGCTTCAGGGGGATAAGGATCCAGCAGAAGTCATGGAAGGAAGAAAAAATGTAGTTTTAAAAAATCTATTTGCTCCCTCATTCAGTCACACATGATTTTTCTTGCTGTAAACACTTTATTAATATTCAGTATTGACTAGATTAAACCTCTAAATCCCCTAGGTTTTATCATTTATCAGCAAGAAAACCAACTAATGAATGTGATTTGGTAAAAAAAAAAAAAAAAATTGGAAAGGATTGGAAATTGTGTATGAGAAGAAATTCAGAATACTATATAATAATTATTTACATGGTTTAATATTAAAAGTAACTATTTTTTCTTCAGATTTCTTGTTCACTATGAAGAGCATCCAATGTAATGTCTCTTGCTATCTTCAAGGTGCCAAAGGCTAGAAGATTAGGGATAGGATCCTTTCTTTTGCAGATTGTTTATGCTTAAAGTGGACTAGTCCAGTTTCTGACTTCAGATATTGTTGGTTAAATAATGTAAGCCTATTATAGCAAGGAGGTCAAATCATACAGAATGGAGAACAAATTTTGTTACAAAACATTTTAGTTCCCTTGAGGCATTAACAGTTGTGAAGCCCAAATAGTATGATGAATAGGATACAAATTGTAGCATGTAGTATCTTTCCAGCCTATATATATATATATGAATTGAAGTCGTTCTGACACTGAGATTAAAACAGGAAATAATCTTTCCAAAATTTCATTCTATTTGACACCCTTTGTGTGAATCTTTGTATTCAGATATCACGTATCTTGGAACATGCACTTCTGACTTCAACAAAGATATTAACTTTGATGTACAATGAACCATTCGATATGAAGCTGACATTTCAAGAAGCAAACAACAATTCTGTTGATGTGCAAACCACATTTTCCCTGATTTTTTTTTTAATTAAAGAAGCTTGATTTTACACTTCAGACTGCAACAAGCCAACATTTCAGATTTGTATCAACACTTCAGACTGTAACAAGCCAACATTTCAGATTTGAGTTGTATCAAAATTTGTGCTGAGATTTTGCACTACAAGCAAAAACAAATATTTCTAATAACAACGTGGATGTCTTCCTGGTGGTGGAGAAATTAAAAAGGGAACTTTTTCCCCTTATCTATAAGGAAGCTGGAAGCTAGTGATGAAGAGAATAGCCCACTTTTTTCTTTGTAAAGTAAATGTAGCGCTGTTCTTAGATATTTGACAGAAATTAGAAAATAATTAGCAAGATACATCATCCCTGCACAAACCATCTCCTAAAGGAATAAAATGTATCTACTACTAAAATCTTGCATTTGTCTGTTTGACACATTCATCTGGATGAAACAGTGCATTATAGGGCAACAATGATTGAGCTTAGGTACCTCAAACAGGCTAATTTATAGAATGCTGGCCCCATTATTCCTGTGGCAATACAATTTGAGAAAGTTGTGGACATATCAGCTGTGATCACACAATTGTCATTTCCAACAAATGGCAATAGGAAACCTGGCAGGGAAGGTTACAAATTGCTAAGGCATGTCTCCCCTACTCGTAAATCGTCCCCAGCTCTTCTGTATTCATGCTGCAGCTATTTGAGCACATAACCTTCGAGACCCACACTTCAGACTAATATATCATCCATGGCCTATGTAGTACACCTATTTCAACTTGCACTGCATCCTCACATGACCTCTCCCACACCCATGGCAACTCTTGCACAAGTCTAGCACCCTTCCCAATCCACATGACACTCCTGCACACCTTTCCAAACTCATGGAACACCTCTCTCTCATAAGTCCTTGCCTACCTGCAACTTCCTGCTGGCTTCCCTGTTGACATTTTCCCTGAAATCTTCCTGCAAGCAAAATAAAAGGAGAAGGGAGGGAGGGAGGGAATGAGGAAGGAAGGAAGGAGTTCAGTGGGAAAGCTGGCAGGAACACAGAAGTTGCTCCTGCTCCCACTGTTTTTTTGCCTGTACATAGTCATTCTGTTTCAATGTTTAAGTAAGGAAATATATCTGAAACAATGACCCCAAAAGGCATGGATTGTCTAGTTTAAAATAAAAGAATCTCTGATCCTATAAGGAACTGTTAAATGGAAAATATATCACAATGAAAAAATAAATAAAACAGGAGCTCACATGCTAAAATGATTTTTTAGTTGTAGAAGTCCTCCTATATTCATCCTATATTCTCAGCAACAATTTCCCAAATAAAGGCAAAATAGAATGACATTTGTTTTCATGCACATCAACCAGATCTTAACACAGAAATTTAAAAGATCTTGAGCACAACAAAGCTTACTATGTGAACAACTCAATTGTTTGCATGTGTGCAGTTGCGGAAGTGCAGGTAAACATAATATGTGTTTTCAGTTTATGGAACATTAAGGCCACAATAAAAGCATTAAACCCAAACTTCATAGACATCTGATACACCCTTGTCTCATGTGATGGCTACCTTAAAGGCCATAAAGGGAATGCTAGTTTCCCCCAATCCTGTGGTACAATAAAGGCAGGCAGAGAATATTAAAATGATGCTTTACCACCATTCCTTATAGAAATGGATTCTGAACATGGGTCCTCTAATGCTTAAGAGAGTGCTACCTCACTTGCTATAATTGAAGCACCCCTCTGAATTATTCACTTGTCCATATTATCTCTACCTTCCCCTGAAGCTGCAAAATATTTCCAGCTAGAACTGGTACAAACCTAAGAAGAATCCCATTTAAATGCATTGATTCTATGCTGCAATTTTTACATAGCAATTTGGTTATAAATATTACTGAATTAAATGACAGCATAGCTGCAAAGAAGTGAAATGAATTCAAAAGAGCTTATTTTTCATTCAGAAATGTGCTGTATAAAAACACATTAAAATGTTATAAATATTATTAATATTGTTTCAAATCCCGAAACTCAGCATTTTGTGTTTGACATGATTTCCCTCAAGTACTGCAATTTCTGTTTATATTGAAAACCTGTAAAATAACAAAGTTCACAATTTAAATTAGATAATTTTTATTACAAAACTGAATTCTACTAGTAGAAATAATATCTATGTCTTCCTTAATAATGATATATTGGAAACAATATATTCTGTGTGTAGCCAAGGCATTATCAACACTACCTAGTTTAGCACTAGTTTAGATTTTCATTCAGACATCAGCTATGTTTACATAATATTCTTACACTTGATAAATTTACTTGAATGAAGAATTTCTTTTATCATTTTAATTCATTAAACACATTCCTTTATTTTGAAATAATATTAAAATCTGAGACTAAAATAGTAGAAGTCTATTGTGTTATTTTAAAGGACAGCTCAGCTTGTACTGCCTGGATTCTTAACTGAAAGATAGAAGATGGAAAATAGAGAGATAAAAATAATGTTAGAAAGGAGATGAGGGGAAGGGAATAATCCTTAGAATCGGATCAATACAATATTTATATATTGTAAAAAGTTAGACCAAAAGAAGAACATTGGGGATATTCTTTTTTAATTTCATAAAAAAAGTTGCACCAAGACTTTTGAAATATTTTTCTATGAAACATAACTTGCATAGACTACTAGATGTATCTATTGGTACGGTTGGCCTTTAATTGCAAAAAACCCGACTAAAATAAGACAAAATTTACCAATCTTGTCCTTAACATTAACATCATGTAGCCCATATACTGTACAAGTACGGCTGATATCCTACACTACACCATCTCTGTATTATGTGAAATATTATGATAGCTGATAGAATACAATATCTGTGCACCACCACCACCCAGACATGACCATAGCATTTATAATATTTAGACTTTGAATACAGGAAGGGGGAAGAGTTATATGTCTGTGAAACAGAGGATGGGAAAAGATGGAATAGAATAGAATAGAATAGAATAGAACAGAACAGAATAGAATAGAATACTTTATTAACCAAGTGTGATTGGACACACAAGGAATTTGTCTTGGTGTAAATGCTGTCAGTATACATAAAAGAAAAGATACATTAGTCAGGAGTCAAGAATCATAAGATATGACACTTAATGATAGTCATAGGGTACAATAAGCAATCAATCATACTAGGAAACAGTCAATATAAATCATAAGGATACAAGTGACAAAGTTACAGTCATACATTCACAAGTGGAAGGTGTGAGTGCAGGGGTGGAATTCAAATTTTTTTAAACTGGTTCTGTGGGCGTGGCTTAGGTGGTGGGCATGGCTTGGTGGTCATGTGACTTGTGGACATGGCTTGGTGGTCATGTTATTGGCTGGATGTGGCCAACTCAATATCATTCACATCAAGGCATGCATCTTCTTGCCTGGCTTCTCATGACTGTGGGAATGCTGCAACAGTCAAAAGTGTGAAAAATGGTCATAAATCACTTTTTTCAGTGCCATTGGAATTTGACTGGTCACTCCACACAAGCAAAGTACCAGCAAAGGAGGGGGAAAAAACTCCAGAGAAGCTCCGGAGACAGGAAGTCCAGTCCTGCCAAGAATGTAATGGAGAGGCAATTTCTGTAAGCAACAGCAGAATGTTTCCTTCCTGCCTTCCTTACAGTACAGTACAGTAATTTCTTCTAACAACCGGTTCTCCGAACTGCTTAGAATGTTAACAACCGATTCTAGCTGTTATGTTTTGAGCATGGGCGAGAAAGAATGGAGACAAGCCTCTGAACGGTGAACTTCAACTCTTTATTTACATTGTGACTTCCCCATTTCAATAGCAGTTAAACCCGCCTTATATAGGCAAACCCTGTAACTTTTAACCAATAATGAGCTAGGAGCGCTAGCTCTTATAACCAATAGGCACTCTCTGTTAAGGGCCAATCGGATTCCCCGGAGCCCAATCAGAAGTGCAGGGCTAGAACCCTGCACTTACTCCAAGCTCACACTTTATTAATCTTTATGCATACACAACACCCGTTCCCCCTGGCTCCTTATTTGCAGGGTGCAGTTACATAGTCCCTTAGGTAGGATGGTTGTTTTATTAGTCTCTTTGATTTCCGTTGTATCAGCTGGCTGCAATCACGCTGAGGTAGATCGTTGTTTGGCAATGGGGCTGTTTCTGGTTCACTTCTACACCGTTGCCCACATTCTCTGCAATTCCCTGAGGTGCAACTGTTTCTCCCTCTGGCTCCACTTCCTGAGTTTCTATCAAACCGTCGTTTCCTTCGAACAGGTTTTCTAGGAATTCATCTTCTTCTGTACCTCCCCCCCTCAGTTTGGTCATAGGGGGTTTTCGGACTGGCCGCTGGAAGCCGCGATCGTAATTGAGCGATATGACATTTCCAAAGTTTATCGTCAAGGCATTGTACAAGGTAGGATCTGGGGCTGGTTACATGTACTACTGTCGCTTCCACCCACAATGGGTCGCCCGATAGGTTTTTAGCATATACCAAGTCTCCTACCTGGAAGGTGTGACAGCGGCCGCTGGATCCTAGTGGTTTCTCTGGTTCATAAGCTGGGTGCAACTGGTCGAGGTGGGAGTGGAGCTTTTGTCCCATTAGCAGTTCAGCGGGAGTTTTGTTGGTGACGCTATGTGGGGTGATGTGTTGCAAGAAGAGGATTTGATAGACCTTGTCGTCAATGTTGTCGTAGTCTACTTTCTGCAAGGTTTTCTTCACAAATTGGACCATGCGTTCTGCTTTGCCATTGGTCGCAGGGTGCGCAGGCGAGGTGAGCGCATGGCGAATGCTGAGGTCAGCGAGGTACTGCTCGAACGCTAGTGCTGTAAATTGAGGGCTGTTATTGGATACCAGGACGTCTGGTAATCCGTGGGTTGCAAAGAGTCTGTTTAAGATTTTGATAACCGCCTCGGAGGTCGTAGTCGTCATGCGATGGATTTCAAGCCAATTCGAGTAGGCGTCGATGGTAAGCAGGAAGGTGTGGCCTTTGGTTGGCCCCACGAAGTCCAGGTGAATTCGGGACCAGGGTCCACGTGGTGTCTCCCATTCAGTAGGCATGGCTTTTGGTGGGGCGTTGCTGACTTCTTGGCATTTGGGATAAGCTTTAACCCACTGTTTGATTTGCTTGTCAATGCCTGGCCACCATACGTAGCTTCGCGCAAGGGCTTTCATTCGCACGATGCCGGGGTGGCCAACGTGCAAGGTTCTCAGCAGCGCTTTCGGAAGTCGTTCTGGAATAACGACTCTATCGCCCCAGATGACACAGCCTTTCTGGGAGAAGAGCTCGGTTTGTCGAATGGTGTGAAGTCATCTGATAACTGGTCCAATGGCCATCCGCGTTCTACCCAGCTTAGGACTCGTGCTAGGGTGTGGTCGCGTTTGGTTTCTCTCACGATATCTCGGGCGGTTAGTGGTGGCGAGTTGAGTGCCTCGATTTGCAACGTGGTTGCCGTTGGTGCAGGATCGTCGAGAGTCTCTGCAAGCGGTGCTTGGCTCAATGCATCGGCGTGGGAAATGGCCTTCCCCGGGCAGTATTGCAGCCGATAGTTATAAGCAGCTAAGAATTCTGACCATCCTAGGGGATAATATGCAGGAAGTCAGCTTATCTCTGGCTATTATCCCCAATAATGGTTTGTGGTCAGTCACAATAGTAAAAGCCCGGCCATACACGTATTCGTGGAATCTTTTCACAGCTGAGACAATTGCAAGGGCTTCTTTATCGATTTGTCCATAGTTTCGCTCAGTTTTTGAAAGAGTCTTTGAAAAATATGCAACAGGGGCTTCGTTCCCATTAGGCAGTACATGGCTCAAAATGGCGCCTAGCCCGAAAGGCAATGCATCACAGGTTATAACTAACGGCAAGGTCTCGTTATACTGCATGAGTACAGAATCAGAAGTGAGCAGTTTTTTAACATTTCAGAACGCCTGTTCTTCACGGTAACCCCATAGCCAATTTGCTTTTTTATCTAACAATCGGTGTTACGGTTCAGCGACCATTGCTTTGTGCGGCAAAAATACATTATAAAAATTGATGAGGCCTAGGAATGCCTGGAGATCGGCCTTGTTTCGTGGCCTGGGAGTGTTTTTTATCACTTTTAGTTTACTTTCAGTCGGGTGAATGCCCTGGCTATCAATCAGGTACCCTAAAAACTCAACACTGTCAGTGCATAATTTACATTTGTTTTTTTTAACCTTAAGGCTGACCTCTTGGAATTTTTTTAGGACTAATTTTAACCGGTCCTGTAAGATTTTTTTTGTAGGGGCTGCAATTAATACATCATCAAAATAGGGGACCATGCCCTTAATTCCTTGCAATAACCTTTCCATAAGGCTCTGAAAAATCCCCGGGGCTACACTAACTCCGAATTGAAGCTGGGTACATTTAAAGGCACCTCGGTGCATTACAATAGTTTGGGCCTGTGCCATTTTTTCATCTACTGGTAATTGCTGATATGCCTGAGCTAAATCTAATTTAGCGAAGACTTTCCTGCCCCCCAGGGAGTGGAGGAGATGCTGCACCACCGGAACTGGATATGCGTTCTGCTGCAGGGCGTGGTTCAAAGTGGCCCGGTAGTCCCCACAAATTTGGATTGACCTGTTTGGCTTAATGGGTGTTACAATAGGGGTTTCCCAAGGGGAGTGATTGATGGGCTCTAACACCCCCTGAGCTATCAGTTTGTCGAGTTGTTCATCAATTTTCGATTTTAAGGCAAACGGAACTCGACAGAGCTTTAGGCGAATGGGAGCTATTTTTGGATCTAGACTGAATGAAATTGGGGTCCCCTTGTACTCGCCTAAGCTGTCCATGAAGACGTCCCTGAACTCAGAGATAAGGTCTTCCTCCCAGTCACCACCGCTGACTCGGTTTATGCCGGCCACTTCAATGCCGAGTGGCGCGAACCATTGGAGGCCTAGTAGGCTAGGCCTATCTCTATCGATGACCGTTAAAGGTAAGTATGCTGTGTGCTTCTTGAAGGAGACTTGGACTCGGCAGGAACCGACGACGCGGATTTGATTCCCTTGGTAGTCCTTGAGGATAAGGCGTTGGGAGTGGAGATCTTGGCGTTGAAACATGGGGATGAGTTGCTTGAGTGTCTTCCAGGACACCATCGAGAGGGACGATCCCAAGTCGACCTCCATGTGGCAAGGCTGGTTCTCGATGGCTACCGTAACTTGGATTTTCTTAGTGTCCAAGGCTGAGGCATGACCGATAGTGATAGTATGGCGAGCCTCTTCTCTCTGCAAAGCTCGGTTTCTGTAGGAGTGGTTTACTGGCTCTCGCCATACAGGACAGTTTCCTGTCGATTGGCGATAGTTAGCCCCTTTTGAGGCCTGGCTGGGTCCTGCAAGCTGCAGCAGACCCGTCCAATGTGGCCTCGTTTCCTGCACTCATGGCAGAGTGCGTTGCGGAATTTGCATTCGGACCTGGCATGGTTGGCTCCACAGCCAGCGCAAGGGCGTAAGGGCTTTGGGTGATGGTCCCGGTCGGACCGCAGTCGATGGACCCCTTCTTCGTTACTGTCTGATGACGAAGAGAGGTCCTCGTAGTGCGTTGTCGCAAGCTGTCCTTCTGAACTAGGTGAGATGTCGCTGGCCGGTGGTGGTACTGGAGCGTGGTTTTGGTGTAGTTGTGCAGCCGACTTCCTGGTTGCTTCTGCTGCAGTAGCATCGGCGATGGTGTCGACAAGGCTGATGTCACCTTTCGCCATCAGTTTGCTTTGGATGCCTGGTGCATCTAGTCCCAGAATTATGTGATCTCTTAGTGCTTCTTCTAAATCGGTGAATCCGCAGAGGCCTCCCAAATTTCGGAGGTCTACTATGAAGTCGGCCATGCTTTCTCCCTTTCGCTGGCTCCTCTGATAAAACTCGTGGCATCTCACGAGCGTAGGCACGGTCGGGGTGTAGTGATCTCGTAGGAGAGGTTCGAGGTCGTCCCAATCCATGGCCTTCACTTCTCGGGGTTTGGCTAGTGCTTTAGCCATCTTAAATACGGTTGGACCGCAATGCGTTAGGAACACTGCCCGTTTCTTTCCTGGTGTGGTGTCCTTTAAGTTGTTGGTTTCTAAGAACATTTGGAAGCGATCCATATAGGACTCCCAGTCCTCCTGTACTGGATCGAACGGAGTGGGTGGTACAATGCCGCCGGACATGGTTCCGTTGTTAGCGTCATCTGTCACGGGCTTGGAGTTCTTCGAAGTTTTGTTGGTTCAGGTATCTCCACATCCCACCTTCGTCGCCAGTGTTATGTTTTGAGCATGGGCGAGAAAGAATGGAGACAAGCCTCTGAACGGTGAACTTCAGCTCTTTATTTACATTGTGACTTCCTCATTTCAATAGCAGTTAAACCCGCCTTATATAGGCAAACCCTGTAACTTTTAACCAATAACCAATGAGGAGTGCTAGCTCTTTTAACCAATAGGCACTCTCTGTTAAGGGCCAATCGGATTCCCCGGAACGGGCCAATCCGGTCCGGCCACTTAACAGCCAATCAGAAGTGCAGGGCCAGAACCCTGCACTTACTCCAAGCTCACACTTTATTAATCTTTATGCATACAAAACACTAGCAAATAGTGCGAGCTGGTAGAATCCCACCACTGGATGAGTGATAAGGAGTGATGACAAGATTTAACAGTAATAGTAGTGCAGATAGTAATAGTTTGTAATAGTTGAACAGGGTTGAGGGAATTATTTGTTTAGCAGAGTGATGGCTTTGGGGGAAAAAACTATTCTTGTGTCCAGTTGTTCTGGTGTGCAATGCTCTATAGTGTCATTTGAGGGAAGAAGTTGAAACAGTTTATGTCCGGGATGTGAGGGGTCTGTAAATATTTTCACAGCCCTCTTTTTGACTTGTGCAGTATACAGGTCCTCGATTGAAGGCAGGTTGGTAGTAATTGTTTTTTTCTGCAGTCCTAATTACTCTCTGAAGTCTATGTCTGTCCTGTTGGGTTGCAGAACCAAACCAGACAGTTATAGAGGTGCAGATGACAGACTCAATCATTCCTCTATCGAACTGGATCAGCAGCTCCTTGGGAAGTTTGAGCTTCCTGAGTTGGTGCAGAAAGAACATTCGTTGCTGTGCTTTTTTGATGATGTTTTTCATGTTAGGTGTCCATTTTAGGTCATGTGATATAGTAGAAACTAGAAATTTGAAGGTCTCTACTGTTGCTATGGTGTTGTCTAGTATTGTAAGAGGTGGTAGTAAGGAAGGGTTTCTTTTAAAGTCTAACACCATTTCTATGGTTTTGAGTGTGTTCAGTTCCAGATTTTTCTGGATATACCATCAGGCAAGTTGTATAACTTCCTGTCTATATGTGGATTCATTGTTGTCTCGAATGAGACCAATCACTGTTGTATCAGTATTTTAACAGATAGATCATTTAAGATGCAGTCATTGGTATATAGGGAGAAGTGGAGAAAGCACACAGCCTTGGGGGGGCCCTGTGCTGATTGTACAGGTATCAGATGTGATTCTGCCTTGCTTCACCTGCTGCTTCCTGTCTGTTAGGAGTCTTATGATCCACTTACAAGTGTGTTCAGGTACCACTAGTTGATTTAATTTACTTAGAAGAGTGTCTGGAATAATGGTATTGAATGCTGAACTGAAGTCTACAAAGAGGACCCTTGCGTAGGTATTTGGAGATTCAAGGTGTTGTAGGATGTAATGCAGAGCCATGTTAACAGCATCATCTGTTGATCTACTTGTTTGATAGGCAACTGCATGGGATCTAACAGTGGATCTGTGATGGTTTTCATTAGAGAATGGTGATTTGGAGGAGGGGTAAATATTACCTTAGAAACTGTTTCAAATACTTCTTTACTTTGATCCTTTCTTTTTTCCTCACCAACATGGGACCTCTTTTAATTTATGTAAGACCATTTACTCCTGGAATTTTAACATTCTGTCCTATTAACAACCAAATGGCGTCATTTCTGATAACATGCAAGTTTTGCACCTTTTTCACGTGCAGCCATGTGTTTGTATCAGTACCAATAGCAGGTTTACCTCAATTCAAACTGTATTTGTAGCAGTCCTACGAAACACAGCATGTTGCCTTCAATTTTGCTGTCCAGAGAATTGCGTCAAAAAAACATCTGTTAGGAAAGTCACATAAAAGTTCAACTTGCTTGCATTAGTTGTGTGTTTAACATGCAGAATTTCTCTTCCAATGTATAGAAAAAGCCTTGTATGTGAATGTTGTGAAGGGTAACCAAGTCAGCGGAAGTATTCAACACTTTTGAAATATCTGACTTCAGTTTCACTTACATCAGATGACTTATTTCAATCATTCTAATTTTGTTTATTAAAAATGGAATAGTTTCTATCAAGAAAGAATACAGTTTTAAAAAATATAAAGAAATATGAAAGTTAAATTGTTAACACTCTCTGTTGACCTCTTAGCTTTTCTCCATTCTTCTAATAAGAATGCAGGTAAGGTAAAGGTAAAGATTTCCCTGTCCAGTCATGTCTGACTCAAGGGTGTGATATATATACTGTTTCTTGGCCAAGGGAGCCAGCATTGTCTGAAGATGCTTCTGTGATTGTAGAAAGTTAGCACCTATGCCTTCTAGAAAAAATGAAATATTTTGAGAAATATTTAAAAAGACAGAATATTATATTTCCTATAAAACAGAAATGGAAATCTTAAGATAGACAGAAACTCAACCCTAGCTTCCTGTCCCAAGCAGATATTTGGTGTCCATTAAGAAAGAGTAGGCCAACCTATCTACAAGACAAAAGACCTTCAGCCTCAGGGTGATGGGATTAGTTCTCACTCAAGATTCAAACCAGGCAAAGCCATTAAGACACAATAGGAATTGCCCAATACCCTTTCAGAACACAAGCCTCTTCATTGCATCACCCAGCAAGTTTCAACCAAGTTTGAATCAGAAAACTTACAAGATCAGCTATGACCCCTGCATGGCCCCACAGGAGTCTGACTACAGCCAATAGAATACATTTCTTGCACAGGAAGAGGAAGCTCAAGAGCAAGGCCCAAAAGAGGGTATAAATAATCTTCACTCTCTACTCCATGTGGTCAGCTACACCAGGACCATATGCTTGGTGGTTCTGCTTCATTAAACCATCTTTCCAATCATCCTCCATGTTTCCCCACTTGGAACTGAACCAGATGGATATTTATTTGAACAGTGGGCATGAGGCCAGCATGGCTATATGACAAAAGTGCTTCAAACACAGTTACCACCCCACCAAAGTGGAGCCTATTTATCTACTCACATTTGCATGCTTTTGAACTGCTAGATGGGCAGGAGCTGGGCAGGAATGGGAGCTCACCCCAATGACTGGCACCCAGGTTATTAATCTAGCTATTAGCTTTCCAACGGACAAGCTCAACATCTTTAACACACCACATGGATCTCGAATCTAGGCTTTCCAGCTGACAAGCTCAGCATCTTTGAGCCATCGCTTTGAGGAGCTAGATTTAACTTCAAGTGTACATTATTTTTAACCAAGTTACAGTGTTCTAAAATTCTTTCAAGCACTGACTTTTTAGGTAAGCAAATAAATATTCTTTTAGCACTAACAATTGTTCAATTTTGGATAAGTAGCCACTTGCATGAAATCATTTTGTTTTGTTTTGAATTGCTATACCTGCAGCTGGTATATTGGTTGCACACTTAACAACACATTTAAATGTTCACAGCTGTCAGTTTGACACTTTATATGAAAATTGAATTCATTGCAAAGAATAGCAGTGTTAAAAAGCACTGCAGCCTCAATGAAGCTTGATGCTTGGAATGGATGATTGTGCATATGATGTATAGCATGATTTCTCTTTTTCCTACTTCAAAAAGAGTATTGTTTTGAAACCCTGCCAAGAAAATAATAATTATTAAATGTGAAATACTGTTTTGAACTGAATGGTTAGCTGTAATCCTCAGATGATTTTTTTAGCTCAATAATTTAACAGAAGTGATGTTTTTAAAAGAATAACCCCCCATTGGCTGTCAGTTTATGTTTATTATGTCAAGGCACCTATTAAACTTTCAAGCCTTTTAGGTGACATAGTAAATATCAGCTGCCACCAGAAAAACCAATAAGAAGAAGTTATTCCCACAGACTTTACAATGTATAAACATAATTAGTCATTTTCAGGCTGTTTTACTTGCTTCTTAACAACTACAAGAACAATGCTTCTGGAACAACAGCACTGTACATTTCTATTTTAAAATGTAGACTTATGATCAATAATCGTGACTTTTCCCCCTGTGTAAAATAGAACAGCACTGAGAAATAGGAAATGTAGACTCAGGTTACTTATGATTTTATATAATGACAATCATCACCTGCCATGTTTCATTTTTGAAGCCCAATTTACTTGCAGGTATAAACCATCTGTATGGATGCTAATCACCATATGTTTGAAATTTTCAAAAGTAATCCTGAAATTGTGGATGCAAGGTTAGTTTTACATTCTTTTTCCCTCTTCCCCATCCCTTCCTGAATGTTTTATATAGAGCAAAATTTCATTCAGTTCCCTTTTTAATCAGACTTACCCAGTTTTCACTTCTGAAAACTATGTGCAAAGTAGAATATAGTTATACACTGATATCCATGTTTTTCTGAAGTTTGCAGTTCCATTTATGTATACATTACTAAAATTCTTTATCTATTTGCAATCTTCAGTTGGATAAAATTGAAAGGTATAGGGTAATCATTATTGAACCAAAGTAACTTGAATAGGTTAGCTTGCAGAAGGCGGTGAATCATGTTTCCCATTAGAGTGAAATTTGGCAAAAAATTTCAGGCTCCTTCTGCAGTGCTACTGTTCAGTGTTACCACCATGCTGTCAGCCAATCATGATCATGTGATCATTATTTTTAGTGTCCCCTCACAGCTTCCAACAATTTGATGGACAAACTGAAAGGAACTGATATGATTGCCGATGCTCCATGCCACCTGCCCAATAGCGAAGTCTGTACTTGTGGGAAGCTTGTAGGGGAGAGGAATCAATGGAGAGCCTGTTATGAATTTTCTCCTCCAACCAGTCACCCTTCGACAGGATGGAAGGGAGGGAAGGAAAGAGAAGAAGGAAGGGAGGGAGGTTTTCAATGTTCCCTGACATTTCTCACAAGCAAAGTCAGTGGGAAGCTGATAGGAAGTCTTACTCCTAAAGGTTATCTGCCCATCCATGGTTATTTCATTTTTCTGTTTAGGTAAAGAAATATTTCTGAAATGATTACTGCCTTGGTCAAGGGTTATCTGGCAATTAAAAATATTTTTATTTATTTATCAAATTTATTTGCCGACTATCTTGCTATTTGAGACAGCTCTGTATACATGTAAAATATACACATCAGGAGAATATTCCCATAAAACAAAATTAAGGAACTTATATAGCAGTCTAGTCCATTATCTCTAATCAAAGCAGTAAATTTTTACCATCTCTGCTCATTCCATCAATTTCAAAATCTATTCTTCAACAATCAGCATCTCTTTTTCTCTCCGGTGTTTGGCAAGTATGATCTTCGGAGTAGTCACCATGTGAAGGAATAGCATCAGTTGTTTTTCAATTGACTTGTCCGTCATACCTAAAAGAAAGGCTTCAGGTTTCATTAATATTTATATCTTATATGTTTTTGCATTGTCATTGTTATGTTTATCCAGTATGTTTTCACATATTTACAAGTCACCACATATGATAAAATGAACCTGGATTTTGCCTACATTTTCTCTAGTCTATCTAGGGTCAAGTACCATTGATACATTTATTTTAAAAAGTTTTCCTTCTAGGCAGCCATATAAGAGACTGGAAACTGTTTGAGGACTTTCTACATGCTAAATATAACAACAGATGGTTAACAGAGGGATTTGAAGTGTAATGTATAGCTCAAGCTGTTGACAGTTTTTTATACAAACAAACAAACAAAACGTGTGTATGGGTGTATGGGTGCATGTTATGTATGTATTTGTAAAAGGGGAGGAGAATTTATTGTTTTTCTTTTCTTTCAGCACCCAGCCAGAGTGAATCCTATATATTTAATTGCTAACTGACCACTTTTTATTCCTTTTTTGTACACTATTTTTCTTTAGTTGTTGTTGTTGTTGTTGTTGTTGTTGTTGTTGTTGTTGTTGTTGTTGTTGTTAGGGTTGAATGAATGATTTTCTTTGCTTCATTTTGTTTGTTTTACTATTTTGTATTTAATTTTCTATGATAAAACAATAAATTTAAGGAAGATTGTATAAACACAAAAATATATATGAGTAGAATTCTACCCAAACAAATGTGTACTCATGCTGAGTTTTTGTTTTTAAATTTCAAACAAGACACACTGAGAAAATGACTGGAGAATATATATCTCCCCTCCCCCCCTCGTGTGATATGTGTGGGGGGGTTTGTATGTGTGTAAGAGAAAAAGGAATGGAGAGGGAAGGAAAGAGAGGTAAGATAATTCTGTGTATACATTTCCATAATGTATATACAATTATGAATCATATTGATGTAGAATTCATATAATAATATAAAAAGTTGAAAATAACCTTCATATTTCTGCTTCCAGCTATGTAAAACTATGCAGTGCTGTAAAACCAACAGTGCAGCATGCTGATTATGAAACTTCTATTATTAGAGCTTATTTTTCATGGAAATAATATGACAACTTTTTCTCATAAATTCTATCTACAACCCAGCAATAACAATAACAAAAACTACACTTTGTTCACATATATGAATATAGAAATTGGATCAGTACTAACCTATCTCATGAATATCAATTGTCTCATGAATATTCTTTTTTTAGATTAAATATCCTGCTATCTTTCTCAGTAATAATTGCAAATATAAAATCATTGGTCATGTTGACAGTAAGCTCTACAAAGATTTTAGCTATCAAAGTATTATCATACCCATTTTCAGATAAATTTGATCTATTCAGTAGTCTCAGTATTAATATATTATTAATATGGGCACTGGAGGAAGGCATCTAAAAAAAATACACTGGCTGAGTATTTTCATAATCCACCAACAGATGAGCTACCTATTTCTTTACTGTTGCTGTGCTTCAGTAGGAGAAAACAAGATGTAACTTGGGCAAATTCTCAGTCCCTATAGTAAATAATGTGTGTGTGTGTGTCTGTTTGAGAGAGAACCAGAGAGAGAATATGAACTGGAACATTTTATACTTTTAACAGTTCAACCAGTATTACAAGAGCAACTAACTACCAAAGGGAAATTCCACAGAATATAGTAAGGATTATGACTAGGTGTATACTGCATAAATGAAGCCTATAAGGATACTTTTCATTATCACAGCAGGATGGCTGTGTATGGCAGCCTTCATTAGTTGGGTGTGAAACTTCCTTCTTGCTTGGAAAAAATCAAGGATGTATTTTTACAGGAAAAAAAAAATCACAGGTTGAACAATCTGGAAAATAAGGTATTGTACACTCACATCAAGACAACAAACTTGGCACCAGAATCTGAACCTGAAGATGTTTACACAAAAACAATCTGATCCTTGTCTGTATTCAAGACTCCAGGATGACAGATGGACATTTATTCTGACTTATATAAATGATTGGACTATATAAAAGTAAGTTTTCAGTTTGAATGAGGAGAAAGTAATGGAAATATAAGGAGGCTTCAGCTACTATTTATCATTAAAAAAGAGAGAGAGAAGGTTATAAAAGCAGTCTTTCAGTCAGAAGCCAATGATAAAACGTGTTCTGGAATGTCTAGAATTAATCAAAAGCAAAGAAGTTAGTCCATCAAAATATCCTAAGCAGCTGAAAGTAATGAATCTTTACCTGATAACAGTGAAAAGCAATTGGATGCAGTAATGATGATAGTGGACTTAACCTCACTAACTCTTTCCCCTAAACTGCATCTAAAATATCATTCAAGACAGACATTTATTATATATAGGTATTATTATTTTTCCATGCTCCAGATAGAAATAATTTACATTACTATGCATCAATGTCTTGTCCTCAAAAGGTGATAATGAATAATACAGAATAACAGAATTGGAAGAGACCTTGGAAATCTTCTAGTGCAATCCCCTGCTCAGGCAGGAAACAATACTATACCATACCATACCATACCATGCCCACTCTACCCCATGCCACACCACCACATCCATGCCATGCCACGCCATGCCACACCACACCATGCCATGTCATACCACACCATCCTATACCATACCACCCCATATCATACCATGGAATTCATTTTCAATAATGTGTTTGTATCTGCTCAAAAACTGATGCTGAGTCTATAATTCATATGATATTATATCTCATCTAGTACCTTGAACTCATAATACCATATTCCTGCAAATTCCCAAAATAGTTCTGGATCATCTATTTATATATCAATCCATGAAAATTTCCAGCAATGTCCACAAATTTCTATCTGTTACTATCATTGGAAGCCACTTAATTAATTTCTCAATTATTTAAATTTTGTATCTTTGTTTACAAGCTGTACAATTTTACCTTCATTTTTGTCTATTGAACCCTTTATATGGCATTGTGTTTTACCCTGTACAGCCGCAGTGTCCCACTGCCAGATATTGAATCTGGCAGAAATACACTGCTCAAAAAAATAAAGGGAACACAAAAATAAGACATCCTAGATCTTAATGAATGAAATATTCTTTTTTTTTTTTAAACAAATTTTATTAATTTTACAAAAAAAAAAACAATACACAATCCAGGCATAACAACTTGAAGAATCTTTTCTAAATAATAATAATAATAATAATAATTAAAGAAGAAAGCCAATAGAACATAACTCCAAATTGAAATATCAATATTTACATTATCTATTTAACTTCATATCTTATCCAAACTTCTCCTTTTATCCAAATTATATTTCTTGCTTATTAAAATTTTATTCCTTTCATAAACATACAAAACACAAAACATAAACAAAACTAAAACATCTTTTCTGAAGGCTGCCTGATCCCGGGTTGAAACTCTTCACACAGACACAAATTCAAACATCATATTCACTTTATATATCCTTCCATATCTTATTATCATTTTCTTTTTTATATATATAAACCAATTTTATCAATTTTACAAAAACAGTGCATAAACAATCAAGGCATAACAGCTTATAAATTCTTTCCTAAAAAAATAATAATAATTAAAGAACAAACCAATACTTTATCTATTTAACTTCATATCTTATTCCAGCTTCTCCTTTTCATCCAAATTATTTCTTATTGATTAAAATGTTATTGCCTTTTATCAATATACAAAAAAAAATATAAAAAAAAAATAACAAAACCTTTATATATCCTTCCATATCTTATTTCCATTTTCAATAACATTCTTTGTCTGTTCTATTTCCAACTATCCATTCATCTTTTTTCTTTTACTATACTTCTATACACTAACTGGAGTGACACCTTTAACTCATTACCCTAACTTAAAAGTACTTCATATAACAATTTTTCTTGGGATTCTGTTTAAAAGATTCTAAAATTACACAATAAATTTTATACTCTAAATACACATATAAAAAACACAATCTTATGTACCCTCCAGAATTAAATTCACCCATTGTCTCTGAATAAACTTTTTTTCTTTAGATCTTGCTTCCCCTCATTGAGGCTTCTCCTCCCCCCCTTTCTCTCTTGCTTATTCTTCTCCTTGCCCTTTTTACCCCTTTGTCTTTCCTCCTCCCTTTTCTTACTCCTTTTCCTTTGCTTTCTAACCTTGCCTCCACCTTTCCACTCATTTTTCTCTTCTTTGGTTGTTTTTATAATTCTTAAAATCCCCTTTTTCTTATCCTTTTTCTCCTCCTCCCCGGAAAGAACCCATTGTTCATCAAAGATGGCTTCTTCTTCTTCTTTGTCCCAGTCCTTCTGCTGCGTAGTCAACTTTTCATAAGTACATAATGCCATTTCTAAGAATTGAAACAAACTGCCCAAAGTATCTTCTTTTTTATATTTTTGATATTCAGTCTTTAGTTCATCCACAAGCGATGCCATCATGAAAAAAGAAACTTTTCCCAAAACAACCACAAATATTTTTAATCAAGAATAATTCAAAAAAAAAAAATTCCAAAAATTAATACTTTTCTTCCTTCTTCTCTTTCTCTTTCTGGGGTTAATGTTTAATCAAAGAGGTCCAATTACCATATATCTTTCTTTGGGATTCTAGGCAATCTCCTCCTTTTTCAGCTTCTGCTCCAATTTTTTTTCCTCTCCCTTCCCACTTGCAATATCAATTTTAAATAATCAGAAATCCATACCTCCAACAAGGGTTTTCCAATTTCTTAAGTTTTTCAATGTCCAAAAACCCTTTTGTCCCTTAGCTTCAACTCTCAAAACAATTCACTTTCAATGTCCAGTATATCCAAACATATCTGCTGTTTCCATGGGGTGGGAGAGTGAAGAAAAAAAAAAAAGTTCCCTTTAACAGCTTCTCCGCCGCTTTCGATCTTCTTAGGGATACAATGTATCCTCCAGCAACTCAGACAGCTCAGTTCCAGCCAATTTGCAAGATGCCACTTGACCCGGCTCAGACAGCACTTTCACTCTTCTTACTTCCTCCAGTGCAATCTTACCCGGTTGCTGGCTTCTTCGTGGCGGCCATTGCTGAATGAAATATTCTTATTAAATACTTTGTTCATTACATAGTTGAATGTGCTGACAACAAAATCACACAAAAATTATCAATGGAAATCAAATTTAGCAATCCATGGAGGTCTGGATTTGGAGTTACACTCAGAATTAAAGTGGAAAAAAACACTACAGGCTGATCCAACTTTGATGCAATGTCCTTAAAACAAGTCAAAATGAGGCTCAGTAGTGTGTGTGGCCTCCATGTGCCTGTATGACCTCCCTACAATGCCTAGGCATGCTCCTGATGAGGTGGCAGATGGTCTCCTGAGGGATCTCCTCCCACACCTGGACTAAAGCATCCCCCAACTCCTGGACAGTCTGTGGTGCAATGTGGCGTTGGTGGATGGAGCGAGACATGATGTCCCAGATGTGTTCAATTGGATTCAGGTATGGGGAACGGGTGGGCCAGTCCATAGCATCAATGCCTTTGTCTTGCAGGAACTGCTGACACACTCCAGCCACATGAGGTCCAGCATTGTCTTGTATTAGGAGGAACCCAGGGCCAACTGCACCAGCATATGGTCTCACAAGGGGTCTGAGGATCTCATCTTGGTACCTAATGGCAGTCAGGCTCCCTCTGGCAAGCACATGGAGGGCTGTACGGCCCCCTAAATAAATGCTACCCCACACCATTACTGACCCCCTGCCAAACCGGTCATGCTGGAGGATGTTGCAGGCAGCAGAATGTTCTCCATGGCATCTTCAGACCCTGTCACGTCTGTCACATGTGCTCAGTGTGAACCTGCTTTAATCTGTGAAGAACACAGGGCGCCAGTGGCAAATTTGCCAATCTTGGTGTTCTCTGGCAAATGCCAAACATCCTACACAGTGTTAGGCTGTAAGCACAACCCCCACTTGTGGATGTCGGACCCTCATACCACCCTCATGGAGTCTGCTTCTGACCATTTGAGCAGCCACATGCACATTTGTGGCCTGCTGGAGGTCATTTTGCAGTGCTCTGGCAGTGCTCCTCCTGTCCCTCCTTGCACAAAGGTGGAGGTAGCGGTCCTGATGCTGGGTTGTTGCCCTCCTACGGCCTCCTCCACGTCTCCTGATGTCCTGGTCTGTTTCCTGGTAGCGCCTCCATGCTCTGGACACTATGCTGACAGACACAGCAAACCTTCTTGCCACAGCTCGCATTGATGTACCATTCTGGATGAGCTGCACTACCTGAGCCACTTGTGTGCATTGTAGACTCCGTCTCATGCTACCACTAGAGTGAAAGCACCGCCAGCATTCAAAAGTGACCAAGCCATCAGCCAGAAAGCATAGGAACTGAGAAGTGGTGTGTGGTCACCATTTGCAGAACCACTCCTTTATTGGGGATGTCTTGCTAACTGCCTATGCTTTCCACCTATTGTCTATTTCATTTGCACAACAGCATGTGAAATTGATTGTCAATCAGTGTTGCTACCTAAGTGGACAGTTTGATTTCACAGAAGTGTGATTGACTTGGAGTTACATTGTGTTGTTTAAGTGTTCCCTTTATTTTTTTGAGCAGTGTATATTTTTTAATAAAACTTTGTTAAGTTTAAGCAAAAAATAAAATATAAGAAAACTAGAGAAATAGAAAAGAGGAAGTCAGAAAAAAACAAGGTTAGGAGTGTAAAAAAGGAAAAAGGATAAAATAAAAGGAGTAACTTCAAACTTTCTTTGTATAATACAAATACAAATATAAAATGTAGTAACCTTTTATTCTAAGATTAACAATAGTAGACAGTATTTCTATAAGAATCTGACAGTTATAGCTGCTTTTGTTGTAGTTGCTGTTGCTAGGTATGATGTTCATGAAGTTTAAAAGTTTATATGTAATTTTTCTGATCTTTGACCATGTGTCAAATAAATAAGCATAGGATTTACATGAGAAGTTTCAACTTACTATTTTATTACTTCATAAAAACAGCATATTTTACATAAAAACATATAAAAATGATGTCTTCTATCCATCGTCCCATATGCTAATCTAAAATATAAAGATACAGAAAAAAAAGATATTACTATTACTGTTAATTTGTGTCATCACAGGATGGCAGTTTCTAATAGGAAATATTTGAAATTTGTTTAGAAAATCAATCTGTTTTCTCATATAAGGATATATCTAGATTTATCCAAGCAACAGCATTCAAAATGAATTTTTTGGTGTGGCAGTTTCAGTCTCGGTCTCTCACATTTCAGGTTTAATATTTCATGTATATTTCTGTTTGCAATAGAATAATCATTTAAAAATGATTCCCTTGAAAAATAAATTATTTTGTTGCTTACTTTGTCAGCTTTTGTCAGCTGTTTTCTCTTTCTATTTATGTTCTATTTACTTTTTGGTTCAAATCTCTGGACTTCTAAACTCATTCACTTCTTAGTTTCTGATCTACTTTCCATGCTCTTTAAAATCTTGTGTGTGAATTTTTTACAATGTATTTCTAAGCCAATATTTTCAAATGCCCGAAAGAACTAAAACAAAAGAAGTTATCTGTAGCTTTTTAATGAGGACTCAAATGGTAGATGCCCTTAAGGATTAGCCCAGTTCCATTTTTTCTCCTTTATCTTTAAAAATAATTCCCAGTTACTCACAGTTATGAACAAAAGCCAGCCCTTCTTATGATTTTTTTATTCCCTGCAGTGACTTATCATGTTATAAACCAACTTGCACTATCAAGTCAGATAACATAATCTCCTCACTTATTAATAAGAGCAAGAAGCAGAACCTCCTTGACTTATACTGGAAGTAATATGAACAGCTATGGGTGGAATTGGATATTGTTCATTCTAGGTCATTCCAATAGAGATTTTAATTATTTGTGTCACCACAGGATAATGATTTCATTTTTCTGCACAATCTATTCTTTGGACAATAACAGACTATAAGATAGGCAATGCAACTTTATAAACAGAGTAATAATTCAAAGAGGTCCGGCACACTCCCAAAATGAAGATGATGAGAATGAGAAAGAGTAGAAATATTTATAGAATTAATCTTTTGAAGCAGAAAAGATCAAAGTTGAGAGGTTCCCTCTCTTTCTATCTATATGTTTTTAGTATATGTCTGATTTGGTACAACAACGAAATGGGACAGGTAGAGACTTCAAAGGATAGTTAGGATTGCAAAAAAAAAAACAAAAACCCAATTGTAATCAGACTGCCTTTAATTCAAGTCTATATACTGCACAAGCCAGAAAGTGAGCTGAGAAAATATCTACAGACCCTTCACATCCCCTCAGAATGCTGCAACAAGGTATTGCATACCAAAACAACTAGACACAGAGACAGTTTTTCCCCCTCATACCACCACTCTGCTGAACACCTAATTTTAACACTACTGTCTTATTGAAATTTCTTTGAATATTAGTAGCTTGGGTTGGTGGTGATGTTGGTCTGAGATCTGTGCTTGGCAATTTGGTTGCAAACATTTCAATCCCATTTGAAGAGACATCTTCAGTGCACTTTGGATTGTGCTTGTCTGGGGGCTCACTGGACTTTAAATAACTTTCTGAGTCCTGGTTTGATTTTGGGTTGTGGGATTGGCTGGCTGTAATAGTCCTTGGTTTTAATCAACCCAAAATCAGACCATAACATCATCAGAAGACATACGAACAATACTAATTTATATTACACAGATGGTACTTCAAACCAAGGACTATGACTCAGCAACTACAGCCAGCCAAGCACATTGACGATAGGAATGAATGGGAACAAAATGTTTGTAACCAAGCTTGGAGTTCAAACCTACAATGTAAGACCTGTCTTATGTCTAAGAATATTTATCCATGTAGTATGGCTGTAGTATTATTGTTATCCTTCTCATCTTCTCTACTACCCACTGGTATCATTATGATTATGATTATGTTGTTTTGCATGTTTTGCACTGAGAGTTTCTTCACCGGAGACAAATTCCTTTGTGTCTAATCACAGGACCAAATAAAGTATTCTGTTTTATTCTAAATAAAAATGAGAGGCAGGATGGGAAGGACAAAAAATTACATTACAAAAAAGTGAAAAAAATTGAGAAATTTAGCCAATTAATCAATAACATATGAAAATCTTAAAATACAATTTTCATTTAACTGAGCAACAATATGTTGGCAAACATATGTAGTGAACAGAATTTCTAAAATAATGCCGTTTGAGATTCACATAGCATTAAAAGTTATATTGCTTTGAAATCTAATCAATTATTCAAATAGTTACAACTGATATAATTAATCAGCTATGCATATGATGAAATTATAGCCCTAATGAAAAAGGAAACATTAATGAATCATGAGTACCATCTTTGCACAAATTTAATTTGGGATCTGATTACTAAACCATATTGAAAAGAAGTCTTAAGGATTAATTGAGTATTGATCACTTAATACAAAAGACCATGTTTCAGTGTTGGTAGACAGGGAAATAGATGTTTTCTTGAAGTTAAGGATGATCCATGAGATGGGTATAAGTAGCCAAGTCTGATCCTGTTGTTTAGCCCAATGTAACATTTAATAATGCTTTAAAAATAATATCCAGTTAGCCAGCCAGCAGCAAATTCTCAACTATTTTCCTCCTTGTCACCTTTTAAAAACTAGCAGCAACCTTTTCTAAAAATAGATCAGGATGATATGATGCACATAGGTTAAGTGCAATTCAATAGTTCCTGCTGTATGCATGTCCTTTAAGAAGCATTGTTATGGAAGTACAATCTTTTTATTTCAAAGCAATCAAGGGTACTTTCTGAAAATTAACTCATAACTTGCCATTCAAAGACATGCTTAACCCTTCATACTCCCAAAGTTAAATTTCCACCTTACCTCTGTCACTGATAGGAAAATAAAATGTTTCCCCAAATCTCTATCTGAATAATCTGTTTAGGTATGAGGTTAAGGGAAAAAAAGTTGTTTTCAGAACAGTGTAAAATAGCAACATCACATTATTTACAGAAAATAAATATTGCTTTCACAATACTGAAAGTATGATGATATCATCTTTTGATATCATTTTTTTGTAATGAAGAAATCAATTTAAAAAAAAGATTATATGCTAGCAGAAATTATTTCTTACAGGCCTGGTATTCAACAGTACCCATGGCTAAGATGTGCAGATGTGAAGATAGGCTAGTTTTTTCCTATTTACTGATATTTCTTGGAGTATACTTTATAATTCTTCGCTGTTAATTTAAATATCTTTGAAAGTTAGAATATACCTGATATTTCTTCTTTCAAAACATGCTAAGTCATTTAACTAGAGTGACAAAGTGAAGAAAAGCACAGAAAAATCTGACTTGTAGAACATTCCCTCCTGAAAGACAATCTAATGTCTTTTCAATCAAATTCAACAGCCAAAATCCCTTTCAAAGTGTTTTCAAGAATAACACATTGATAACATGATCAACTTTTCTCATTTTGTACAGGAAACAAGGAATTCTTTTCCCAAATTAGGAAAGAAATTCTTGGACAATTCTGGAATTTAGTTATCTTAGAGGTACAAAGTAGCCAACTATTGAAATGGCAAGCAAGCAAACAAACAAAATAGTTTATTACAGGACACTGACTTGTTTCTTTTCTGTGGTGGTTATTCAGTTATTTTACTGAAATACATTATGGTAAGCCTGCAATAAAGTTTTACTACATTACCATACCTTTTTTTTTATTGGAGAACTGCAAGGTGGAGAATATGAACTGCTCAGAGTCATCTTGAACCATGAGATGGGTGACAAATAAATTTGATAAAATAAATAAGTAAATTGAAACCTTTCTTCTTCAGAGATCCCCTTATTAGTTTCCTTGCTAATGTTAGCCTATCTAATGAAGATCCCTTTTTGAATCTATTGTTTCAATAAACACGAGCTTCAATAAATGTAATATTTAATCCTATTTTTCAGTACTATTTTTTTTATAGAGAATTGATGTTTGAGTTCTTTCTGAGTAATAGGCAGAATATAACAATGGATAGACAGATTAATATCTTAAAATAAAGTCCAATAAATTTTGGAATATTCATTTTGTAGGACTTAGTAGATTCCTTACTAAAATTAGAGTTTTCTTGCAGTTTGTCTACAAATATTTTCCACAATTTTTATAATCAGTATAACAGGATTTACTAGACAATGGAGGATACACCAAAATATTTTAAGAATGAAAATACTGTTTTTGAGTCACAATTGTCATTTTCCTCATTACAACACACTACCCTTGATTTTCACACTTAATTCTTTTCTTCATAACAACATCCTTCACTGAAATCAGCAGACAATAAAGAAGTGGGAAAGCATTTTATAAAACTTATATTACTCTCTAAATATTTACTTTGTAAACATAGATTAAGAAATACAAGCATTTTAAAGAAGTGAGAAAACAAAATAGAAAAATTATTGGTATTCAATTGTTCCCATCTTTAATATTTTGTTTTTAAAAAGTGGATCAGAAAAGCCAATGCTTACTCAAAAATCTTTGCTGGGAACTAGTTTTTTCCAGAATAAAATATAAAAATCATATTATTGAGTTACATTCTTATCTAATACTGGCCATTATTTGTGTTATTTGAAAAACCATGGAAGGGTCTAACATATTCTGAAGCACTTTCTATTCTCAATAAAAGAACAGACAGAGACAGCTCAGAATTTTCTGAATAGCTATTTTCTTTTCATTTATTCAGACTCATTTTCATACTTTACTTCCAACGATTCATAGTAGAATTGAGGATATTATACTTGTCCTGTATGATTAAATGATATTAAATCAGCCTGAACAAGTCCTTATTATGGTCCTTAAAGCTAGAAAATTGATTCATTTGTCTTTGAAATAAGTAATGTTAAGTTCAAGTAGTGGTGCTAAAGAATGATTTGGCACAGCTTATGTTGATGCCTAAATGTGTTAACTGTGCCTGTTACTATGTAAAGATTTGACCATTGTTATATATCTTAGTTACAACACAGCCCAACTTTTTAATGCTATTTAAAAAAACCTACTGAGATATTTTAAATTTGTAATAGGTTCTTTTTTTTAACTGTGCCCAATTATATTGACGAAGACTTGCACTGGACCTTAGGCAGGTGTTTACATATAAGTAGATATAAACATCATGGGAATGAATTAGTAAGTTTAAGTTTAATTAGTAAGAATGTTTAATTAGTAAGAATAAACATGTAAAAGTGATATTCCTACAGTCTATATTCCTATTCCTATTTTTATACTATTACTATGATAAATTATCACAGTATGCTATTCAATTACCATTACTATGGTAATGTAATATATGATAATATACTAATATTGTATATTATTACTACTCAATATATTGTATTCTATCCTATTACTATTCAGTTACTATTGCCTATTATGGTGGTACCTTGGTATTCATTATTAATTTTTCTGGGAGATGCAATGAGTACCAAAAACAATGAGTACCAAACATTTTTCCCCATGAAGAATAATGTTGTGAGTCACAAGGCAGTTGACACTGACAATTTTTAGCTTGTATGTTGTTGGTTCCAAATGAACAATGAATACCCAGACAACATTTCTGCATCAAAATGCACTGATTCGATGAGTTTCAAAGAAATTGAGTACCAAGGTACCACTGTACTATATTACAATTACCTATAATGCTCTATACCAGGGCTATCAAACCAATGCTCTATACCAGGGCTATCAAACTCCCAGCCCAAGGTCTGGATGCGTCACACGCTGGTCATGCCCATGTCCAGTTTAGTGAAGGAGGAAAAAATCCTGATAAGTCATGTGAAACCACCATGATAACATGAGTTTGACACCCCTGCTCTATACTATTACCAATATGCATCAATGTTTCTTAAGCCTGTTCTATCTTAACTTTCCTTTGAGATTTTTTCTTCTTTTTCTATTAGTGGACAGCAAATAGAGATCTTACATTTTTTAAAAAAAATTCTGTGCTTTTTCTTCCTGAGCTATATTTCTTTTCTTCCTTTGGACCATCCACTCCTCCTGAAGGAAAAACACCTTCTTTCATTTAGCTGCTGTTCTCAGTTTGCTGATAGTGGCAGAGTTCCAAAAAACATGCATCTCCTCCCCATACCTCTATCAAGGTTGCAGCTTTATTGGCAACTCTGCCATGCTGATACTGGGGAGAAGACACAAATGGGAAGGAAAGAAGGCAGCACAGGTGCCTGCAATTTTGTTCCAGCAGCCTGAACATCTACACTAATTACAAAGTGGCACTTGCTAAAATCTTAATCAGTGCTGTGCATTGTGACATCTAAAATGATGTTGGTTTGTTATAAAGTGCCATTTAAGGTGCTGTTCATTACCCTTATAACTAGGGATTACAAGTGAAATGATCATTATTTTTCCTTTCTGTTATGAACTGATAGTCCCATTTTTCCAGCTATAAGAAAGCATAATAAGAAAAAGAAAGAAAGAAAATGCAGAGGTTAATACCCCACTCCCATTGTAGCTAGACCAGGACATAAGATTAAGATTTGAATGGTTGTAATTTGCTAAAATTGGAGGAATCATCCATTGAAAATGATAAAAGGACAATTACAATGACTATCTGTTGGAATGAAAACATGCATATCTGAACAGTAGCTGGGTACGTACCATACTTATTTGTTACTTCTGCCAAGATCTATGGCAAACATGATTTTCTAGTGCAGATTTATTCAAAGTTAACTTTTCCATGCAGGATGTAAATCTGACTGCATCAGAGTCCTGAATCTTTTTTTATCCTCTTACCTTTCTACAAAATATATGCAATATGTTTACTTGACATTGAGATGCCTCTTCTTACAGTATATCTTCATCTCAAGTCTTCATGCCATTTTGTTTCATTTTCGTCTGTAAAAGAGACTAAATTCTCACCCTTGCCTAGAACCATGGTAAACATTTCTTTTGTTGAAAAGTTTCTGTGCTTTTTTGTTGCCTCACTTCTTTCCTTTTTCTAGAAATATAGTTTCTGTTATGAACTAATAAAGGCGTTTAACAAAGTTTTAACAACCTTAAGTAAAAAGCAGGGTTCTAATCCTGCACTTCTGATTGGCCGATAATAGCGACATCGGATTGGTCCATTCTGGGAAATCTAATTGGCTGTTAACGGGCCAACTCTCATTGGTTCAAGAGTTTAACACTTCCATGTTTTTCATTGGCTAATAGGACAGCAGCCAACCCTATAAAAGGGTTGCTGCTGCCCTAGGTGATTGCTCTGTTCAGTATGCTTAATAAAGAGTTGAAGTTCACTGTTCACTGCCTCATCTCCGCTCCTTGCACCCATGAGCAGAACTTAACACTGGCGACGAGGATGGGATGCGGAGACATCTGAGCTGATTGAACACTCACAGAGCACCAAACAGAGCATGTGGCTGAAGGCACATCGACAACGGAAAACATGTCCGGCGGGGCCATACCACCCGCTCCATTTGACCCGGCACAAGAAGAGTGGGACTCATACATGGACTGGTTCCAGATGTTTCTGGAGACCAACAACTTGAAAGACGCAACTACGGTGAAAAAGCGAGCATTGTTCCTGACCCATTGCAGGCCTGCCGTCTTTAAAATGGCCAAGGCACTAGTGAAACCAGCTGAGGTGAAATCCATGGACTGGGACATCCTCGCGCCCCTTCTATGGGCCCACTATGCACCCGCCGTACCAACGCTTGTCCGAAGACATGAGTTTTATCAGAGGGACCAATGGAAAGGAGAGAGCATCGCAGATTTCATCGCGGACCTCCGGAACCTGGGAGGCCTCTGTGGGTTTGCAGACTTCGAAGAAGCTCTGAGAGACTGAATAGTTCTGGGATTAGATGACCAGACGGCGCAGAGCAAGATCATGGCCAAAGGGGACATCGATCTTGCCGATGTCATCAAAGATGCTACTGCAGCAGAAGCAGCCAGGAAGTCGGCCGCCTGAATGCGCCTCACCAATGCACCGCTCCGTCAACTTGCCAACGATACCTCACCTCACTTAGAGAGGCACACAACAGTGGCCCACCATGAGGACCTCAAATCTCCATCAGAAAGTGATGAGGAGGAGGTCAACTGGCTCCGGTCCGAACGCGACCAACGCAACCCGTGGAATCGAAGACTACCACACCAATGCATGGGTTGTGAGGCAAACCACCCACGATCAGACTGCAAATTCCTCGAAGCACTCTGCCATTCCTGTGGGAATAGAGGCCACATCAGGAAGGTCTGTAGAAGCAAGCGAGGATCCAGCCCAATTTGGAGAGAAAACAACTACTGCAAGACCACAGCGAATCGTCCTGTGAGTCGGGAACACTTGAACCACCAATGGAACAACCACTCCTTCAGAAATAAAACACTTGCCACTTCAACGAGACGGGAAGAGGCACACCAAACAATTACCATTGGTCACGCTTCATCGTTAGATGCAAAGAAGATGCGAGTGAGGGCCGCCATCGAGAACCAACCTTGCGTGATGGAAGTCGACTCAGGATCGTCACTCTCAATGGTTTCATGGAAGACCCTTAAACAGTTAATCCCTGTCATCTGGCGTCAAGACCTGAGTCCAAAGAATTATACTCAAAGATTACGAGGGAACCAAATTCCGGTCGTCGGTTCCAGCCAAGTCCAAGTATCATTCAAAAATCATACTGTGTCATTACCTCTGACCATCGTCGATCGTGATCAGCCTAGTTTGTTAGGCCTTCAATGGTTCACCCCACTCAGGATCGAGGTAGTCGGCATTCACCAAACCAGAAGCGACAACTGGGAGGAGGCCCTCATCCAGGAATTCCAGGACGTCTTTGCAGACAAACTAGGCGAGTACAAGGGGACCCCAATATCATTTAACCTTAACCCTGAGGTAGCCCCCATCCACCTTAAGCCTTGCCCTAAAACCAAAGATCAACGAGCAGCTCGACAAATTAATAGCCCAGGGTGTTTTAGAACCAACTGACCACGCCCATTGGGAAACCCCAATCGTAACACCCATCAAACCGGATGGATTGTTAAGGATTTGTGGGGACTACCAGGCCACCCTCAATCATGCCCTTCAACAGAACGCTTACCCGGTGCCAGTGGTTCAACACCTTCTCCATTACCTGGGGAGCAGGAAAGTCTTCACTAAATTGGATTTAGCACAGGCGTATCAACAACTGCCTGTAGATAAAAAAAACCCGCAGAAGCACAGACGATCGTTACGCACCATGGCGCTTTTAAATGCAACCGACTCCAATTTGGAGTGAGTGTGGCCCCAGGGATTTTTCAAAGTCTGATGGAGAGACTCTTGCAAGGGATCAAGGGGGTCGTGCCATATTTTGACAATGTTTTAATTGCGGCCCCGAATAGAGAAGTCCTAGACAGGCGTCTTAGAATGGTTCTCCAAAAATTTAAAGACTCCAGCCTAAAAGTTAAAAAAAATAAATGTCAACTGTGTACAGAGAAAGTAGAGTTCCTGGGGTACCTAATTGATAAGCAAGGCATTAACCCCACCAATAGCAAACTAAGAGCGATCAAAAATGTCCCAAGACCCAAGAATAGGACAGACCTCCAAGCTTTCCTGGGGCTCATTAACTTTTACAACATCTTCTTGCCCCAGAAGGTGACCGTAACTGAGCCCCTACATAGACTTCTCAACAAAAAAGCCATCTGGGTCTGGGGACACCGAGAGGAGCACGCATTCCGACAAGTGAAAAACTTATTAACCTCTGATGCTGTTTTAATGCAGTATAACGAGACTTTGCCTTTAACCATTACGTGTGACACGTCACCGTTTGGAGTAGGAGCCATTTTGAGTCTTGTGTTACCAAATGGTAGAGAGGCCCCTATTGCCTATTTTTCAAGGACCTTATCGAGAGCTGAATGCAACTATAGCCAAATTGACAAAGAGGCTCTTGCTGTTGTATCTGCTGTGAAATGGTTTCATGAATATGTGTATGGACGAGCTTTTACTATTACTACCAATCACAAGGCTTTGCTGGGGATTATAGTGGGAGACAAGCCAACCCCCTATATATTGTCACCTAGAATGACTCGTTGGTCAGAGTTCTTAGCTGCGTACAATTATAAATTGCAACACCCCCTGGGGAAAGCCATTCCCCATGCTGATGCATTGAGCCGTGCCCCACTTCCGGAAACCGTCGACGACCCAGCTCCAACCCTCACGACACTCCAGATTGAAACCCTATATTCACCACCGCTAACAGCCAGAGACATCGCTATCGAAACGAAACAAGATCCTGTCCTGGCGCGAGTTCTCAGCTGGGTCGAACAAGGATGACCAGTAAAAAAAACTCCTGATGACTTCACCCCTTTCAGAAAACAGAAAACAGAACTTTTCTCGCAGAAAGGCTGCATCCTATGGGGAGACAGAGTTGTCATCCCAGAATGGTTACAACGAGCAGTTTTGAGAACATTGCATGACGGTCACCTCAACATTGTGCATATGAAAGCGCTCACACGAAGCTACACGTGGTGGCCGGGCATCAATAAGCAGATCGAAGCCTGGGTGAAGACTTGTCTAAAGTGCCAAGAAGTCAGCAGTGCCCCACCTAGAGCAACTTCAACAGAGTGGGAAACCCACCGGGGGCCGTGGTCCCGCATCCACATTGACTTTGCGGGACCTACTAAGGGACATATGTTCCTCCTAACAGTGGATGTCTATTCCAACTGGCTTGAAATCCACAAGATGAAGACTACTACAACCGATTCAGTCATCCGCAAATTAAATAAACTATGTTTTAGTCTCCGATAATGGACCCCAGTTCACGGCCCTGGCGTTCGAACAATACTTAGCGGACCGGGGCATCCGCCATGCGCTAACCTCGCCAGCGCACCCTGCGGCCAATGGAAGGGCCAACCGCATAGTCCAATTTGTTAAAAAAACTCTCCACAAGATGGACCATGGGGACATTGATGACATACTGAACAGAATACTCCTACTCCAACACATCACCCCGCACAGCGTAACCAACAATATGCCAGCTGAACTGTTGATGGGACGCAGGCTTCGTTCCCACCTCGACCGTCTCTACCCGGCCTATGAGCCAGAGAAACCTTGTGGATCTAGTGGAAAGTGCCGCGAATTCAAGGAAGGCGATTTAGTCTTCACTAAAAATCTTTCCGGCGAACTGTTGTGGGTTGAAGTAACCATAACCCAAGCCACTGGGCCCAGATCGTACCGCATACAAACAAGGGATGGGAAAATATGGAAACGCCATATAGATCAGCTTCGCTCTAGGTTGCAACCCAGTTCCCATGACTCCTGTGACCCTCAAACTGAGGGAGGGGATGTCGAGGGAACCGAATTCGAGATGCTGGATGACGAAATCGAAGGAAGTCAGCAGCCCGGCGTGTTACCTGAAGAAGAATGAGGAATGGGGATTGCCTCGCCACAGAGAAATACCTCAACGGAGGCGAGCCGGTAGAGACCGGAGGACAACGACAGAATCAGCGGCGCCGAGTCATCCTGTGAGGATGCGGAACCGCCTGTACCAGATAAATCAAAAAATGTTCCACCGAAACCAGACTACAGACAGGAACCGGTTGGACAGCGCAAATCTAATAGACAGTTGAAACAACCTGCATATCTACGGGATTACGTCACCGCACCCCTCAAACGGAACTTAGGGAGAAGGGGTGTTATGAACTAATAAAGGCATTTAATAAAGTTTTAACAACCTTAAGTAAAAAGCAGAGTTCTAATCCTGCACTTCTGATTGGCCGATAATAGCAACATCGGATTGGTCCATTCTGGGAAATCTGATTGGCTGTTAATGGGACAACTCTCATTGGTTCAAGGGTTTAACAATTCCATGTTTTTCATTGGCTAATAGGACAGCAGCCAACCCTATAAAAGGACTGCTGCTGCCCTAGGTGATTGCTCTGTTCAGTTTGCTTAATAAAGAGTTGAAGTTCACTGTTCACTGCCTCGTCTCCATTCCTTGCACCCATGCACAGAACTTAACAGTTTCATCTCTTCAAAGTTGTTATAGAGTCAGTTTACCTCCTAAGATTGTAATTTGAGGGAGTTGCCACTAAATATTGAGAATCCTTGTACTTCTTCATAAGTATAAGGAGCCATGGTGGAGTAGTGGTTAGAATGTAGTATTATAGGCTGACATTGTCCACTGCCAGAAGTTTGATCCTGTTTGGCTCAAGGTTGATTCAGCCTTCCATCCTTCTGAGGTGAAAGAAGGACCCAGATTGTTGGGGACAACATGCTGACTCTGTAAACCGCTTAGAGAGTAAACCACTATGAAACTTTATGTACTGCAAGTCTAAGTGCTATTGCTATTGCTATAACGTGATAGGAAGGAAGGTTACTTCATGTTGAGTTTCAATTATAATAGTGTGTTCCTTTATCAAAATTCAGATCTGATCAATGTTTGGTACTGTTATGTGTTACTGTAGCTGAAATCATTCTTTTTAGACTAGTCAGAAGTCAGAAATGTAATGTGTATGGTTTCCTGTTCTAGCCTTAAAGATTCAATGCATCTAGAGAGTGTTGGCCATGCAACAGCCTTCAAATATTTTAAACCCAATTGCCTCATTGCCTTCTCATTGCTACTCGAGACTGACTTGAAGATGGTAGTTAGTTAGAGTTAGCTTAGATAAAACAGTTCAAGATTTCACAATGGCTTCAGTGACATGTGAAAAAAAAATGAAGTAAATTTTATCTCTATCACTGCAGCCTGTGGATATCTCTTATATTTTACGAATAAGAAAGCTTATATTTCAATTTAGTTTTGATTCGCTACTAAGTGCTGCCTTAGCTGGTTTGGCAATGCTGCAATGATATTTATAGTTTATAGTACTGAAATAGATTGAAAAAACAAAGATGCTCAAATGTAAGGGTTTATACTGAAATGTTTCAGATAAATAACACCAAGTCTGAAAAAAAATAACAAAGACCCATGAAAAAAATCTTTCTTCAGTTCATACACCTTTTTATAGATATAATTTTTTTTGTGGGGGGGGAGTAGGAATGGCTGCTGATTTGCATTTAAAAAGCACATCTGCTTTGATATATTAATTAGTTATGAATTATGTTTATAAGGTAGACAAATACTGATTTTACTATTTTTTTGCTATATCATTATTCATTTGATGTTTATTTAGTACAATAATAGTATTTTATCATATACATAATTGTTCAGTTTGATTCTATTACTCATACTCCACTCAACAGCTGCATGTGATTTCAGAATAATCAAGTCTATATCTCTGATTAGAATTCCACACGTTATGCTCATCCTCTAACTGAATTCAAGCAAGTTCCCAGTGCAGCTGGATATGCAGAATACAATGCCAATTATACCAATACTGACAAAAATTGTACACCAGTCCAGTAAATTTATGCTGGGATTATGCTTGAGATCTTGAGCTGAAGTTTCTGACAAGAATGTTAACAAGATGTTCAATAAGGTGTTTGTACAGAAAAGATAGCATTGAATATGTTAGACTGATTAAAAGATAAACATATATGGTTCTTGCTTTCCCTCTAAAAATGAGCCTATGACTTTAAATTCAGAATGTACATTTTTGTCTTCCTATAGTTTAAAGATAACATGCGGGGGGGGGGGGACAGAGAGAGGGACAGAAACAGAGACAGAGAAGTGATGTGGGAGTTTCGGAATAATGTCAGTCTGTGCTCCCTTCAAATCCCAAGAAAGAAATACTCAGACTCCATGGTGTAGAGCAAAGTTATCCTTTTACTGGAAAATAAAGTGGAAACTACAGATCCAATTCCAAAACTGAGAAATTGGTGGGTAGAGCACATACACAAAGGAATAGAATTTTCCCCCTCCCCCCCCAAAGTTCAAATGATTCTTCCAATTAAAATTTCTGAATATGATCATGTGGTCATCTCCAGGTGGTGCTGAGGCTTCTTGTCAGTTGACCTTGACATATTTTGATAAAAGTTTGCAGTTGCGCAAAAGGGGACAGAAGCTAGCCAAGAAATGGAAAGTTAAAGAAAAGAATCCCCCCTCCCTTGCTAATCCAGCACAGGAATGCAAAACACCTCCAGCCTTCTTCCCTTTCAAGATCCCCCCTCCCACTGTTGTCATGACAGCCGAAAGAAGTAAATTGGCATAGCAGCAGAGAAGCAACAGTTAGAATATACTTATTATGGAAGATATCTTGAGGCTAAGAGAGAGAGAGAGAGATCTCATTTAACACAGAGATGCATAAGTAAAGTAGGTTACTCAATAGACAGAGTGTTAGGTCTCAGATTTGTGGAATCAGAGTGTTCACATATAGTTTGGTTTAAATTTTGATGCTTATGTAATTTTGTTTAAGACAATCCTGACTCTCAAGAGTTAGATAATGGGTTATTTTGGATCTTATTTCAGAACCAAGTGGGATTGTTATGAAATCACAAAGTAATCGTTAGAAGCTGAGGTGTTCTGTATCTGCATGTGAAAGTTCCTGGCAGCAGAAATATGATGCCAACAATGATTCATGAAAGAAATTGAATAGCTATAACAAAAAGGACGTTGTCTTATAGACACAAAGTAAACAGAGGGAGAAGACAGGTCATCTCTCTATCTCTGCACCCAAATGTGCCCCTACAGATCATGAGATACTGAAGAGTAAGTGACTGGATTTGCATATCCAACAGTAAGAAGATATGTGTTGTAGACTTGATATGAAGTGCAACTAAAATTTAGCTATTCATCATCTTAATTTGTATAGCTTAGAATTAAAATAAAGTGCATTATCATTATCCCAAGCTGTGGTCTTGGGAAGTAAAAGAAGCAGACATTAACACATATTTCTCTCTTTCCATCATACTTTATTTGCTGAACAAGTTTAGCATTTATTCCTGCATTGTTATTATGAATAAATGATTGAAAGATTGTACATTGGTGTTAGATATTAAAAAGTCCCTCAAGCAGCAAGCATACCAAACGGGAATATTTCAGTCTGAATAAAGAGAGCAATTCTCTCAGATACCACAACAGACACACAGACACACAACACACAACACACACTCCTAAACAGTTATATTACACAGCACCCCTTAAGAATCTCACCGAATCAGATTTAACTTTTAACTTGAGTATGTATAATTTAATTGATCAACTAGCTGCAATGTAATCACAGAGCAATAGAACTAATGCACATACATTGGCAAAGGGTAGAAACCAGGAGACTGAGAATTCTAGTCCTGCCTTAGGCATAAAAGCCATCTGGGTGACTTTGGACCAGTCACTCTCTTTCAGCCAAACCCACTTCATAGGGTTGTTGTTGTGGGAGAAAAGAGAATTAGACATGTTTGCTTCATTGAATTATTTATAAAAATAATAAAGGCAGAATAAATATAAATGAATAAACAAAAGTTACAGTAAATAAAAAGCACTATGCAAAAAGGAAAAACAGGAATAGCATACCTTCTACAGAAAAAAAACTCCAAAACAAATTTATTTATCTAGCTACTTCCAGTTTAAGTGGAGATAGAGAATTTTCCCACCATGCTACATAAACAGAATGGTGTTTTGTTTTCTTTTGTTTGTTTGACCATAAGGTATTAATTTCTCCCTAAAATATATTTCATCTGAAGAGCTGTATATAGAACAGCTTACTTTATGCCTTACTTTTTAAATTGTTGCACCACCATAATAAAAATTGTAAAATACATAAAAATTGACTTTTAGGAAGAAAGAAAGAATGATAATTTAGTTCCTTTAAGCCTTGAGGGTCTTCCTTTTCTTTCCAACTGTTTTCTGATTGTGCTGAGTATTATGCTGTAATATTTAAGATGCTTTGTAAACTCACATACCCAAAGCCATAATATGCAAACAAATGAAACTTGAGTGTGGTCTGATCAGATCTGAAAAAGAGAACTTATTGATTTAAAATAATAGTTCTGAAATGAAATAGCTCATAATCCTTGCTTGTTTACAGGTCTGCACTCTAAATTTTCCCAGATGGTTCTTTTGAAAGAGGATGAATGGTCACGATGAAACAAGGGCAATTGGATTTGCAGCTGTGAAACTTGGAACCATGCTTTCACTATTTTTATCCTTTTCAAGTATGATGTTTAGTTGGCAAAGAATTCTGCTGTCTGAAAACCTCACTGCATCTTTCAAAAGTATTGAAAAACAGTAAAATGCACCACGAGGAATTATACTGTGTAATACTATTGTTAAGCCTGGGTTCCCCAACCAGGGTTAGGGAGACAAGCTAAACAGAATGTGCAGCGTTAGTCAGATAGGCACACAGATAAATGAGTGAGCTAAGCTTGTATGTTTATTAACATACAGTAAAAATAACAGATACGCTTGTGCTATCAAAAATATAGTTTATTCCATTATGAGTTCATAGCATAGTCAAAATAACAGTCCAATAGTCATGTATCATTTAGTCAGTCCATTCAGGGATATTCAGTTAGCAAAGTCCGTGCAGAATATCCTATGTCAGTTCACTTACAAATCAGTCCTTTGTTTCTCTCCCGTTCGAGCAATGCAGTCTTGATTCTAAGCAGTAATCAGGGATCATCAAAGCCAGAGAGAGAGCAAGCTGCAGTCTTGCTTCTTTTAAAGTGCTTTCACAACCACTCCCCTAATTACTTTCCCACAGTTAAAGATGCAGACACTTTAACTAACAAACTATGATTACTTAGTTATTATTTTACCTAAACCAGTTAGGGTAAAAAATGTTATCCCTAACATTTCCCCCTTTTAGGAAATAATAATAAATATCACTATTTACATCTTTAAATCATATTTGTTACAACTCTCTTTAAACTTAATTACTCCTTGAGCTTTTGTAAATTGGTCTGCAATGTTTTCTTCCGTCATGCAGTATTCCAATTTAATTAGCCCATTCTTTCTTATACCCCAGTGAATTGGGGGAAGACAGTTCTGAATTTTTCCTTAACAAAGTTTTTTTCTCTGGTAATATCACACTACTAACTAGAGCCTACAAAACATTTGCTAGACCAATACTCGAATACAGCTCATCAGTCTGGAACCCATGTTATGTATCTGATATTAGCACAGTTGAGAAAGTCCAGAAATATTTCACAAGAAGAGTTCTCCACTCCTCTACTCATTGTAGAATACCTTATGCTACCAGACTTAAAATTCTAAACCTAGAAAATCTAGAACTGCACTGCCTTTGGTCCGATCTAAGTATAGTATATAAAATCATACATTGCAATGTCCTACCTATCAATGAATACTTCAGTTTTAACCATAACAACACAAGAACACACAATAGATAAAAACTCAAGATTAATCGCACCAAACTTGATTACAGGAAATACGACTTCAGAAACAGAGTAGTCAATGTCTGGAATACTCTACTGACTCTGTAGTTTCTTCCCCAAACCCCAAAAACTTTAACCTTAGACTGTCTACTATTGACCTCACCCTTTCCTAAGAGGTCTGTAGGGGGTGTGCATAAGTGCACCAACGTGCCTACCATCCCTGTCCTATTGTTGTTGTTGTTTTTTCTTACATGTACCCATTTCATGTATTCATAACTATGTATATACTTATACCTATTATCTTGTAAGCAATTGACAAATCAAAATAAATAAAAAAATAAAGTCTCCCTCCTCAGGCCTTAAGGAATGCTTCCTTCCCTTTGTTGACATTCCCCAACCCCTAAATATTTGCTTCTCCCTGGCTCTTTATAGATGAAGTGGTTATATGTTACCTTAAGCTCTCAGTTGAAAGAGATGATATACACCTAATAAATAAACACAAGGCCAAAACATTCAGCTTTTTTTTTTTTTTGTTTCTTAGCAATAAATAACCCCTTTGAGAACTGAAAGGGATTTAAAGGTTTTAACATGAAAATACTACTACATAATATTTCTTATTAAATTTATAAAGGATGCTTTGTCTTCTTTAAATCCATTCAATGCTGTTTGACTGCAATTTTGTGCCCTACATTTATAAGAGATGATTTCTAAGCAGCCTCTCTTTACCTATAGAACAGGGAATATTAATGAATTATCCATCAGTTTTATCATGAAGATTAATGAGATATGAATTATAAAGTATATTAAGTGATATGGAAACTTTAAATAACAGATCAGGGTTAAGTATTAGTCCAAACATCCCTCTGCTTCTTGCCAATTATTTCTTCTTGCTTTTTGAAAACCTGTTATGATTTTTTTTGTTAAAAAAATTAATGAATAGATACAGGAAAGCTCTGGCCATTTATTACACTTAATTAAGTGCATTATTATGCAAAAAGGATGTACAATAAATGCAATTCCTATCAACATGACAAATAAAATTGCACATTACACCAATTTTGAAAATTAGTCTCCCACTCTTTTTCTATATCAATGCGGGCCATGTTTTCAGCAGAAATGAGGAAGACAGATTTAATTGAAAAATCCAGACTGCAGTTAATTATTCTTTTGTTCTTGAAATTCTCAAAGAAATGCTGACAAATCAAGCAGATTTTTTAAAAAACATAATATCTCTTTTTTTTTTTAATGAGGGGAAGAAGCCACCTACATTTTACACTGACATTTGTTATCATAATCAACATTAGAATTAACATGCATACTCCATCAGTACTCACCACCAAAATTTTCTCATAAAATAAACGCACAGATGCATTAACACCCAACAAAAATATCCCAACATCAACCACAGACATCATCCAGTTACAGAGAGAACAAAAGATGAATATGGGAACAATCTTTTGTTCTTATACTTTGACAGAAGATTACATTTCAGTATTTGTCATTACGTATGCATGAAAAGTACATTTTTAAAAAAGCTACAATCAAGTTTTAAAAGGCTTATAGATTGACATTTTTCTTTTGTACATTCTTCCCATTATGATGAAAGAGAATTTAAAAAATCAGTACGTATGTGGCAATTTTTTTGATGAAGTTTATACAGTTTTCTAACTTACAATTGTAATTTATTAAAATGTTATTAGTTTTCAGGGTGGGTTAAAAAATCCAATGAAAGAAACAAAAGACAGCAACACAAACAATAATTCATTTAAGATTCAGAGGTTTATTTCATAAGCAATTTGGAACATGAACAGTCATCACAGTAACACAATACCATAACTTTACTTACAGTACATTAATAACCCATTGCAATGAAGTCCAATGACATAGTAGGTCCAGCAAGGACAACTATAGGCCAATGGCCCCGAGCCAGGAAAGTGCTCTATGACACTTTACTCAAAACTACTTTCCAATCTGATGCAGGGCTTTTTATCTATTCTTGTGTTGGATCAACCACCCAGTTATGAATCTCATTTAATTGTCCTATGATATGTTCTGCTCAATATCTTACTATTCTGTTAATGGAAATATCACAACAGATTTGGCCAAAAAGCTTTGATAAGGTTAAGGTTCTCTATGTCCACTGCATTCCCTTAATTGAAGATGGTTGTTTGGCAAACAATCATCTGCAGTTTCAAATCTCAGGTTCTGAAGCTGTTTCAGAAAAGGTTGGACAACATTTGAAAGTAATTTGGAAATGGTTTCAAAAGAACATAAAAAGCTTTCTGAATAATAAATAATTCTCCCTAGCCTGAAACAGAAAAAATAAGAGATTCCAAACTCTTGTAAAGCAAGGATTTTGTTACATTATAATTATGCAATTAGACAAAGGCTTCTGGCTGTTTACATGCACTGTGAAGGCAACACTCTGGTGAACAGCTTTACGGTTTTGTTTTGTTTTTAATAGTTTGTGGGTATTATTGTTGTTGTGAGCTGCCCAGAGTTGTGTTTTAAAATAGACAGTCATGCAAATATTTTAAATGCATACTGTCTCCAGAGACGTGCTAGCTACTTGCATATACCCCAGCATACAGTCTTTTACTGTGTAAGTACTTACTATAAGGCAGCTCTCTGTGTGTCTGTGTGTCTCTTTGTGTATGTATCTTTGAGATTGCAACTGCCAGGACTAATCCCTGCAAATTTCTTAGCAATATTTTGGAACTGGCTTGCCACTGCCTGCTTCCTAAAACTGAGAGTGAATGGTCCATGGTTACCCAGTTGGTTTTGTGTCTAATATAGAAATACAACTACTGGTCTCCAAATTCTATCCCAATGCTTCAACCTGTACACCAAACTGGCTAATTCCTTAAGGTAGCCTAAAACAGTGCAAAAAATATGAATATAAAATATGAGAAGAAAAGCAATAAAATTAAAAGTTACAATATTATAGCAATAGAGTTTTTAAATTTACAGAAAAAGTCTGATATATTTTTCCAGTATTGGAGAATTAATAAGACAGGCTCCTTGCCTATCATTTCAAAATTTGAAAAAAGGCTGTATCAGTACTATGAATTGTTCAGTTGTTCATTACATCACAAATGTGCCACAAAATGGAAATAAAGTGAGAGTAAAGAAGAAAAAGTTACAACGGCTTGATGAGAATGGTGGAGTTTATCTGAATGATTGCTTCCTGCAATTTACTTAGCCATCTTTATGCCGGATGATATCAAGAATGATTAAATTAAATGATTGTAAATCCTAAAGATTGTGAATTCTAAAGGAAGAATTAATAATTAATATATTTTTATCCTTTTAAAAAAAAGGGTAGTTAGCATGAGAAAAAGCAGTACCATTTTTAACAATCAAAAGGGAGGGGAAGAAAAACCATCCAGAATTTATCATGGTATCAGTTTGTAAAAGCCAAATCTAGCATTGCAGCATTAGATTCAACAATGCAATCACCAGTGTGCATTTTTAATTACATTTTATATAATTTTATGAAAGAAACATTTGTTCTCCAATTTCTTTTCAAAGAAAAACAAAATTTTAGCAAAATTCTCATTGATATAGTGAGACCCTTTTGTGATTACTTAGTTATAAGGTTGTTCAGGACTAGCAGGCTTGAAAGCCTGCAAAGTGGATTGGTCTGCTAATAGTGGGTCGTGATGGCTCACTCCAGACTGATCCAATTGGCTGTTAAATGGGCTGCCGCAATTGGGTGAACCAAGCGCTACAAGCTCAAACCTCTGTCATTGGCCATATAGCCGCAGCCAGCTCCATAAAAGGGGCTGCTGCGGCTAGGAGCTTTTGCTCAGATCGGAGCTGTAGTCACTTCCTGAGTCTTGTCTCCATTCTTGGACCCATCCTTCCAGACATAACACTGGCAACGAGGATGGGATACAGAGACAGCAGAGCTAACTGAGCACTCACTAACAACCAACAGAGCATGTGGCTGACAGCACGCAGACATCGGCAATGGCCAGTGGCGCTATACCATCCGCCCCATTCGATCCAGCTAGCGAAGATTGGGACTCATACATGACAGGTTCCAAATGTTCCTAGAGTCCAACAATCTGAAGGACGCCACTCCTAGTAAGAAACAAGCAGTTTTCCTGACGCATTGCAGACCTGCCATTTTTAAAATGGTCAAAGCGCTCGCAAAGCCGGCTGAGGTCAAAACGATGGACTGGGATACCCTTGCTCCCATCCTCCACAACCACTACGCCCCAGCGGTACCGACTCTCATCCTCAGACACGAATTTTACCAAAGGGATCAACATGAAGGTGAGAGCATCGGGGATTTTGTAGCTAACATAAGGAATTTAGGTGGTCTGTGTGGCTTCGCAAATCTAGAAGAAGCCATGAGGGATCGAGTTGTCCTTGGCCTCAGAGACCCCACAGTCCAAAGTAAAATTATGGCCAAGGGAGACATCTCCCTCACAGATGCCATAGCTGATGCCACTGCAGCTGAAGCCACCCGCAAATCAGCAGCACGGATGTGCCGGACAAATGGGGCCAGCCACCAAACCACCAATGAGACAGCAATGCCATCAGAGAAATACACGTCGGCCACCCATCATGAAGATATCGAATCCTTATCAGATAGTGAAGAGGAAGAAATCCATAGACTCAGGTCAGAGCGCAAACAACGAGACCAGCAGGGTCATAAATCGAATTTCCAATGCGCCAGATGTGGTGGAAACCACCCATGATCCGAATGCAGATTTCTAGACGCCATCTGTCATTTTTGTGAGAGAAGAGGGCATATTGCTAAAGTATGCCGGAACAAAAGAGGATTCAGTCCCAAACAGAAGGAAAACAGCCTCTGACAAACAGAGGGCAACTCCGCCACTAATCGGGACCGCCCAAACAACCAGTGGAGCCAGTATAATAGAAACCAAAAAATTACTGGCACACCCAGACGGGAAGAAGCACATCAGACCATCACCATCGGCCACGCTTCATCTTTAGACACCAGAAAAATCCGTGTAAAGGTCAACATTGAAAATTGACCATGCATCATGGAAGTGGATTCCGGGTCTTTCCTATCCATGGTCTCCTGGAAAACCCTGAAGCAGCTGATTCCCAACATCCGCCGCCAGAACCTCAACACTCAGAGACTTATATTAAAGGACTACCAGGACAACCGGATTCCGGTCATTGGTTCCGGTCATTTCCAGGTCTCCTTCAAGAACCACACCGCAATACTACCTCTCACCATCGTTGACAGAGACCGACCCAGCCTACTGGGTCTCCAGTGGTTCGCGCCATTAGGAATCGAAATGGCAGGCATCAATCAGACTGTAGACGAAGACTGGGAAGCGGCCCTTGTCCTGGATTTCCAAGAAGTCTTCAGTGAACAGCTAGGGAAGTACAAGGGGTCTCCTCTCTCCTTTAATCTTTGCCCTGATATCGCACCCATTCGCCTAAAACCACGCTGTGTCCCTTTTGCTCTCAAACCAAAAATTGGACAAACTAATTGCACAAGGTGTGCTAGAACCCATTGATCATGCCCGATGGGAGACCCCAATTGTAACCCCCATAAAACCTGACGGATCTTTGAGAATTTGTGGGGACTACAAGGCCACCCTAAACCATGCTTTACAGCAGAGCACCTATCCGGTACCCGTGGTCCAGCACCTCCTTCACTCACTTGGGGGTGGCAGAATATTCGCAAAGCTTGACCTGGCCCAAGCTTATCAACAGCTACCAGTAGATGCTGAAACCGCCGAAGCCCAAACCATAGTTACGCACAGAGGCGCATTCAAGTGTAACAGACTCCAGTTTGGAGTAAGTGTTGCCCCGGGCATTTTCCAAAGTCTGATGGAAATGTTGTTAGAGGGCATTAAAAGGGGTTGTGCCCTACTTCGATGCTGTGTTAATAGCTGCCCCAACAAGGAGTCAGTTAGAACAATGACTGAGAACAGTCCTCCAAAGGTTCAAAGATGCTGGCCTCAAGGTAAAGAAGGAAAAGTGCCAGTTATGCACTGAAAGGGTTGAATTTCTCGGTTACCTCCTTGACAAACAAGGAATTCACCCTGCAGAAAAGAAATTGGCTGCCATCAAAAATGCCCCGAGACCACAAAACAAAATAGACCTTCAAGCCTTCCTGGGACTCATTAACTTTTATAACATTTTCCTACCCCAGAAGGCAACCATTGCTGAACCCCTTCATAGACTCCTCGATGAGTAAGGAATTTGGCCACACTGATGCTCAAAGTCCAAAATTTGATAAGACTATTTATCAATCGTTAATAGGTAGTTTATCATACATTAGTAATTGGTCAAGTCCAGATATTGCCTACGGCTTTAATCAATTGGCAAGATTCAACGCTGAACCCACTGAACGACACTGGTAAGCGACAAAGCGTATCTTAAGATATCTTAAAAAAACAATGCACTATACATTGTATTTGGAGCCAAAAGATGATCTGATTTTAAGTGCATATGCTGTTGCAAGTTTTGCAACAGACATAAACACTAGGAAATCAACTTCAGGTACAGCTATGCTGTTAGGAAAAGCACTAATTGGTTGGAGGTCAATTAGACAGCAACACATAAGTATGTCCACAATGGAAGGATAGATAGACTTTCATGTCTATCTTTATTATGTACTGATTTAATTCTGTATAAACAGTTGTTATTGGATATGGGAATAACTGTTAATGATTCCATTGTAGTTTATGAGGACAATCAAGCAGCCATATGATTGGCTACAAATATTGCTGTGAAAACGAGATCTAAGCATACAGATCTTAGATATCTGAATGTAAGGCAATCTGTAAAAAATGGTTTGATAAGACTGGAATATTGTATGACTGAAGAAAATATTGCTGATCAATTTACAAAAGCCCAAGGTTCAGTCAAACACAAAGAAAGTTGTGATGACTATGGTTTAAGGTTGTAAATATAGATAGATAGATAGATAGATAGATAGATAGATAGATAGATAGATAGATAGATAGATATCTCTTTGATTATTCAGGTTTTTTCCCGCGTAAGATTGGAAGTATCTAGGCAACGTTTTGATGAAGTCTCATTCATCATCTTCAGGCTTAGTCTTCAGCTCTGTGCTTCTCAGAGTGATTGAGCTTGCAGCTGCTTCTTCCTTTTAACTGCTAGTGGGGGTTTGACTTGATTGGGTGGGGGCTTGGCTGTGTTCTGATTGGGTGGGGGTGTGTTCTCATTGGTTGGGGGTTTGGCTGTGTTCTGATTGGTTGGGGGGTTGGCTGTGTTCTGATTGGCTGGAGGCGTGTTCTGTTCAGGTGGGGGCTTGATTGTGCTCAGGTTAGTCTTAGTTGCTGGAGGGTTTGAGCTGGTGAACTGTGATCTTGCTGTTTGGCTTCGAGTTCGTGGTCGTGCTGCATCTTCATGGTGGAGGTCAGTTCGCTTCATGTATGGCTCAGAGGGGTTTGAAGTGGGTATATATATATATATTCTTAAGTTTTAGCGGGTACTTACATGTCTGGCATTCAGCTTTGTTCGGGTATTTTCCCACGTCATGGTAGTGGTGCTTTTAAAGTTGTAGCAACGTTTCAGCAGAATCTCATCTGCCATCATCAGGCTTCTGTATGATGATGAAGCCTGATGATGGCAGATGAGATTCTGCTGAAACGTTGCAACAACTTTAAAAGCACCACTACCATGTATATATATATATATATATATATATATATATATATATATATATATATATATATATATATATATATATATATATATATATATATATTACCCAAAAGGGGAGTATGTTAGGAATAACAAGGTTACCTAAAGTAGTTTGGGTAAAATAATATATATAAACTATGATAGTGAATTTATGTATGTGTCACTTTAAACTGCAAAGCATGTAATTTTGGGTGAGGTTGTAAAACCGCCATAAGAGGGAGCAAGAGAACCTACTAGCTTACTGTATTGCTGGATTGCTGGATTGTTGATGATGATGGATTGGTGGTTTTTTAACTGCGTGTTCCCTGCTGCTGCTGCGTTTTTGAATGCTGAAGGAAGAAAGGAGGTTTGACTTCTTTATATCTCTACTGCGAAGAAGATATATTACTGGACTGATATTTGTAAGTTTACTGACCTTTTTTTCGACTATGCTAAAACTCTTACTGGAATAAACTATTTAACTAGCATAGTGTATCTGTTTTACTGAGTGTAAGCTACAAAAACGTTTATCCCACAAATTTGCCTGCCTGCCTGACTGCCGTGCAGATTCTGCTAGGGTGTATCTCCAACACAGATCATAAACCATTACTTGGCATCTTGGCTGGCGACAAACCTAGTCCACATATTCTATCCCCGAGAATGACACGTTGGTCAGAGTCCTAGCTGCCTACGATTACCAATTGAGGCATCACCTGGGGAAAACCATTCCCCACGCAGACGCTTTGAGCCACTCTCCATTGCCAGAACTCCAAGATGACCCAGCTCCCACACTATCAACACTACAAATTGAGACACTTCCCTCACCGCCACTGACAGCTCAAGACATTGCATTGGAAACCAAAAAAGACTCATGCTTGGCATGAGTTCTTAGCTGGGTGGAGAGGGGATGGCCACAAATCGAACCCAATGAAACCTTTAAACCCTTCAAAAACTGACAGACAGAACTCTTCTCACAGAAGGAGTGTGTATTATGGGGTGACCGAGTGGTTATAACACCAAAACTACAAAAAAAAGTTCTACAGTTACTACACGATGGGCACCCAGGCATCGTACACATGAAAACGCTGGCGAGGAGCTATGCCTGGTGGCCAGGTATGCACAAACAAATTGAAACCTGGGTCTCCACCTGTAGCACGTGCCAAGAGACACACTCAGCCCCACCGAAAGCCTCACCAGCCGAATGGGAAACGCCCAGGTGTCCCTAGTCGCATATCCATATCGATTTTGCAGGACCTACAAAAGGGCATACCTTCCTAATAACAGCAGATGCATACTCAAACTGGCTCGAGGTTAACAAGATGAAGACTACTACCACAGATGCAGTCATTGAACAGACTTTTCGCGACGCACGGCTTACCTGATATCCTGGTATCTGACAATGGCCCTCAATTTACCGCCTTGGCTTTTGAACAATACTTAGCAGACTGTGGCATACGACATGCACTGACATCGCCAGCTCACCTGGCGGCGAATGGTAGAGCTGAACGAATGGTTCAGTTCACAAAAAGAACTCTACAAAAAATGAAACAAGGCAACATCCACGATAAAGTCACCAGGATGCTCCTTCTCCAGCATATTACACCAAACACCACGACAAACAAAAGCCCAGCTGAGCTTCTGATGGCCAGAAAACTCAGATCACCTCTAGACCACCTACACCCTGCATACACCCCGGAAAAACCCTGGGCTCCAGCAGCAAACACCGTGCCTTCAAGGTAGGAGACCCTGTATTCGCTAAGAACTTTTCAGGTGACCCTCTTTGGATCCCTGCCAAAATAACACAAATTACAGGCCCCCGCTCTTACCGGCTGGAAACCACAGATGGGAGAGTGTGGAAATGCCACATCGACCAGCTGCGATCCAGGCTAACCACATCCCCCATCAGTGACCCTAACCACTACACCAGAGGGGGAAGGGAAACTGGGGGTTCTGAAATTGAACCAACATCTGGAAGAGAAGAAAGAACCCCACAATCACCACATCAAAGCCGACAGTACTCACCAGCTGATGAAGAGCCTTGGCAATCGATCGTCTCACCTAGTAGCAGCAACCGAACGGGTCCAGCGAATCCTGAGAGCACAAGCAGTAGCAGCGAAGGAGGTGTGCCAATCAGCCTGAGGTCACCTGAAGGGAGTCACAGCTACGGAACCAGCTCACCATTCCAGGCAAGCAGCCCGTCGGAACCCGAGACCGAGCAAAGACAATTCGAACAGCGCAAGTCAGGTAGACAGGTATGAAGACCCGCCTACCTGCGAGACTACATAACCCCACCCCTTAGACGGAACCTAGAGGGGAGGGGTGTTCCGGACTAGCAGGCTTGAAAGCCTGCAAAGCGGATTGGTCCGCTAACAGCGGCTCGTGATTGGTCACTCCAGACTGATCCGATTGGCTGTTAAATGGGCTGCCGCAATTGGGCGAACCAAGTGCGGCAAGCTCAAACCTCTGTCATTGGCCGTATAGCCACAATCAGCTCTATAAAAGGGGCTGCTACAGCTAGGAGCTTTTGCTCAGATTGGAAGTCACTAATAAAGAGCTGTAATCACTTTCTGAGTCTCGTCTCATTTCTTGGACCCATCCTTCCAGACATAACAAAGGTCATAAAGCATTGTGTATGAAATGTCCTTTTTTTTCATTATCCAGATTAGCAATAGTCCTTTTCAGGCTTCCTTTCCTTCAGCTCAGTTCTAAAGAAAGAAAAGTTTGCTTGAACTTGGCTTTTTGTTTCTTTGCTGTCCACATTCAGTGAAGGTAACTCATTCCTCAGCAATAAATGAAGGCCATTTTTTTTAATGCCATGCATAGAGCAACCCACTTAACTTATAAATTAGAAAAAAAAAACAGTATCCTGCCCTCTTGTTATCAAGTATAAAAAATAAAATAAAGCTCAAACTTTTTAAAATCAGAGATATACAATGTTATCAAGTTATAGTGGCCAAATTTCATAGATGGCACTTAATTGCTTCAATATCTACCTTATAAAGTTTCCAGCTTCTTTTTCACCAGAACATAACAAAATTTGCAAGATTTTAGGAATTAAATGGGCTAAATTTTATATAGGTGTCATAGTTTTAAATGCTTCTTTAAATTACATGGGGGGGGGGTTCTATGATTTTCCCACAGCTTAAGACAGTATGCAATAAATATTTCAGCAAAAATGAAACTAGTAGTGAGGTATGTCTGTGCAAATTAGATAAAGATTAATTCAGAAGGTTTTTTTGTGCAAACAAAAAAGTTATGGCATGAAATATTGATGCCTTTTCCACAAACAGTGGGCCTGAACTCTGAGAAATTGGGGGCTGGGAAATAGGAAATAATTCTAACATTTATCTATACAATATTGAATTTTGAATAGTGAACATCTTTCAGTACTCTTCTGCCCGGTATATATTAAAAGAAATATTTATCTGATTTTGACTTCTATTGCCCCATAAGCCAAGTTGTCCTAAAAACAGAAGACATAGATTCACTGTAATTTTTTTTAAAAAATAGCTTTCAATATGTATAAATACAAGATATATGTATAAATATAAGTATTAACTGAAAACAAGGTTTTCGTTCTAATGTGCAGATTAGTAATGCTACTTTTTGGAAAGATTATACTATTTGCATCAGATTGTTGATTAATTTCTTTACCCCATTGATAGAACAAACTATAAGACTTTGATTTTGTTATTGAATTTGTTTGGAAGAGAAACAGCTTCTTTATTTACCATTCATCATGTTAAATAAAAGACTTAATAGGGCTATGTTTGTTAGCATCAGGATTGGTTTGCCTCATAGATTGTCATAGATGTTTTTCTATAAGCCAGTGCCTCTAAAGCAGTAAACTCTCTCTTTATTTTTCTCTTTTTTCTCCTTCTTTCCCAAGGCAAGATTCTTCATCAAATAGCCCTTTTGGTTTCATGAAATTTGGCTGAGAGAAGAATTCATATAAGCCATTGTATAGCATGAGTGAAGAAGCATTTTGGATCACATTATGAAGTAATGTAGAATTATTTCTTTTTGCCAAGGATTTCTCAAAGAAATAAAAAAAGTTAACTGATCAAAGATCTCCATCATTACACAAAGTCAACATTAGTTTTTAAGCCAAGTTGCCAAGGGCCATTTTTTCAACAGATCACAGAATCAGTCTCCTCCTCCTCTCTTAAGAAATCCAGGTGAATTTGGGAGCTTTCCAAACTATTTAACAAAAGCAGTTCCCTTATTTTGACAATTAGCTGGTAGTACCTAAGCACCTTTGAAATGGCAGAATCTAATTTTGTTTATGTTGCAAATAAGAAATTACTTTTAACTTTACAGAAGTCTAAGTCTTCTCCCTAGAACCCAATCAGATGTAACAGTAGATTGGTTTAGAATCTGATAATCTGACTTCTCCTCAGATACAATTACTGATAAAGACAAATTACCTTCCTCCCTTCTGCTTCAAGTATTTAAACATCTCTGCTAACACTGGGGTACCATAGCCCTCCCCAGAATAATTCCACACTGGATGAATTAGTCACAAACAACAACTGAATGATCAGAGTTGCATTTCCTAATAGGATGCTGCTTTTTGTTCTTTTCTTCTTGTATAGGCTGAGAAATCCTGCTGTGAGAATTATTTTTGCATCTCAGTCACAAAGCTGATATAATTTCCGACTACCTTCCATAAGAAAATTGCTTTCTATGTATAGATACACAGTGTTTGAGAAGAAAAACAAAGCTTGAAACACATATGCACATGCATGATTGCAACCACACGCAGCTGTGGCTCATTCTGTTAAAATGATTTGTTCCTTGCAAGAATATGAAAATTGTAATACAGTGTATAATCTAGCCAGAATTGCTCTGTATTGTGAAGAGTAATAAGATAATTCTGCACTATGATTCCCATACCAATATTATCTGGTACAAGACAGATGGAGAAACTTCTGTATTCACAGTGTGCAAATGCCTGCCTTTACTCGAACCAAAATGTCTTCTGTTCTGCTGTGATGATTTATTGGTGTTGGTATTATGTAATATCAAGTTCCAGTGGAGTTGGAAAGAGGCAATAGATCATGGCTCTTATCATACTTTCATTCATGTGTGTAGAGTCTGCTGATAAATAGTTGGGTTGTAGTTCGTATCCTTCTCTCCCAGTTTCTGTTAGTGTAGTGACCACAATACTGGAAATTCAGGTGTATCACTAAGTGAAACCGTGACTGGATTTATGATTTTACATCGGCTTTCCATTGCTTTACTATTATGCAGAGCATGTAAATGTGAGGATTGGTTATAAAGTTATTCTTAACTGCAAATTGTCACTAAATGAGGCAGTCCTTTTTTCTTTCTTTTTGGTACCTTCTACTCTTTCTTTTTGTTCTATCATTTTCAGTTGTATTAGTTTTACTGTTATAATTGTAATTTTAATGAAATTGCTAAATAAAAAAAAATCTACTGCCGTTTTATATTTCTAAGGCATTTGTAGCTTGGCTTCATCCATCGTTTCTATGTAAGTACAAAGCAGGCTTATCATACAAATGCTATTTCTCTGGTCAGAAACATAACATCATTTTTCAAATTCTGCATTCTGAAAGATGAACAAAAATATTGAAAGCTTTTGAAATATGTTACTTCATTGTCTTCCTGTATATTAAAATTCAATGTTCTTTTGTTTTTGTTTTAGAACTACTTCAAAACAAAATGACAGGAGAAACCAGGCATGCAACAGGTAATAGGTAACACATACACAAAAATGCTTGTTGATGTTTAGGCAGAGACCTGTGTTACCTTTTTGGTACCACTGGAAAGACATAAATAAACACTGATTGGATTTGTTCTTGTAACTCATTGTTATGTTAAATGCTCCCTTACTACTCTAAACAACTAAACATTCTAGGAGTCACATTTTAGATTCCCACCCATCTCCTTTGGCTAAGAGGCTTTCCAATAAGTATGTTGGCTTGCATCATGGCACATTTGCTTAGTTTTATATATATCCATAAACAGAATGCAGGAAATCAGCAAAGGTACAGTACGAAGAAAAGAAGAAATAAACAGCACTTCTTTTTCTTCAAAGCCATGGGCAGAACATATCAGAAGCTATATTGTTTGCTTCTAATGTTTCCACACTGTGTGAGAGGGGATTTCAAGTTCAAAGGCATGTCTATCAAGGCATTTCCCAGTGACAGACAATCAGAAAAATTCACCTTCTCACCCAAGAGCAATACTTAGCATGGTCTTCAGATGCTGAGATCTCTCCAAGGCATGTTTCCTCACTTTCATCATAAAAAAAATATGGACGAGGTTAACCGTAAAATGTCAGAATAACATCAAATGTTTGGATCATTGGGAAAACCATATTAATGGAGATCTGATATGCATGTATGTATGTGCATATGTAAAATTATGAAACTATCCAAGGTGTATTCCAAAAATCTTAGAAAAAAATGTGACTAGAAAAAAATGTGACTATGTAGTCTCATTTCAGCCTCTGATCCTAAAAATAATTGTTAGACAGTACATTGGAACTAAACTGAAGGCTTTTTGTCTCATATTTAAAAATACATTACAAACACACACAAACACATACACACACACTCATACACATATATACATACATACAAAGGCACATACATCTTAAATCTATTAAACATCATTTCCATATATATGATTTTCATACATACATATATATATATATACATATAAATACCTACGAAAACTTAAGAAAACAATATATGTATGTATGTATGTATGTATGTATGTATGTATGTATGTATATATGTATGAATGGCATTCAGCTTTGTTCGGTTATTTTCCCACGTCATGGTAGTTGTGCTTTTAAAGTTGTAGCAACATTTCAGCAGAATCTCATCTGCCATCATCAGGCTTCTGTATTGTGTTCGTCTGTGAGTCAGACTTCTACGGTGGTTTCAGATTTAAATTTGGGGCAGCCTATTGCTGTGCCAGAATGGTTTTTTCTTCATCCTGATTGGTTGGGAGTCTTGGTCTATGTTTATTGGTCTTGGAGTTTGCTGTGTTCTGCTTGATTGGTGTTTCTAATATCTTCTGTCTGTTTTTTGGCTCTTTTTGTATCTTGATTGGCTGGCAACATTGTGTTACTTTATTGGAGGCCTTTAGTGCAGCTTGGCTTGGGGTAAATGGATGGCTATCATTAGTTAGGAAGCTAGGTTTCATCTGGGTGCCTGGTTGGGGTGTGTTTGAGCTGGAGGTATGAGGGGGGATCTGTTTGTGCCCAGGTGTTTGCCTGGCTTGTGGTGTGGATATTTTTTTGTTTGTGAGTGCAGGCTTCCAAATGATTGACAGCCTGGTGGAATCATCTCTTCTGTTCATGCTTTCTGGTCTTTTTTCAATTTCTATGGCTTCTCTGATGATTCTGTGGCTGGGGTTTTCTATAGTGGCTGGGGTTTTGGTGCCATTGAAGTTGATGCTATGACTTGTGGCTTCCATGTGTTGGACTAGTGAGGAAGTATGTTCCAGCTTTTTGACTGCATTTTTGTGTTCATCCAGGTGGGTACTTATTCTTCTATTGGTCTGTCCAATGTATGTGGCTGGGCATGATGCACAGGGGACTTCATATATGCCTTGGTTTTCCAGGTCAATTTTATCTTTGGGGTTTCTAAGGATGGCTGCTATTTTTCTGTCTGTTTTGAAGTAAGTCCTGATGTGATGTCTGTGTAGTATCTTACTAATTTTGTCTGTAGTACCTCTTATGTAGGGCAGGACAGATGCTCCATAGGTCTGTTCATCTTCTGGGTCTCTATTATGTCTCAGTGTGTTTTTGTGGATCAAGCCAGTGATTTTGCTTTTGTGGAAGCTGTTGGCTGTCAGTACTTTAGTCAGGGTGCATAGTTCAGTCTTAATGTGTGTCTTGTCTGCCAGGTGTTTGGTTTTGGTAATTAGTGTTTTAGCCACGGAGTTTATCTGTGCTGGGTGGTAGTGGGATTGGGCATTGAGGTAGTGGTTAGTGTGTGTTTTCTTCTGGTATACGGTATGATGTCCTAGTGTGCCATCTGTTTTTTTGTAGATTAGTAAATCTAGGAATGGTAGTTGTTTGTTTGTTTCCGTTTCCATGGTGAACTTGATTTTGGGGTGTGTGCTGTTTAGGTGTGTTAGGAAATTGTTTAGGTTTTCTTTTCCATGGGGCCAAATCACAAATGTGTCATCGATGTATCTTAACCATAGTTTGGGTTTGTGGATGGCATTGGCCAGGGCTCATGTTCATGGAAGAATTCGAATCCAGAGCCCTGTTTTTTTTTTAATTAAAAAAAAAACCATTCTGGCACAGCAGTAGGCTAACCCCAAATTTAAAACTGAAACAACTGTAAAAGTCTGACTCACAGACGAACACAATACAGAAGCCTGATGATGGCAGATGAGATTCTGCCGAAATGTTGCTACAACTTTAAAAGCACAACTGTAATGATGTGGGAAAATACCCGAACAAAACTGAATACCATACATGTAAGTACCCGCGAAAACTTAAGAAAACACACACACACACACACACACATATACACACACACACACATACACACACACACAGAGTATATAATGATTTTTGTTTGTAAAATTCTGCAAGAAAAAATGCAAATTATATTATTTACTCAATTTTGTCACTTATCCATGCATTTTCACTTACACTGATAATCCTTTTAAAGACATGTGCCATATTGTCTGAAGTAGGGATTGTGTTGGAACACTGAATTCCCAACTACACATAAATCTGTGAGATGCAGATCAGGTGTCCTTATACTGAAATGACTGAATTTCTCAAGTATCGCTTAAAGATCTCTCTCCATGAATGTTGCTTATTTTTCAGAGATGGTGTGAAGGACAAGCCAGTTAATGGAATACTTATATTTTGGATGACATTTTCAATAAGCAAGATGTACAACTAAAAGCACGTATTTACTTCTATCCCTCCCCAGCAGTGGATAAAGAATACAGGTAATACAGAGATTACACAGGTAATCTCTGATAAGAGAAATTCTGAAGCACTTTACTATAACTCAAGCTTCTTTCCTTTTATTAAATAATACTACCATTTTAAAATGAACTTTTGTTGGTACAATATAAATAGCTTTCATTTAGAACACAATGGGGACCCTTAAGCAAAGTGGTCACCAGGTGAAATTATGACTATGTTCCTGATCTGACTGTAAATGTGAGGCTTGGTTGTCAGGTAACTCTTTTATCACTGTTGTAACTGAATGGTCTCTAAATGAGATATTCACAAAACAAGGACTACCTGTATGCAACAATAGTTGTATATATCAATCATGTCCAAAATTAAACATTTTGGAAAACTGTGACTGCTGAACTCCCTATTTATAGGAACACTCGGAGAACACCTTCAGTTTGAGGTTGCTGAAAAATGGTCTCTTCATTTTCAATTACTTTTAAAAGAGGAAACATATTGAAATTATAAGAATTAGTTTTACATTATTATATTATAAAACTCTTCTTTTAAAAAATACATTAAAGGGGGGGGGAATCTTGAGCTCACCACTGCATATGATCATTTTGTTTCTTCACCTGTTCACAACAAAGTTAGCCATTCTCCCCAATGAGAAGTATGGTTCCCAGCCAGCCACATGCTGTCTATTCTTTTAGAGCTAAGACATGTAAAAGAAATTACCATGCTGCTTTCTTCATAGAACAAAGTTTACAATTTTGACACTTGCACCACTTTCACTGGGAATATAAAAAATAACTAGACAACCTAGGATAACATCCAGAAATATTGTGATGTGCTGTGAATGAAATGAGAGAGCACAGTTTGAAACTGTATACAGAGAATACAGCAAAGGCAAATATAATTGAAGTATGCAAAATACTTGTTCAGTGGAAATGTCATTTCTTAGCATATGTTCACATCATCCATGAGAGTATTCTGAGCAAAACAGAAGGTGGGAAGAAGTCCAAGAAAATGACACTTAATATTTTAATGTGCATTAGATTTTTAGAAAGGTATCCAGCCAGGATTGCTTTTATGCTGATATCTTCATGAGCTATGTCTGGTTTCTGCTCTCCAACATTGGTCAAGTAAGAATAATTTGAAAATTCCCTTAATTGAAGATGGTTGTTTGGCAAACAATCATCTGTAGTTTCAAATCTCAGGTTCTGAAGCTGTTTCAGAAAAGGTTGGACAACATTTGAAAGTAGTTTGGAAATTGTTTCAAAGGAACATAAAAAGCTTTCTGAATAATGAGATGAGAAATTGGATGAGAAATTAATAACACCCCCCCTTTTCTTTTTTCCTCTGGCTATTGTTTGGCAACATCTACCCCATTTATGCCTGTGCAGATTCTCAATCATCTAGGTCATTATTGTCCTAAAGGTGCTTTTACAAAAGGCAATTGGACTTTCTTGTTTTTTTTGAAAATGTTTTGCTTCTCATTCAACTTTCTTAAGTCTAAAGAATTGAACTGAAGAACTGAACAGAATTGAAGAAGCTTCTTGGATGAGAAGCAAAATGTTTTCAGGGAAAAAACCCATGATCCAGATGATTGCAAATCTCCATCGTCATAAATGGTGTAGATCAGAGGTAGTATTCAGCAGGTTCTGACCAGTTCTGGGGAACCGGTAGCGGAAATTTTGAGTAGTTCAGAGAACTGGCAAATCCCACCTCTGACTAGAGATTTTACAGTATCTTTCCCCTGCCACGCCCACCACACCATGCCTACAGAACCTACCACTGGTATAGATGTTACCAAACATTTACCCCATTTATACTACTTGCTAATTCAGAATAATTCTGTGCTTTTTCCTTTTATTCTTTTATGAAATGGTCCCCTAATAAGTAAATGGACACCAAATTATTTGAAAAGTTTGAAAATTTGAAGCTAAGAATCTATGACAATCAAATATTTGGTATTTTGTTGTATTTGTGTAACAAACTCTTAAGGTAGTATTTGAACCATCTTTCTTCCTGACATGTAATGTTAGTTTTTTCGGTAATGTAGCACAATATAGATCTGACTTATATCTCTTTGAAATTAATGACATTGGTCAATCCATAATATTGAAGTAAGTTTTTACATAAAGATATGACTGTGGATTGGGTGGACTGACTGCAGTGCTAGGATACTTTCAAATTTGGTTCAAAGGGGGTATAAATTAATCTTAGCTATACAGTGCAAGCTTTTCTCCTAGATAGGACTGAAGGATGGAGTGAGACAATGTTCTGGACATGTTGGTAGGTTAATTCATTTGCACATCCATGTATGAAAAATATATACAGAAAAAGGCAGTAAGCAATGACAAATTGTTGCCAAAAACTTAGATGAACAATGTTTCCTCCACAATCTTCCTGTTATTACTTAGTATGATCACAATTATCATCATCATCATCATCATCATCATCATCATCATCATCATCATCATCATCATCATCATCATCATCCCTACTCTAAGCTTACAGTTCCCAATGATATACTCCTTCATTCGATGAATACCAGTATTTCAAACTATGTGGGACTTCAAAGGATCTTGTGGCCAGTCCACCAAATGAAATGGAAAAGCTTGAAAGAGATGGAACACAACAGTTCCAGTCCTCTACAGATTCAGTAATTTGTTCTGAAATAAATATATTTGAGCATGTTTGTAATTTAAAATGTAGGATCTGGTCTGGGGTATTTATATGGGTTGGGCCAAAAATATCACATGAGTTTTCTCTAGTAGAAGTTTTTTCCTCTTCTTAACTCTGACAAAGAGATTACCAAAGTTCAAAATAATATTGGTTGCAGCACCAAAGGATATTATAGTGTAAAGATAGACGATATTGATCACCAATATCTTCCTAGTCAATACATAGGCTGACCTTTGGTAATTACCTGTCCAAATTACCTGTCTAAAAACTCACATACAAAGAGGGAAAATGTACAATTAACATGATAATTAGAAACAAGGTAGGTTAGCAGTATTGGAAGTCACCCAGACACTGTCTCAAATTTTCAGTGAATAATCAATATGCATAGTTATCACTGCTGAAGATACAAAGCCAGTTTAATTAGTATTGGTGAGCATGCTTTTCTATAGTTAAAAGAGCTCACAAATCAAGAGACAAAGAATAAAGACATTATTCTGTCTGCTAAAAATAATATTGATCATAATAATGAAAAAATAAAATATTAAAAAATAAATATTAGCTATCTATAAGCTGTTTGTGAACTGCTTCTTCATTATTCTAGTTATTTTATGCTGCACAAAGCAAACTAAATTAGTAAATACAGATAAATATTTTGTACATATAATGCTTGGAACACATGAATCTGATTTTTTCACAGTAGCACCTGTCAGAAATATGATTGCTAGTAAGTAAATGTATTAACAGCGGCTAGGATTGTATTTGCTAAAAATTGGAAGAATGAGAAAATACCATTACAGGAAGAAATTATTAAGAAAATATTGGAATGTGCTGAGATGAGTAGATTGACATTTGAAATTAGAGAGCAAGAGGATAAACAATTTTACGAAATTTGGGATCTTTTTTATCAATGGCTAGATGATAAAATACGATAATAGAATATTTAGAATGCTAGACAGCAAGGAATATTTTTATTTTGCTATTTTGTTAGTACTTTGTTATTTGACATTATATTTATAAAGGGTTTTTTAGGATTGATTTGGTATGATTATATGATTTGTTACAGAATAAACTGGTTAAAGTATTGTTATCTCATAAAGCATGAATGATTAAAAGTATAGTCAAAAATTTCTTTTTTAGTGATATTAGGATATATAAGTTTGGATTGACAATATGAGTTGTTATGTAACATAATTGAAATTGAGACTACAAAATGAATGCACAAAACTGATGAACCAACTGACACACTGGATGTACATATGAGAGTTGATGTTTTAATGTTTTGTTTGTCTTGTTTGTAGAAAATTAATAAAATCTCTTTCAAAAAAAAAAAGAAATATGATTGCTAGTATACATTAGTCTATAGAACAGTATAGTTGCTATTACTAGTAGTTTAGTATAAATATAAAGTAAATTTTTATTTTAACAGACTAACAAGAAAGGAAAAAGATATGTTATTCATGAAAGTCTGTTAAATATGACAGTCTGTCATAGCAGCAATTTGTGTCACTTATGTAATAATATATTATGCAAATAGATTTAATCTATGTGAAAATCGGTCCATTAGATGTAAGGTCTATTGCATTGAGATCTGCAAAAAATGTAGTTTAATTTTAGTTTTCAATAAAAATTGATCAAGGGAAGCTATCATTCTGGTCCAAATCTTCTACAATCTAACAATCCACCAGCCTACCAGCTATACTGTGAAATAGGTCCCATTTATAAAGTGAAGGAGAGCTATAGGTACTTTATTAAGAAAACAGAATCTCAGGAAATATAGTTTAAGTAGGCTATAACAGCAAAAACTGATGGCAGAATTATAATCATTTATATAACAGTTAAATATAGTATTTGATGTTTTTACTTTTGTATATTTTTGTTTGATATATTTTTTGTAGAATGATGATTATTTCTACTTATTATTATTTATCAAGTGTATAGATGTTCAACTTTACCAACTCTGGACAGGTCTGGAACAACAAACATCTCTTGTAAAAGAGACAACCAGAGCTAAGATAATGAAGAAGAAGAATATCTTGTAAAATATCCAGCAAGCATAGTGCCTCACCATGGATTATGAGGAAAGCCAAGTCTTCAAAGCTAATTTAAACCAACAATGTCAGGACAATGTGGATGTCTGGGTACATTTTATACTGAGGACAGGTGCTTCAATAGAGAGCCCATGCTTCCTTGAACCAATTAGAACACATTGTTTCAAGGAGGGGATCAGGAGCATTTCAATTCTGCAAATATTACAGATAGACAGAGTTATGACAGGAGAAGGGTGGCCCAGACCTCACAACAGGAAGGGCTTTATATGTGACCATAAGCATCTTGAATTGCACTCAGAAGATATCAATAGTCAGTACAACTCACACACAAACTGATATACTGAGACGTGTACATAACTACCAATACAATTGCACCTTGGATCACTTGCAGTTTCCAGACAATCGTGGGAAGGGTAGAGTATACTGCAGTCATTCAAACATGAATCACGTCCAACAATTGTTATGCCTTAATTAAATCTGATTAACTGCAACTATAAGATACAAGTCTGGTCAGGTAAGGGCACTATTGGCATAATAGTGGAACATGGGGAAAAACTCCTGGCCATAACTTCTATCTTCTCTTTGAACAGGTGCTAAGAAGTCAAATTATGCACCAGTTCTAACTGGAGAATTTCAACCATGTTTAGAATTAAAGATGGAAGATCCCTGGTACTGGAAGAGCTAAAAACCTGTAGCCATTCCATCTTGTTATGGATGAGTTGAAGCCTGTTCTTCTCCATTCATTTCTTCATAGTGTCTAGGCACTGGGAAATGACCTAGACATCACTCTATGGTTAGCCCCTAAAGAATTTTAAACACACATGTTTTGGTATCTGTCAATGTTCAATTATATTTTTTATCAAACCTTTGTCATAGGACCAAATGCTCTGTGCTTTTTACTCACTCATAAGCTGTTTATAGTTGTTTGTCATATCTTTTTTTAAAATAAATTTAGAAAACATCTTGTCATTTTCTCTTCAGGAATTAAGATCCTACAGTTAAGTCAAAACAAGAGATGATTAGGCCCAGAGTCTACTGCTGGAGTCTGTGTGTTTTGTGATGAATAAGCGGATGTATGCCATGAAGCAGTTACACATATTTTACTGACATGCCAGGTAGCTTCAGCCCTGAGGAGTATTTATTTATGTTCCCGACAGGAGTTATGATCTGTGGATTAAAGATATCTGTATTAGTTAGGAACAAAATAAATCCATCCTTCCAGAGGTATGTTGTTGGGGGTATATTTCAACATGGTCACTCTGATGACGATATTCTCAAGATAGGGGACAGATTTCAGGGATGAATAACTATCCTTTAAAAAAAAGTTTTATATGCCTCTGGTTGTAGATGTACCTGAAAGGGAATTCTCCAGTTCTCCAGACATTTTCAAGTCTGCAGGAGTCTGCATATGTGCTTTTGCCAATCTGATTGGCTTTTAAATATCTCTTGAGGCTTTACTATTGTGAGCCAGGACATGACTTTTAATTCATAATTGAGAATTTATATTTGTCATCCAATAGCCTTGAATATTTGTTGTGAACATTTGGAATTATAAGTAACTGATCTACCTTGGCAACTGAATTTATTATTCAAGTAATTATGTACCAAAAATCCCAACGGGACTCTCAGTATACAGCAAGAGCCTATTGCTGTAGTTGTTCTATAATTCCTTGACTTAAAATGTTAGAGTGTGCATGATTCTAAAACATAATTCGTAGAAGTATCCATTTCTGAAAGGAACCAAGCCAAGCCAATATTTATTACAAAATATTTGGTATGAGAGGAAGCAGAGTTATCTGTAATCATCAGAAAATATACCTTTAATAAATAGACTAAAGAGTGAAATTTAGATGAAAATGTTACATAGAGATAAAACCCAATAATTCACTATACATAGATTTTCATTTAATGTACATATATGGGTGAGAGATTATGGGTGTATATAACCAGTGGTGGGATTCAATTTTTTTTTTACTACCGGTTCTGTGGATGTGGCTTGGTGGGCATGGCAGAAGAAAAATACTGTAAAATCTCTAGTCAGAGGTGGTTTTTGCCGATTCTCTGAACTATTCAAAATTTCCACTATAGGTTCTCCAGAACTGATCAGAACCTGCTGAATACCACCTCTGTGCATAACTTATGTTATACATATGCTTAGATGTTTAAACATCTTGCTTGTACATATAGAGTCTGTAATGAGTTGTAAAAGGATGAGAAATCCTACCGGAGCAGACTTGGAAGTATATAAATGGAAGGACACTTCATCTAACCAGGAATGTGTATTGGCATGGGCAACCTATAGTTGATAAATTCATGAATCCTTCTTGAATTGGTTTCTTTATTGCATATACAATATTTGATGTATTTATCATACAAATCAGAATCAGAATCATGCTTTGTACAATGCCTTGGAAATCTTCAGATGAAAAATACATTGGGAAAATTCTTAAAGTTAGAATCTAATATCAACTATCTATTGAGAAAATTATTTTCATCATGGGAACCTGCAACAAACCCTCTATGTTCTCAAAAATTTGCTCCAGAGAATCACAGCTTTTTTTGAGGAGCAGAAGAAAATCTGATGTTGGATTTCATGCCAAATAAGTATACGCAGGTATACTGTAGGGTCCAGTATTCTGATGACTCTCTTAATGACTGCACTGCTTAGCAACCAAAATTCTGATCCCAATTGTGGCCATAAGTCAAAGGCTACCTGTAATTAAAATGAACCTACCCAGAGTCGTTTGGAAGAGTTGCAACAACTTAATAAAAAGCGACAATTGCTTTTTTTCATTCTAATAAATATCCTGATGATAGCAGACCAAAGCACTTGTGAATAAATATATGGATGAGCAAATGAATATCTAGCAAGGCTGAGCAATAGAATTTGGACAGAACAGTCCTTGAAGTACCTGCCCAAATACTTCTCTCAAAGCCTCAGCATGGCTACTTGGTGACTGCTTCATTTCAAAGGGAGTTTTGGCAGAAGTATCATCTTCACTGTTAGATCTGGGAGAGTGGGTGAAAGAATGGAGACAAGGCATCGAATAGTGACTCCAACTCTATTAGTGACTTCAGAACAGAGCAAAAAGCTAGGGCAGCAGCAGCTCCTTTTATAGAGCTGGCTGCTATCACAACATCCAATGATTTGAGTTTACCATGCTGGAAAGCGTCCAATCAGTGGCGACCCACTAACAGCCAATCAGATCAGCCGACAACGACTAATCACGATCCGCTATTAGCGGGTCAATCAGAAGTGCAGGTTTACGAGCCTGCTATGAAAGTAAAACTATTAGAATCGCAAGCTAATGAGTTTGCTTACTTCGTAACACCCCTCCCCCCTAGGTTCCGTCTCAAGGGTGGGGTGATGTATTCTTGCAGGTAGGCAGGTCGTCTCACCTGTCTACCTGATCTTCGTTGCTCCACCAGTCTTTGCCCAGACTCTGGTTCCGGTGGGCTGTGGATTGAACTCGGTGGTAATGGTGAGCTGGCTTCTCCAATGGGTGACTCAGTGTTGTCATCTCTACTCCCGTCAAGGCTGGGGTTGCTGATGCCGACGTGCTGCTTCGTGGAGAGATGGCCATCTGCCCTGGCTCTTCTTCGGAAGATGAATAATCCAGGTTTGGTTGCACTGATTACTGGTTTTCGAGTACTGGGTCAGGTACTAGTTTGTTTTCGGCCCTCTCAATTTCCCTTCCCCCCCTGGTTTGGAGTTCAGGGCTTGTGAAGGGGGTAGATGCCAGCCTGGAGCATAGCTGGTCGATGTGGCGCTTCCACAGTCTCCCATCAGCAGTTTGTAAATGGTAGGAACGGGGACCTGTAAGTTGAGTTATGGTAGCGGGGACCCACAATGGGTCACTGGTAAGGTTTTTGCAAACACCGGGTCGCCTACCTTGAACGTGCGATACGTGCTGCTGGAACCCAGGGGCTTTTCCGGCGTGTAGGCAGGGTGTAGTTGGTCAAGATGTGATCGAAGTTTCCTGACCATCAGGAGTTCGGCTGGGGTTTTGTTTGTGGTGCTGTTTGGAGTAATATGCTGGAGGAGTAGCATCCTTGTCACCTTGTCGTGGATGTTCCCTTGTTCCATCTTGTGTAAGGTTTTCTTTATGAACTGGACCATTCCTTTAGCCCTACCGTTGGCCGCAAGGTGAGCTGGCGATGTTAAGGCGTGGTATATCCCCTGGTCTGCTCGTACTGCTCAAATGCCAAGGTGGTGAATTGTGGGCCATTGTCTGAAACCAAGACATCTGGCAAGCCGTGTGTAGCAAATAGTCTGTTTAGTTTTTTAACGACTGTCTCTGTTGTGGTGCTCTTCATTTTGTGGACCTCAAGCCAGTTGGAATAGGCATCCACTGTCATGAGAAACGTATGCCCCTTGGTGGGTCCCGCAAAATCAATGTGGATACGGGACCAGGGACCTCGGGGTGCTTCCCATTCCGTTGGTAGTGCTTTTGGTGGAGCTGAGCGTGTTTCCTGGCATTTGTTGCAGGTAGCGACCCAGGTTTCTATTTGCTTATCTATGCCTGGCCACCAAGCGTAGCTCCTTGCTAGTGCCTTCATTCGCACGATGCCCGGGTGTCCATCATGCAATAGCTTTAGGACCTTACGCTGCAGTCTTTCTGGGATGACAAATCTGTGTCCCCATAAAACACATCCTTTTTGGGAAAAAAGTTCTGTCTGCCTGTGTTTGAAAGGCTTGAAGGTGTCATTGAGTTCATTGTCAGGCCAACCTCTTTCCACCCAGCTGAGGACTCGTGCCAAACAAGGGTCCTTCCTTGTTTCTGACGCGATGTCTTGTGCAGTCAGTGGTGGTGATGGAAGTGTCTCGATTTGTGGTGTGGCTAGGATTGGAGCTGGGTCGTCCAGGACTTCTGGTAACGGAGAGCGGCTCAGGGCGTCAGCGTGGGGAATGGCTTTCCCTGGTCGGTGTCGCAGTTGTTAATCGTATGCGGCTAAAAACTCTGACCAGCATGTCATTTTTGGCGATAAGATGTGGGGAGTTGGTTTATCCCCCGCCAAGATGCCAAGTAATGGCTTGTGATCAGTGATTATAGAAAAGGATCTTTCATATACATACTCATGGAATCGTTTGATTGCAGACACAATAGCGAGAGCCTCTTTATCTAGTTGGCTATAGTTTCTCTCAGTTTTAGATAAAGTTCTAGAAAAGAATGCAATGGGTGCCTCAGTACCGTTTGGCAGGATGTGGCTCAGGATGGCTCCTATTCCAAACGGTGAGGCGTTGCAGGTAACAGTTAATGGTAAAGTCTCGTTATATTGTATCAATACAGCATCTGATGTTAAAAGATCTTTTACTTGCTGAAAAGCTCACTCTTCTCGATGTCCCCAGACCCAGGAAGCCTTCTTATCGAGGAGCCTATGCAGAGGTTCAGCAACAGTCGCCTTCTGGGATAGGAAGATGTTATAAAAGTTAATAAGTCCCAGGAAGGCTTGAAGATCTGTTTTGTTTCTAGGTCTCAGGGCGTTTTTTATTGCAGCCAATTTTTTCTCAGTAGGGTGATTTCCCTGTTTGTCAAGAAGGTAACCAAGGAATTCAACCCTTTCCATGCATAGTTGGCACTTGTCCTTCTTGACCTTCAGGCCAGCGTCTTTAAATTTTTGGAGGACCATTCTTAGTCATTTTTCTAGTATACTTCTAGTGGGAGCAGCTATCAGGACATATCAAAATATGGCACTACCCCTTTTATGCCTTGTAGCAATCTCTCCATCAGACTTTGGAAGATGCCAGGTGCTACTCTTATCCGAACTGGAGTCTATTATACTTGAATGCACCTCTGTGTATAATTATAGCTTGGGCTTCTGCGGTTTCTGCATCTACAGGCAGCTGCTGGTATGCCTGGACTAAGTCCAATTTTGTGAATATTTTTCCGCCCCCAAGGGAATGAAGGAGGTGTTGGACCACAGACACGGGGTAAGCGCTCTGCTGAAGTGCGTGGTTTAGGGTGGCCTTGTAATTCCCACAAATTCTCAAAGATCCGTCAGGTTTTATGGGGGTTACAATTGGGGTCTCCCATCGAGCATGGTCAATTGGTTCCAACATGCCTTGGGCTATTAATTTGTCCAATTGTTCATCAATCTTTGGTTTGAGTGCAAAGGACACTCAACGAGGCTTAAACTGAATGGGAGCAATATCAGGGCAGAGGTTAAATGATATGGGGGATCCCTTGTACTTGCCTAGCTTCTTGGTGAAAACTTCCTGGAATTCCTGAACAAGGGCCGCTTCCCAGTCATCGCCTTCGGTCTGGTTGATGCCTGCCAGTTCGATTCCCAGAGGCACAAGCTACTGTAAGCCTAGCAAGCTGGGTCGATCTCTATCGATGATGGTAAGAGGTAGGGTTGCGGTGTGGTCTTTGAAAGAGACTTGGATGTGGTTGGAACCAGTGACTGGGATTCTATTTCCCTGGTAGTCCTTCAGTATAATTCTCTGAGTGCTGAGGTCCTGGCAGCAGATGTCAGGGATCAGCTGTTTGGGGGTTTTCCAGGAAACCATCGATAGGGACAACCTGGAGTCGACTTCCATAACACATGGTTGCTTCTCAATGATGACCTTTACTTGGATTTTCCTTGCATCAAGTGGATGAAGCGTGGTGATGGTTTGGTGTGCCTCTTCTCATCTGATAGAAGTGGCTGGTGCTCAGTTTCTGTAGTAGTGGTTCCATTGGTTGCTTGGGCAGTCCTGATTTACTGGTGGGGTGCCTGTTGTCTGCCAGAAATTAGTTTCTCTTCGGTTCGGGCTGGACCCTCGCTTGCTTCTACAAACCTTTGCAATGTGGCCCCTCTTTCCACAGGAACGGCTGAGTGCGTCTAGGAATATGCAGTCTGATCATGGGTGGTTTCCCCCGCAACCAGCACACTGGAATGAGGGCTTACGACTTCATTGATCTCGCTGATCACATTCTGACCAGAGTCTGTTGACCTCCTCTTCCTCACTTTCTGATGAGGATTCAAGGTCTTCATGGTGGGTGGTCATTGCGTGCCTTTTGGGACAAGGCGTAGTATTACTGGCGAGTTGGCGGTGTGGTCCATTTGCTCAGCACATTCGAGCGGCCAACTTCCTGGTTGCTTCTGCTGCAGTAGCATCGGCGATGACATCTGCGAGGCCGATGTCACCCTTCGCCATAATCTTGCTCTGGGTCATGGGGTCTCTTAGACCCAGAACAATTCGATCTCTCATGGCTTCTTCGAGATTGGCAAAGCCACAGAGCCCCCCAGGTTTCTGAGGTCCACAATGAAGTCTCCCACACTCTCGCTTTCCTGCTGGTCCCTCTGGTAAAACTCATGTCTTCTGATGAGTGTTGGCACCGCTGGGGCATAATGGGCCCGGAGGATTGAGGCGAGAGTGTCCCAGTCCATTGTCTTGACTTCCGCTGGTTTTGCAAGTGCCTTTGCCATCTTAAATATGGCTGGCCCGCAATGGATCAGGAATGCAGCTCGTTTCTTGCCAGGCATAGCATCCTTCAAGTTGTTGGTTTAGGAACATCTGAAACCTGTCCATATACGAGTCCCAGTCTTCGTTAGCCAGGTCAGATGGAGCGGGTGGTATGGTGCCGCTGGTCATGTTGTCGCGATTGGTGCGCTCTCAGCCACGTGCTCTGTTATCATGCAATGAGTGATCAGTCAGCTCTTATCGTCTCCGCATCCCACCTTCATCACCAGTGTTAGATCAGGGAGTGTGGGCACAAGAACGGAGACTCCAACTCTTTATTAGTGACTTCAGAACAGAGCAAAAAGCTAGGGCAGCAGCAGCTCCATTTGTAGAGCTGGCTGCTGTCACAACATCCAATGATTTGAGTTTGCTGCACTGGAAAGCGTCCAATCAGCGGCGACCCACTAACAGCCAATCAGATCAGCCAACAATGACCAATCATGATCCGCTATTAGTGGGCCAATCAGAAGTGCAGGTTTACGAGCCTGCTGTGAAAGTAAAACTATTAGAATCGCAAGCTAACAAGTTTGCTTAGTTCGTAACATTCACATCTTCATGCATGATCAGGATGTTGTAGAAGAGCTTTTACACAGTAACCTTCAAAACAAAAAATAAAAATCCAGGAGTTCAGTTTTCCTAGCACAGGGCTTAAAGAAAGTTTTTCTCACTTAATGCTTTTCTTACTTCTTTAATAATTAATATGTTTTCTAGTGTATAAAATGAGCATCTTCATTCACATTAAACAGAGTAACAAAAACAACAATAAATAATTTATTTTGTTATTTTATAATATTATTGTTGTCCGGATAGTAAATGTAACAGTACCTGGAGTCCGCTGGTTATACACAAAATACATAGTCCTGCAAACAATAGTAGAGCAACTGTGGCAAAAAAGCAAGCATAAATCCAATAGTAATAGTTATCTTGGAACAATTTATATCTTGTGATGATACCTTTAATACTATGAAACAACATCTGCCTACCTCAGGTCCTCAGGCTCAGAACCTCAGGACTCAATAGGTGAATAAAAAGCCAAATACAATCTGAAATGATTCTGTGACTCACCATAATTATAAAACTAGGAAGGAGTCCCTTCCCTGTAGTTTATGTAGCCCGTGGGCTTCGTTTGCTTCTATCCAGTTCTATGACTTAAATGTTAGGGGTTTTTTTAGAATAGAATTCTTTATTGGCCAAGTGTGATTGGACACACAAGGAATTTGTCTTGGTGCAAATGCTCTCAGTGTACATAAAAGAAAAGATACATTCATCAAGAGTCAAGAATAATAAGGTAGAACACTTAATAATAGTCATAGGGTACAATAAGCAATCAAATCATATTAGGAAATAGTCAATATAAATCATAAGGATACAAGCAATAAAGTTACAGTCATACAGTCACACGTGGGAGGGGATGGGTAATAAGGAGAGATGGGAAGATTAATACTAATAGTAGTGCAGACTTTGTAAATAGTTGGACAGTGTTGAGAGAATTATTTGTTTTGCAGAGTGATAGCATTTGGGAAAAAACTGTTCTTGTGTCTAGTTGCTCTGGTGTGCGGTTCTCTTTAGCGTTGTTTTGAAGGAAGGAGTTGAAACAGTTTATGTCTGGGATGTGAGGGGTCTGTAAATATTTTCATAGCCCTCTTTTTGACTCATGCAGTATACAGGTCCTCGATTGAAGGCAGGTTTGTAGTAATTGTTTTTTCTGCAGTCCTAATTACTCTATGAAGTCTGTGTCTGTCTTGTTGGGTTGCAGAACCCAACCAGACAGTTATAGAGACAAATTCAATGATTCTTCTGTAGAACCGTATCAGCAGTTCCTTGGCCAGTTTGAGCTTTCTGAGTTGGCGCAGAAAGAACATTCTTTGTTGTGCTTTTTTGATGATGTTTTTGATATTAGGTGTCCATTTTAGGTATTGTGATATGATAGAACCTAGAATTTTGAAGGTCTCTACTGTTGATACTGTGTTGTCTAGTATTATGAGAGGCGATAATATGGGAGGGTTTCTTCTAAAGTCTACCACCATTTCTATGGTTTTACGTCAGAACAGCTCAGAAACAGACAGTATCAAACCTCAGAAGCAAAGATCAGATGGCATTATTGTATCTTGACTATAGCTTTTACAAAGGCACAGAATACTTATATCTGGTGCATTGTTCTCTTTTAAATGCAACCCTCGGTTTAAAAAGGCCTTACCTTCCTAAGTACTAATGAAAACGATATGCCAATTATCAACTGATTTAGGCAATATGAATATATTTCATTGTTTAATTGTTTTAATCAAAATTCCCCAGTGAATTTTAATCTGATATCCCAATTTATAGCCCATTGTATATAAAGCTATTTCATTAAAATCAAGGGATGCATACAAGATATGAATCACAGTGGAATATAGCCGTTATTTTCAGCCTGGTATTCAAGAGCATTTCAATGGAAAGTAGAGTAAACAATAATTCTTGATTGGTGCATAACATTCAAACACAGCAACCTAGAGATAATAAATTCAGTATCATTAGTCTATATAATTGAGAAGACATGCTTAACTTCAAATAATTCAGAAAGGTTCAATGTTATTTCCAAAACATTGTGAATAATCCTGACAGACTCCCCTCCCTGACAATTTAAAGAGTTTAAATACTATTTTCCATAATCTTTCTATGATTCTTCCTCAGTGGTGAGATTATATGTCTTCAATAGAATTTTCTTCTCATTGCATTTTTTAAAAATATTTTGAATATTGAAATGAAGTTGTCTGCTCAAGCAAAATATGCAGTATTAGAAATAATTATGTGTAATCTCTTGGGAAAAAAAACACTTTTAAAACAAACATGTTTTGGGGGGAAACATGCATAAATACATTCAAATTTTTAAAAACACATAGAAAGTCTCCTGCAAAGATAGTATGTCCTTTTAAAAATGGTACTATGCAACTGGATGAAATAAGTTTCTATTGTGAGAAAAACCTAGAAAAGAAAGCATAGCATATATATTTAACTCTCCCTTGGCCTATGGTGTTTGAATCTGTGTGTTTGTTTCCTATTGCTAATGTATTGCTGGTAAGACACACACTTACAAGAGATACGTAGCATGGGAAAGTGAGTTTTCTTGTGTTTTACCTATTATACATTCTTTTTTGTGGTGTCATAAGACTCTTCAGCCAACCAGTTCTTCTCTGGAATTGCCACTGATTGTAGAATAGAAAGGATTTGGATACGTTTGCAGAAAATAATTTTCAGGAGGAAGATAAATTGTTACAATTATCAGTTCTCTTTGCAGTGTATCTTTGCAGTATTTTATTGTTAATATAGAAATACATTCTCCTAAACTTCCTGTCATGGAATGAAATCTAGGAGACGTATGGAAAGAACTAATACATCTGTTGATTCTGATAATTTATAGAAATAAGAAAGGCTCACTCAATTGTGATCTCTGTATCACAACACATGGTCTAACATTTATGTTTTTTTTAATAATCTAAAAGGCAATTATACAAAGCATAATACTTGGGGTGGGAAAGGAGATGATGAATTCATTTAGAAAGCAAAAAATGTAAAAAAAACAATGAACTAGCAAAAATGAACAACTTGCTGCCAGATTTTAAACATCACTGTATTTGTGTAGAGAATAAAAATGGAGTTGAAACCACATATAGGCTATAAACATCTAATCTATATAACTTCTGCTGTTTTCCTATCAGGATACACCTATGACACTTTTTTTTGTAACTGTAGATGAAGCCTAATGCATGAGTGACCCTTTCAATTTCATTCCATTATGCCATTAACATAACCAGCTCAAAAATCAGCCTCATGAAAAATTGCTATGATTTTAAATTAAGAAAAGCTACATCTACCACTTTTCAGAAAGTCACAACCACAATGCAGAAAATATTTCTAAAATGAACTCTTTGTCAGTAACCTCTGATTTGAAATTTAATCAGTTGAATTATTCATTGATTAGTGTCAAAGGGCAAATATACATGCAATCATTGAGAAAGGCTTTACAAAATATTTTTTTAAAGTGATTTGTTAAAGAGCTGCTTAACTTCATAACATGGAATAAATGCAAGATGACTATCATAAAATTCCCTTTTGATGACTCCAGAGAGCTTTAATAATTATAAGAATTATACCTAGTTACACTTGCAAGGAAGAAATGACATTCAATATAAGGTAGCCTTATCCTATACTTTGAAAATTCATTATCTCCTATATTGCAATTTATTATATGCATATCCTTCTCTCTAGTTTCCTTGCTCATAGGTTTTTGATATTTAAGAGACTTAGAAATTTAATCCTAGAATTTAATGAAGGAAATGGTAAAACATAAGTTGATATTGGTCAAACATCCAGTTTGAATTCATACATTTCTAGCATAATTGCTCTTACACTCATATTTCTAAAAAACAAATAACAGAATACGAAGAAGGAAAATTAGAAAATGTGGGCATAAAGACACATTTGTTAAAAAGAGAGAAAATGTTTATTCTGAAGTCTAAACCGTGATGGTTCTTCTGGATATTGTAAAAATGGTCTCTGATACATGTAATTGAAGGCTGAAACAAAGGCTCTTACCTTGCTTTCAAATTCTCAGAAACATTATTGATGATATTGGTTATACTTGTGGGATATAATATAGTCAGAGTATGAGCAACGTAAATAAACAAACAATGTAAAAAATCTGAGCAATGTAAATGGGGTAGTTCCAAGGCAAACATTAAAAAAATAAAATAAAGATTGAAAACAGATTGGATAGTTCATCATGGATTCCAGATGCTGCAATTTGTCATTGTAAAGGAATTATATTAGATTTTCATAAATATGGCATTCTGCCAGTTTTGTATTATTAAATCAGGACAACAAATCCAGTAGCCATTATTTTTGATGATTTCTATTCCTTGAGTTTGTATCTTTTGTATTGTTGTGGTTAAAGCTGAAGTATTCATTGACAGGTAGGACATTGCAATATATAATTTTATGTACTAAACTTAGATCGAAATGAAGGTGGTATAGTTCTAGGTTGTCTAGGTCTAAAATTTCAGGTCTGGTGGCATAAGGTATTCTGCTATGAGTAGAGGAGTGGAGAACTCTTCCTATAATAAAAGATGACTGAATGCACAAGGAAAAAAGGGGTCAAAGAGTGTTTGGCTCAATTTCTGCAAAGACAAAATATTGTTAGAAAAGAAAGAATTTCCCACAAGTTTCTAATATCTCTAAAATGATAGAATAAATATTTGTACTTCTTATAAATAAAACTAATGACTTCATTCAGATTAGAACTGGCCAAGATTAAAAACTACTTTTAAAAAGTAATGTTTAAACAATATCTTAAATAAGATAAAGATAATGCCTCTTGTTTTAAATTGTAGAGTAAGCATTCAACTGGATAAAATGACAGATAATGCTGTGAAATGTCAGTAATTTAAATATAGTTACAGAAACTTGTAGCTATAATAGCAGAAATGATGTTTACTTCTTTGAATATATTATTCATATATAATAAAGGAAAGTTTTAAAAGAAAATACTTTGAAAAACTTATAGAAGAAGAAATAAACAAGTTTATGCAGATTTATTATATTTTATAAAAAAATGTGGATTACAAGGTAGAGACAGCAGTTAAAGCGGAAATATAGGTGTCAAGACAAGATAATGACCTGGATAACAACTTCTTGACAGATTTGCAAAAAGCCTTGAAGCAACTTCAGAGATGGAGAAAGAAAGGAAGGAAGATCAAAACCTATAACAGCCTCTGAATGGATCAAAGACTAAGACTGTTAAAAGCAAAAGCAATGAATTTCAACCTGATTTGTTTAAAACAAGATATAATTTGGTAAAATACTGGAACTTCTTTATGGAGGTGTTTTTGGTGGGGGCTTGTTGTTGTTGTTTTACAAGTGGACTGGATGTTCATGATTTATGGATTTAGGGAAGACGAGACATAGGCATGTCTTGGGAAAGAAATATTACCTATACTAATACTACCTATTACATATACTCAGGGGTGAGATTCAAATTTTTTAACAACCAGTGGGCATGGCTTAGTTGGTGGTGTGGCCAACTCAATATCACTCACTTCAAGGCACGCATCTCCTCGCCTGGCATCTCATGACTGTGGGGATGCTACAACAGTTATAAGTGTGAAAAATGGTCATAAGTCACTTTTTTCAATGCCATTGTAACTTTCAATGGTCACTCCACACAAGCAAAGTACGAGCAAAAGAGAGGAAAAAAAACTCCAGAGATGTTCCTGAGACAAGAAGTCTAGTCCTGCCAAGAATGTAATAAGGGTTAACGGAGAGGCAGTTTCTATAAACAACACCAGAATGTTTCCTTCCTGCCTTCCTTACAGGATTAGGCCAGTAATTTCTTCCAACAACCAGTTCTCTGAACTGTTTGAATGTTAACAACTGGTTCTAGCGAATAGGTGCAAATTGGTAGAATCCCACCCCTGCCTATATTTGTGGTGAAGTTTGGAAGTAATTGAACTATTTCTCTCTCCAGCTTTCTCTCTTTTTCTTTCCTTGCAATTTCTATTTTTTCTTTTGTTTGTTCTTTCTCTGTTCTAACTTTAGTTTGTTACACCTTTTATTTTTAAAACTTCCAAGAAAATATTTGTTAAAAAGGAAACAAACAAAACATTTTCAAGAGGAAGCTAGCTTAGTTTTTGTACATTTCTTCAAAAACAAATCTTACTTTGAACATGTCCATTCTTATTTTGGAGCTTGTTCTTTTTCCTAGGACAGTTGCACAGAGTAACAATCACTGTTTATTTTCTTTTTTTCCCTTTTTACTTCTGTTATCACATTACTCTCCTGACAGAGTGAAGCATCAGATCAGATAGTGTTACACAATTTCTAGCTAGCTCCATAATTTGTCCCAAATGTTTTGTAAGAACTTGCCTTTCTCTCTTTTCTTTTAGCACATGTTTAAACTTTTCCCACTGGCTTTGATCAACCATCTACAAGTGACACAAAGAACACTGGTTCTTGAAGCAATAAATATTGCACAGTGATGGATAAGTAGGCAGAGAATTTATTAGGAGATAACATGCACACAACATTTCATGGGATTCCATTCTCTATTTTCCTTTAGACTGAAAAGCAGCTGAAATCTTTTAAAGAATTATGACACCTCCTAATTCTTTGGGTTATACTGCTTTATTGAAAACAATAAAAACATTATTTGCCTTTTCACTCTCACAATTATTCCTCCATTCACCTACCTGATTTATTGATGTATTGATGTATGGATGTATTGATCGGAACTGGATAAGCAATTATCTCAAGAGTATGAGGAACAATTATCTGGATAGAAAAGGACTGCTGCAATATTTTCTTTCAAATCTTTCATAATTTGACAGTTGCTAGCTAAATTGTTTTTCACAATACTGATTGCTATGATCCTATTTCTCCAACCAGCATCCTCATTCTTCTACTCACTTAATTGGATGCTCCTGGGGTGGAGAGAAACTTCCCAATTGTCTGATATATCTAGCTAGAGCTGTTATCATCATTTTCAAAATAGTGAAAGACATGCTCCTGACTCACCTCCCAAACCTATTTAATACATTTGATAAGGTAGGTTTTGTTAGGGACAACATTGTTTACCCTAACTGGTTTAGGTAAAATAATAAATATGTTATCATGGTTTGTTAGTTAAAGTGTCTGCAACTTTAACTGTAGGACTGTAATTAAGGGAGTGGTTGTAAAAAGCACCATAAAAGAAACAAGGCACTGCAGCTTGCTCTCTCTGACTTGATGATCCCTAATTACTGGATGAAGACTGCGTTTTTCCCTACTGGAACGGGAGAGAGATAAAGGACTGATTTATTGTAAGTGAACTGACATAGGATATTCTACACGGACTTTGCTAATTGAATATCCTTGAATGGACTGACTAAAATGATACATGACTAAAGGATTGTTATTTTGACTATGCTATAAACTCTAAATGGAATAAACTATATTTTGATATCACAAGTGTATCTGTTATTTTTACTGTATATTAACAAACATACAAGCTTATCTCACTCATTTATCTGTGTGCCTATCTGACTAACGCTGCACATTCTGTTTAGCTTGTCTCCTTAACCCTGGTTGGGGAACACGGGCTTAACACTGGTTATGGGCCCAGAGGCTGCAAAGTCAGTTTAACTAGGATAAAACAGATTTATGTAAAAAGTGAGAGTTTGTGTTGTTAAACGTTACAGTAAACAGACAGCTGTGTTTTATTAATTATAGTTTTATATCCATATATAAGAAAACATGGCACAAGTCAATCTACAAAGTTTGTCCCTTATATCCAAGTTGGATGGAACAAACTATGTATCATGGTCTATGAAATGTAGTCTACTTCTACGAAGAGAAGGTCTGTGGAACATAATTGAAAACCCACCAATCGTAGAGGAATGGGATCCAGAGATTGAGGAAGATAGACTAAAGATAGAAGAATTTAAGCAGAAAAATGAACAAGCTATTTGCAAAATAGGACTAACACTAACTGACCAGCAACTTGTTCATATCCACAGAGAGCAAATGGCTGTTGGGTGTTGGCAGAAGCTGAAGAGGATTTATGTCCGAGATAACATTGGTGCTCACATAAATCTAACACAGAAGCTTTTCAGGACGCATCTCCAGAAGAATGGTGATATGCTTAGTCATTTGAATTCTATAAAAAGCATTTTTCAAGAACTGCACGAGAAAGAGCTTATTTTCTCTGAACTACACCAAGTCTACATAATTCTATCATCACTAAATGAAAGTTATGATAACTACGTCACTTCCCTTGAAGTTTTGCCTGAGGAAAGTTTAACTTTAACTGATATAACTGGCAGATTGATTGAAGAGGCAAGAAGAAGACTTGAAGGAGATGAGTTAAGGAGGGAGCAACCTCAAAAAGAAGATAATGAATCTCCTACTGCATATGCAGTTAAAAAGTGTTTTAATTGTGGAGGAAGAGGACATTTGGCAAGATTTTGTAAAAAAGCAAAGTGCCAGAATGCTGGCCAGAATACTAAAAGTCATCAAAAGATAAATAAAAATTTAGAGTTAGCCATGTATATTAACGGAGCTGTAAAAAATAATTTATGGGTGGTTGACAGTGGAACATCCCACTGTATAACAAATGATAACAAAAATTTTGTTAAAATGTCCCAGAGTACACAGCAGATATCGTTAGCCAATGGCTGGAAACTGAAAGCTAAAGGTCAAGGTATAGCATATTGTTCTTTCATAAAAGAGAATGTAAAAATGTTATATGTACCACAACTTAAGTTTAATTTAATTTCAGTTAGAATTTTGGTTAAACTAGGATATGTAGTTACCTTTAAAGGAGATAACTGCATAATTGAAAAAGAAGATAAGAAAATTACTGCATCTTTAAGAGGTGAATTATATGTGTTAAATGATAATGGTTTAGAGGTGGCTAACACAGTTTATGATAATAAGAAACCTCATGATGAATGTATTCACTTGTTACAGTGACGGCTAGGGCATTTAAATTTTAAAATGCTTAAGAAAACTGTTGAATTATCTAAGGGAATAAGTTTGAAACCTTGTAATAAGTATTTGCAATGTAATGCTTGTAATCAAAGCAAAGCCAAGGTCAAACCGGTTAATAGAGTTGAAGGATTTACTACCAAAGAGCCTTTAGAAGTAGTATTTGCTGATTTAATAGGTCCGAAAAAACCAAGTGTAGGAGGAGCTCGATACATATTAAGTATAATGGACCACTATTCTAGATATGGGTTCTGCTATTTAATGAAGAGCAAAACTGAAACGTATCTAAATATCTTTAATTGGATAAAATTTGCAGAAAGAAAAACTAAAAAGAAATTCGTAACTCTTATAACAGATAATGGTGCGGAATTTACAAATAATAAATTCCAGAATAGACTTAGAATGTTAGGTATTCAACATAAAAAGTCTGCACCATATAGGCCACAACATAATGCCTTTATAGAGAGAAGAGGCCAAACATTACAATCAATGACACCTACTATGTTGTCTGATTCAGGATTACCTGACAATTTATGGGGAGAAGCAATAATGTGTGGTAGTCATATATTAAATAATGTTGTTAATTCAACAACAGGTGAATTACCATTCACACTGTGGCATGGTACAAAACCTGATTTAAGTTACATGCACACATTTGGAGCACCAGCATCGGTGCATATCTCTTCACAACTCAGACACAACGGACAGCATAGAGCTAAAAGATTATTTTTTGTAGGATATGAATCTAATCATAGATCTTATAGATTCTGGGAACCAGGTACATCTAGAGTTTACACCAGTGCTAGTGCTAAATTCCTAGAACATGTAGGATGGAATAGATTAGAGCAAGATTTAAATAACGAAGTAATTATTGAACCCTACAAAAGGCAAAAAGATCAGACTAGTTATAAGAAGAGTCCAATAAAAGAAGTAGTCCATGAAGAGCAAATAGGACCAGAACAAGAGGAAACAGTTGATCAGGAAGAGTTAGATAATCAAGAAGAATTAATAAATGAAAGTCCACCTGTAAGTCCTGTAATACCTAGACGTACTACACGTATAACTAGACCACCTGATAGGTATCAAGCAAGTATAGTTTGCCAAGTAACTAAAGTTCCAACTAGTGTAGATGAACTTAGGATGTATCCTGCTAAGAATCAGGAGAATTGGAAAAAGGCAATGGAAAAAGAACTAAATTAATTAAAGGTAATGAAAGTATATGAAGATGCCAAATTACCTCCAGGAGAAAAATCGGGTGCAAAAATTGGGTGCAAATGGATATTTAAAGTAAAAACTGGAAATGATGGGACTGTTACCCATAAAGCTAGGTTGGTAGCTCAAGGATTTAATCAAACTGCATCTGATTATGATGAAGTTTTCATCAAGTCTTAAAGCAACATCTTTGAGAGCAGCTTTAGTGTGGGCAGCAACAAAAACTATGTCATTAACCGTTTGGATGTAGAAACTGCTTATCTGCATGCACCATTGCAGCACACTATATATTTGAAAAAGCCAGTTATTATAAAAGACAATAAAGTAAATAGTAATGATTGTTGGAAACTCAAAAAGAGTCTTTACGGGTTGAAACAATCTGACTTTGAGTGGAACCAATATATTGTGAAAGAATTAAACAATATAGGATTTAAATCTGGTTTAGCAGATCCATGTGTGTTTAAAAGAGAAAATAATGGAACGGTGTCATCATTGTTATTATTTACAGATGATATTGCTTTGATAACTAAAACTAATAATGAAGCTAATGAGATTATATCATTATTAGCCAAAAAGATAAAATTAAAGCATTTAGGTGAAATTAAAAGGTATCTAGGATTGACAATAAACAAAACAAAAAATGGATTTAAGATATCTCAAGAAGATAAAATTTGCCAATTAATTAAAACGTATAAAATGGAACTTTGTAAACCAGCAAAGACTCCAATGAGTCAAGAGGTTTGCCAAACTGATGATCAAAGTCCCAAATTTGATAAGTCTATATATCAATCTTTGATTGGTAGCTTATCATATATAAGCAATTGGTCAAGGCCAGACATAGCTTATAGTGTTAATCAGCTGGCACATTTTAATTCAGATCCACATCAATGTCATTGGCAATCATTAAAAAGAATTTTAAGATATCTTAAAGGAACAATGAACCATGCATTGTATATAGAACCAAAGGGTGATTTGATTCTTAGTGCCTATGCAGATGCAAGTTTTGCAACTGATATAAACACTAGAAAATCAACATCTGAGATGGCTATATTATTTGTGCAGACACTAATAGGGTGGAGGTCAATCAGACAACAGCGTATCAGCTTGTCCACAATGGAAGCGGAAGTTTCATGTCTGTCATTACTATGCACTGACTTAATTTTGTACAAACAGTTCTTATTAGACATGGCTATAACTGTTAAAGATTCCATTATTGTGTACGAGGACAACCAGGCAGCCATAAAGTTGGCTACTAACATAGCTGTAAAAACTAGATCAAAGCATACTGATTTAAGATACTGAAATGTTAGAGAATCTTTAAAGAATGGGCTAATTAAATTGGAATACTGCATGACAGAAGAAAACATTGCAGACCAATTTACAAAAGCTCAAGGAGTAATCAAGTTTTAAAGAGAGTTGTAACAAATATGATTTAAAGATGTAAACAGTTATTAGTTATATTATTATTTAACCTAAAAGGGGAGAATGTTAGGGATAACATTGTTTACCCTAACTGGTTTAGGTAAAATAATAAATATGTTATCATGGTTTGTTAAAGTGTCTTCAACTTTAACTGTAGGACTGTAATTAAGGGAGTGGTTGTAAAAAGCACCATAAAAGAAGCAAGGCACTGCAGCTTGCTCTCTCTGACTTGATGATCCTAATTACTGGATGAAGACTGTGTTTTTCCCAACTGGAACGGGAGAGAGATAAAGGACTGATTTATTGTAAGTGAACTGACATAGGATATTCTACACAGACTTTGCTAATTGAATATCCTTGAATGGACTGACTAAAATGATACATGACTAAAGGACTGTTATTTTGACTATGCTATAAACTCTAAATGGAATAAACTATATTTTGATAGCACAAGCGTATCTGTTATTTTTACTGTATGTTAACAAACATACAAGCTGATCTCACTCATTTATCTGTGTGCCTATCTGACTAACGCTGCACATTCTGTTTAGCTTGTCTCCTTAACCCTGGTTGGGGAACACAGGCTTAACAGGTTTAAGGTGTCTGTGTGAGGAATTGAACTTTTAACATATAATAAAACCAACTTGATCTGAACAGGACCAAAAAAAGAGGCTTAATACACCCTTAAAAAAACCAAGAACAAATGATATCCTAAAACAGTATGTGCATTCAGCATGGCTCTTCAATTTATTTACTTATTTACTTACTTACTTACTTACTTACTTACTTACTTACTTACTTACTTATTTACTTACTTATTTATTTATTTATTTATTTACTTACTTACTTACTTACTTACTTACTTACTTACTTATTTATTTATTTATTATTTATTTATTTATTTATTTATTTATTTATTTATTTACTTATTTATTTATTATTTATTTATTTATTTATTTATTTATTTATTTTAAAAAATCACTTTTTTATTTTGCACTGAGCCCTACAAGTTGGTTAACAAGAAAACAACAGTGAAATACACAACACAGTTCAGTAGCAAAATGAAGACTAATCTTCAAAGAAGAGAAACATTCATTGTAACACTCATGGAGAAAGGCTTTTATTTTTAGTGGGTCTCAATTACTTTGTGGAAAGTGGACTCTGGTCTGAGAAGGAAATCTGAAAGTTATAGAAACTGGAAATCTATTCCAGTTACTAAAATAATTTAGAGCCAACGATTAAGTCATCCCATAATACAACTCTATTTCTGTCTAATAGTCAGAAACTCTCTTCAGAGAGCTAAGTTCTTTGATTATGCTATATTTACTTCTGAGAAGGAAATAAGAACATCAATATCATACATTTCTATTGGTATCATGACCTGTGCATTCAAGGTAATAATCTGTACAATTCTTGCTGCGGCTGCAAAAAAAATAGGATTGCACTTGACATTTCTTAGGACTTCAGATCATATGGAATTCCTTTAAACACAACAGAACAGGCAATGATTCCCTCCTTTCAGATATACTCACTGCATGTATTGATACAGCAGCATTTGGAGAGTACAACCTCAGAGTGGTATGGGCAGTATAGTGCTACTCATACGCTGATAGACACTGACCTACCTCACCTAAGTAGATTAAATCAATTTGGTGTCAGTAACAGGCATATTTAATGTGACCAATGTGTTTAATGTGTTTAAGAAATAAGTAATATGATATTCCCTCTCCTCATGACTTCCGTGAGAACCCTGGTGAAGCCTCTTCCTCTTCTTCTTCCCCTTCCTCCTCCTCCCCCCTCCTCCTCTTATCCTCATCCCAAAAGGCTTTTCTGTCCTGGAAAAGACTTCCTAGGGTAGTTAATTTGTTAATTTAATCATTCATTTTTCCACATTTTTATCTTGCCCAAAATTCTGAATGGCTTCTATAGAGACTTTACCAAACGGCCCTTCACCAAACAGCCCTCCCCCCTCTCCCCAAGCAAGCCAATCTTACCATTAGGAAACCAGATCACTCCCTCGATCTTCTCTCATTGGCCACTGTTTAAGAGATTTCAAATTTTAGTTTTCGTTCCAAAACAACAATGTCCACTTGCTTGCTGGACCTTAGCACCTGTCATTTTGGTACAGGGACCAGAGGAAAGCAGGAAAGAGGGCAAATATAGACCATTTTTATCTTCCTTCAACTTTCCCAAATTGCAACCCAATGTGAGTCACAGGTATTGGATTTTGGATGCATTCTGTAAGTTAGCCTATTTGAGGTACATTGGTTAAAAATTGTACTGTAATACCCAATTGAAGGTTACAAAGTACCAGAAATGAGAATTTCAGTAGTATATAGCTCTGAGAACCAAGTTTATTCCCAGCCACAAGAACTCACAGGGAGAGTTTGGCGCAGTTATTTATCATGAGTCCCACCTACCTCCCACCTACCTAACTCTTGGGGAAGGAGCAAAATGTTATATATACTACCTTGAACTCCTACAGCACAAGCAGAATACAAAGATTTGCTTTTTCCAGTTCTGAACATATTTCTGGTCCTAAGATAACAATGACATCTTTCTAACTGATTAGATTGGAACAAGGGATTCAGAAATGTATATCAATATTTGGTATGAAGAAAGTCATAGGGTATCTTCCAACTGTTATACTTAAAGCAGTTCTGCAGGATGTTTTGTTATGTTGACCTGGTCTTATGTATTCTCTTTTTAACTGCAAAGATTCCATGTGAACAGCAAGCAACATTCAGAATACAAGAATTGGGCAGGAGTTGTATATTCTACCCATATTTCATGAACAGGTTATCATAGTCCAGAGTATTAGTATTGAACAAGCTGAAGGGAACAAACAGATGACAAAATATAAATGAACTCAGAATATGCTCTTTGGACCTTTTCTCCTAAATGCATTAACATAGTACTCATAGTAAAATAAATATCTGTCATTGCTTTAAAGCTTTCAGAACAGTTTGTGGCTGCTTTTAAAGCATAATCATTTCAATTTTGGGGGGAGGCACAGGTTACAAAGTGTATAGAGGGAAGAATCTTTGTAAGGCTTAAAAGGATTAGGAAGGGTCTCTTAATATCATTAACACTAGCAACATAATTAATTCTAACAATACTGGATGGAGACAGGAAAGATAATTAATCCCTTATTATTGCATCATGCGGCTTGTGTTTTTTGCTAACTTACTGCAGCATTACCATTTTTTAAAAATCTCAGTAGTATACTTCTGGTGAAAGAGGCAGAAATGGACAGGGAAGGGAGAAAGTCAAGTTAGAGTTTTGTGGTCTTCAGCATAAGAAAAATATTATGGCTATAGAATATAGAAGAACAGTGATGGAAAGTTTTAAGAGAAAGTGCAAAGGATTAATTAACTTTATTTAAATATTATTTAAATTTATAGAGCTACCTATCCACAACAGCTCTACTTGGTTGCATACAAAGATTAAAACCCAACAATTCAAACAATAACCAAGGGCAAATATCCTGAGTAAATAACATCTTCCAATCATAAAAACACATCAATAATTTCTTTGTAATGCTTTGAGGAAAAAGATAAACAAAAGTCTACAATGGAACCTTTTGCATATTTCAAGAATTGAAAAAAAATTTCTTCTGTTTTGTCCCAAGCTCAGGGCAAAATTGGGGGATATAAGGTTAGCCATAAGCAGAATCACTTTCTAACTGAATAGATTGGAACAAGGGATTCAGAAATGTGTATCAATATTTGGTATGAAGAAAGTCATAGAGGTATAGAGGTTTGCAGAACAGGCGAAAGCAGTTAGCACTTGGGAAGTCTGGAGAAAATAGAATGACAAATAATATTTATAATGAGCCCACTCTTCTAATACTTCAGAGAATTGTTTGGAAAATAAATGTTTTCTATAAAAAGTTGAATATTGAGCTCCTTTTTAAAGGATGTTTTGTGGGGATTGATGTGGATGAATAGGATATCATTCTTAGTTTTGTTGAACTGTTTACAGATTATTTCTTTAAAGCTATTTTCTGAGTATTTCCTCTACCCATTTCTTCTTACAAAGAGTTCTATATATTGGATTTGACAATTTGTGTGTGGGTTGTTGTTTTTTTTGTTACGCAGACAACCATTATATGAGAATACAATTTACAGATGATGATTCTTCCAGATGGAAACGTTCCTTCCAGCAGTTTGGCAGGATTCCAGAAGCCCTGGTTAATAAAAGATTTGCTTCATTAGAATACAAGGCATTAGCTAATTAGTCAAGTCTTTGAAAGAAGGGTCCAAGTTTGAATTTTAGATGAGAAACATAAAACTTGGTTTACTAATCTGAAACAATGTAGAAGGCATTTAAAAATTAGATGAGCATTTATTATCTAATCCTTTGTTAGGAGAGAAGCAGTTGGAGACCATAGCTACAGAAATCAGTAAAAAGGAGTGTGGGAGGAAAGGAGGTCAGAGGGAGGGAGGGATGGAGGGAGAGAGAGGGGAAAATTATTTTCCTAAGTGCTTGTGGTTGCCAAGCAATAAGCACTGGATCCAGGGACTTCCGGTTTGCAAGGTTTCGGCAGCAGCAGGGATTCACTATACTGCGCGATCCCTGCTGTGTTCGCCACCAAGGTTCCCCTGATCTGTTTGGATCTGCAGGATATAGCTGCCCTGTAGGGGCAGCTGAAGACAGGGGGGATCCGGACAGGGGCTTGGGGGTGTCTCAGACCCCCTCCCTAGCTAGCAGAACCCCCTTTTCCCAAGGCGGAGGAGCGGCGGTCAGCAATGGCCGCCACGAAGAAATCTGCAGCCGGATAAGCAGGTGCAGGAGGGAGAAAGTTGGAAGAAATATGAAAGTTGCTTTCAACTGGGACAAGGCAAGAGAAAGTGCCCTGGAATCTTGAAGGCTGCTAAGGATACATTGTTTCCAGTGAGTATTACAAACTGCGAATATTCTAAAATGGAAAGTTTTTTTGTTTGTTTGTTTTACTCTCCTTCCTTGACAGCGGATGAAAAAAATCTTTTTGGCTGTGAGTGGGAAGGGAGAAGAAAAAAAATTGGAGCAAAATTTGAAAATAAGGAGAAGATTGCCTAGAATTTTAAAGAGTTACTAAACATCAATAAGACCTTTAAAAGATATATTTTAAAGGGAACTTTGTGACTAAACTTTAACCCCAGAAAGAGAAAGTGAAGAAGGAGAAGGTATCTAAAAGAAACAGCTTGTTTGGATTGTTTGGTGATTTTAGAACTTCTGAGAACTATTTCTGATTAAAAGCACTTGGGTAGTTGTTTGGAAAAACTTTTTATCTATACAATGGCATCACTTGTGGATGGATTGAAACTTGTATATCAAAAATATGAAAAAGAAAAGCAAGAAGGGAAGGACATTTTTGGCACTCTTTTTCAATTTTTAGAAATAGCGGTTTGCACTTATGTAAAGCTGAATGAGCAGCAGGATGACAGGAACAAAGAAGAAGCCATCTTTGATGAACAAATAACTTTGGTCGGAGAAGGGAAAAAGAAAGAGAAAAAAGAAAAGAAGACTTTAAGATTTGGATAAATAATCAAAAAAGGGAAGAATAAGCTGAAAAGGAGATAATATGTTAGAAAACAACAGAAAGGAGAAAAGCAGAATAAAAGGGAGATGGAGAGACAAAGGGTTAAAGAGGATAAGGAGAAGAATAAGCAAGGGAGAAAGGAAGGGATGAGAAATCTTAATAGTGGGGAACAAGATGCAAAGAAATAAAAGCTTTTTAGAGATAATGGGTAAATTTTATTGAAAGAGGGATTCTAGAAAGGTACATAAGATTGCATTTTTACCTTTGTACTTAGAAATAACTTTAGAAAATTGGAAATAATATGCAATTTTAAATGTGATAAAATATTTAGTATAATTTAGTGAAATTTTTGTTAAGAAAAGGGGAGCACTCCAATGAAACAATGATTTAAGATATGTGATGTGGGGGGAGGAAGTAACTTTGGAAAGCATAAGTGTTCCCATAAAGGCATGATATTTAATTGAAATGGGTAAAATGCTTAAGATATAAATGACTGTTAATATTAATGATTAGATTATGTTATGCTAGTGAAATTTTTCTGAAATGAGAGATTTGAAGTAGGAGAGTTGGAAACATTTTAATGAAATAATGATTTACAATACGTGATGTGGGGGGGGGGAATAACTATGGAAAATAGATGCTTCCATAAAAGTATGTGATTTAATTGAAAAGTAATGTGCTAACTGTTTAAGATATAGATGAATATTAATATTAATGAACAGATTTGTATTGGTATTGATAATACTGTATAATTTTAGAATGTACCAAACAGAATCCCAATGTAAGTTATGCATTCTATATTAAGTATTATAAATATAGGGAGAAGAGATAAAGGCATCATACTCTAATTAGTGTACAGGAGAAGTTTTTTTTTTAAAGAAGAAAGATAAATGGATATCTGGAAATAGAACAGACAAAGAATAATAAATATTATTCGAATCGAGATGAGATAAATAAAATAAAATCAAGAAAATTTAAAAGAAAGGAGAAGCTATATAGAAAATTGAAAATGTTAATAAGATATGGAATGGTATACAAAATGAATATGAATTTGAATTTGTGTTTTGTACCAAGAGTTTTAACCCGGGACTAAGCAACTTTCAGAAAAGAGGTTTTTTATGTTTTTATGTTTTGTGTTTCTGTGTGTTTGTGTGTTGTATGTCTTTAAAAATTAATAAAGTTTGTTTTAAAAAAAAGAAAATAACAGTTTAGAAAATAAGAAAATGAATGAAACAAAAACTAGTCTGGTCATTATGTGCTATTATTTCTATTTATTCAATAAAAAAAGGATATATTGTTCTAGGAAAAAAAAAAAGCACGGGATCCAGTAAGGTTTAACTTTTCAATATTTGGATTAGATTATAGAATGGAGAGATACTATCATAACTGAGGAAAAAAAGCAAGAGAAAAAGCAGGAAGTTTTATTGTTGTTACATTTATAGTCAACACAAAAGCAAGATGCCCCAGAAGGTTTTATGTTTGTTTTTTGTTGTTGTGATAAAATAAAAAAAATTATATATATATAAAAAAGCAAGCTGCCCCTATTCATATCGTGGCCTGTCTTTCTGATTCATAGATCTGGTTAGAAATTACTAATGCCACCACCTAACTTCACGGGGAAAGTTTTTAACTGGAATGTTCTCTTCATCATTGGTCTAGAAGTAAAAGTCTTCAAATGTGCTATCGTCTGGCAGCAAAACCCATCAAGATAACACAAATAATCTGCTTATTTATTGTACAATAAACCTGTTTTCTGCATGAAAAAACTCATTTGAGTGATTATATACATTGTCGTCTTTCAGTATGACCTCAAAATCAGAATTGCCAACAATTTATAGTCAATGTCCTTTAGAATTCAAAGTGTCATATGAGAAAAACTTGCAGTGAGTCCAGCTGGACCCTACTTTTGTTTTTATTTTGTAAAACAAAACTAAATTGAGTTATTTTATTTTTAAAAGCCAAGTTAAGTCTATTTTAAGTTACACTTACAATTAAATGTACTTCTTGTCTGAAAACAGTAGAAAAACACAGATGTAAACAAAGATATATAGTAGTAGTCTTCACTTATCAGATGAAATGTTAATATTGTTGAAAATTCAGATCCGGTTGTGTTATTTTATATATTGTCATCCCTAAAGCCTAAAGAATATATAGCTTGTTTACTGAATGACACAATTAATTAAAATGTGTGCTATATTGCATTGTGATAATAATTAATATGGAATAGTATACAATAAGTAACTATATTTCTTAAAGTAATAGTTCTATAATCCTAAATCAAGACTGAAACTACCATTGTCACAAGACAGATTTTTTTAATGCTTTTAGACAGAAAGCATTACAACATGATTTCTGACAACATTTAAAAGAAACTCGTGATGAAAGCATTAACCAGCAGGTTCTCTTTCAGAAGCCATAAATATTTCTTCTTTGCTCAGGTTTTTAAAAAGTCTTTTTCCATACTTTGAACATGAAAAAGTCTCTTTGAATAAACATTGAAGAAATGAAACATCAGAGCTGTATTTTTCTCTATATATATCTTGGATCTACAAGCAGTGGATGATAGCTGCATAACAACTCTAAGCAGCCTTTAGCATAGCGATAATTGTAGGGTTGTTAGAGATATAGATAGAAGTTTCTCATCTATTTTCCTGTTTTGCAAGATGTGCTAAATTGTGGACTCATGAGATAATATTGCTTCTAATGTCCCTCTGGGTTTCTTTTTCTTTTTGAATAAGGCTCATTTTTTTAGGCCCAGGTAAATAACTATGAAGGAACAGATCTTGAATACCGAGAGGGGTAAAGGTTCAAAGCTGAACCCAGGTTGAAGACCCAAGTGCCACATGATGGAGTGAACTCCTGTTACTTGCTCAGCTCCTGCCAACCTAGCAGTTTGAAAGCACATAAATGCAAGGAGATAAATAGGTACCGCTTCAATGGGAAGGTAACCGCATTCCATGTGTCTTGGTGTATAGTCATGCTGGCCACATGACTCTCGAAATATCTTTGGAATATTTTGGCTCCCTTGGCCAAGAAATGGACGTGAGAGTCGTATATTGAACAAGGGGAAACTTTACCTTTAATAAAAGTCACTACCTTGATGTGGTTGTGGAATTTGTATGCTCTAAGGAAAATAACAGCTATGTCAGAGGTTTAATTATACTAGGCAGTCTCATCAGTGGAGCCAAACAAAGAGTGAATCTCCCATAAACAATATTGTAAGATTTGATTTACAGAAATATATACTGGATCATTCAAATTTGAATTCTTTAATATCTGGTGGCAAATAGGCTTGAGAATGCAGGATTGTTAGCTGATTGTTGGCTAATGGTCAGCCATTACTACTGGAAGAAAAGTTGTTTGTCCATTGCCAGTATACAAAGATTGAAAACAAAGAAATAATGATCTGTTACTACAAATCAAGTCTAACCCAAGTCAACACAAGGTTGGCAAGACTTTAGATTCTTCAGAGTTTCTGCTGACAGAGCTGCCATATGCTACTGATAGGATTATTCTGCTGGGATCAGATAACATCAACTTTATCATTAACAAAGATTAAATGATGTTGCAGAGATGATGGCCAATCAAGAAAGGTCATTTTCTAAGTCGAAGGTTGTTATTGTAAGCTTATCTGCATAAATCAACCTGACAAACTTTAAAAGAAAAATCCTATAAATAGGTTTTAAAAAAATCATAAGACAAACAGGTTTTTTTTTTAAAGTTCTTTTTAAAATACCTGCTTAATCAGAAGTAAAGATCTTGCCTACTTGGATTCTCTATGAATTTCAGTTGAAGCAATTAGATTGATATGAAATATATTTAAGAATGATGCAATTGTTACAATTTTTTTATCACAAACTATACCAAGTAGTGCATGCAACATTTTGTCATAAACTATCTGTTTATAGAAAAAAAATATTTCCAATATAATCAAACAATTTCAGTTACTATAGCTGGAATCTAGACTGAAAAGTCAATAAAACTTAAGGTATTAGTTATGATTTACAGGTAGCCCTTAACTTACAACAGTTCATTTAATTATCATTCAAAGTTACAATGCATTGAAAAAAGTGATTTATGACAGTTTTTCACACGTATGACCATTGCAGCATCCCATGGTCATATGATCAACATTTGGATGCTTGGCAACTGACTCATATTTATGATGATTGCAGGGTTCAGGTTTCATATGATCACCTTTTGCAAACTTTTGATAAGAAAAGTTAATGGGAAATGAAAGTCACTCAACATGTTACTAACTTAACAACTGCAGTGATTCTCTTAACAACTGCGGCAACAAGGGTTGTAAAATGGGGCAAAACTGTCTTAACAAATGTCTTGTTCAGCAACAGAAATTATGCTTGCAAGTTTTGGACTGCTTGTAAAGGATCCATTGCTCCCAAATCTGGATTCAATCTATTAGATCAGGGTACTGTGGGTGACCATCAATGTTATTTTCATCATTTGTGACTTCTAGAACTCTTCTGTACTGTATATTTGAGATCTTCAAGGTTATGGAACAAAATTACATCACTCAGATATTGTAAAGTCTGCAAAATTGGGCCCATTTTCTTTAGGTTATAGCATTTATTTCTATATAAGAATGAGCTGAAAATTTTGGTCCTATCCACAGAGGTGAGGGGATGTCACTGGCTATAGTTCCTCTGTCTCTCCACAATACATTCACAACAATAGTCATTAGCTTCAAATCAGTGAACACAAATAGGTAATTGAAGCCCAGCCACCTTTTTAGTATGTGTTGCATGGATTGCACAGATGTAAAAACAGGCAGGGCTTTGATTGCCTTACCACACCTATCATTATGAAGCTTATGATTGTTGCATGGCACAGAGACAATGTTCAGTTTTGCCATATTTTGCACATACAACAGCCTTGGCTTTACAGGTCAACTGCTTTCATACAGTGAAAGCAGTAAGATATACAATATCAACGATCAAGTTTAAAAATATAGGAACTCTTTAATTTTTTAATTTTATTTTTGAGTGACTCAAGAAGTACCATAATGAATTAACTTTAAAAATTGCCTTATTGCTATTTGTCGTGTCCGTTCGGCAAGGAGACCAGGAGGCAGTGACTGTGGTTTCAGCTCTTTATTAGGCCCCTGGAACCGATTTGGCTCCAAGGGAAAACTTGCGGCTTTTTATTCTCAAGCCGCAGCGGCCGCAACCAATGGCACCACTTTGAATCTCCCACGATTCAAATCCGCCAATCGCGGGAGATTCTCAGCGGGCCAATCAGCGCGGCTCGCTAAACCAATCAGATCACCCTGCGCTTTGACCAATCAAAATATGGGGTTTCAAGAATGCAAATGAAGGTACAGAACACCCCTCCCCTCTTGGTTTGGTCCTATGTAACGTAGTCCCGTAAGTAGGTGAGGCTCCGTACTTGCCAACTGGACCTGCGCAGGTCAGTCGTTGGTTGGTTCCTGGCCGGTTCGGTCGGGTTCTCTGTGTCTCTCGGCCTCATCGATGGAACCGCCTGGTAGGCCTTGCCGGGCCGCTTGTCGCAGCTCCCTCCCAGTCTACCCGGGCTGGTTGAGCTGCGGTTCTCGCCGCTCCTGCCCGGTCTTTCTGGGCTGGTCGAGCTGGCCTGGCTGCTTCTTCCTGGTGAGGCTTTGAGCTGGCTGCTTGCTGGTGAGTATGGTTGGTTTTCTTCTGGGTTTTGGTTCCCGGGGTATTGCCTCCCCTCTTGGCTTGTGTTAAGGGGATTTTCTGTGTCTGGTTGTGTGTCGGTTGTGTTTCTTGTGGCCGTTCTCAATCTTATTTGATCGATGTGGCGTTTCCATGCTTGTCCATCGGTTGTTTGCAGCCGGTACGAGTGGGGACCTGTCAGTTGGGTTATGGTTGCTGGTACCCATAGTGGGTCTCCGGTTAGGTTTTTTTTGCGTAGATGGTGTCGCCTGGCGCAAAAGACCGGTGCTTGCTGGAGGAGTTTGGGGGGTTTTTCCGGGTTGTATGTGGGGTGCAGTCTGTCGAGTGGGGACCTTATTTTCCTCCTCATCAGTAGCTCTGCCGGACTTTTGTTCGTTGTTGTGTTCGAGGCTATATGTTGGATAAAAAGCATTTTATTTATTTTGTCTTGGATTTCCCCGTGTTCGATTTTCTGGATGGTTTTTTTTGTGAATTGAACCATCCGTTCCGCCTTTCGTTCGCCGCTGGATGCGCCGGAGCTGTCAGTGCGTGTTGTATGCCCCGTTCCACTAGGAATTTTTCAAACTCCAGTAAGGTGAATTGGGGCCCGTTGTCCGACACGATGACATCCGGGAGGCCATGGGTTGTGAATAGTTTGCAAAGTTCCTTGGTTATGGCCTCTGTGGTGGTGGATTTCATGTTGCTTACCTCCAGCCAGTTGGAGTTAGCATCTATGGTTACTAGGAATGTATGTCCCTTAGTGGGCCTGGCAAAGTCTATGTGGACCCTAGAACAAGGTCCCCTGGGGATTTCCCATTCCAGGATCGGTGCCACGGGAGGGTTCGGACTGGTTTCTTGGCAGCATTGACACCTTGCCGCCCAGGCCTCGATTTGTTATCCATCCCTGGCCACCAAGCGTAACTTCTGGCCAGGGCTTTCATTCTAACTATGCCCGGATGCCCCTTGTGTAACAACCCCAATACCTTCCCTTGTAGCTTTTCCAGGATAACCACCCTATCCCCCCACAGTACACACCTTTTTTGCAGAGAAAGTTCCATTTGCCGGTTCCGGAATGTTTTGAATGCTCCGTCGTTGTCCTTTTTCGGCCACCCTTTCTCTACCCAATGTAACACCCGCGCCAGACGTTTGTCTTTATTGGTTTCTCGGGCAATGTCTGACGCAGTTATGGGTAGATCGGGCAGAGTCTCTATGCTGAGGGTGCTCGTTGTGGGTGCTGGGTCGGTGTCTAGGTCGGGTAGCAGTGAGCGGCTCAAAGCGTCTGCATGTGTAATAGTCTTAACGGGTCGGTGTGTGAGCCGGTAGCTGTAGGTGGCAAGGAATTCAGACCACCTTGTCATCCTGGGAGATAAAATGTTTGGGGTGGCCCGGTTTCCTGCCAGGATGCCCAGCAACAGCTTGTGGTCCGTGATGATTGTGAAGGTGCAGCCATAGAGGTACTCGTGGAACCTCTTCACTGCTGCGACGATGGCTAGGGCCTCCTTGTCCAGCTGGCTATAGTTCTGCTCCAGTTTGGTGTGTGTCCTGGAGAAGAAGGCGATGGGCGCTTCTCTTCCATCCGGGAATGTGTGGCTGAGGACAGCGCCAACGCCGAAGGGTGAGACGTCGCATGTGACGGTGAGTGGTAGGGTCTCATTGTATTGGATGAGGACGGCATCCGAGGTGAGCAGGTCCTTGGTTCTCCTGAAGGCGGCTTCCTCGCATTTCCCCCAAGTCCAGTCTATGCAAAGGCTCCGCCGCGGTCGCCTTCTGGGGCAGGAAAACATTGTAAAAATTAAGCAGTCCCAGAAATGCCTGCAGTTCTGTTTTAGTCCTGGGTGTGGGAGCCTCCTTAATGGCTGTGATTTTATTTCAGTGGGGTGGATGCCGTGCCAGTCTAGGAGGTATCCCAGGAACTCGACCCGCTCTGTGTAAAGTTGGCACTTTTCCCTCTTCACTTTTAGCTCGGTTTCCTTGAATTTGGTTAACACCTCCCGTAGCCGACCCTCTAGTTCTCGCTGGTTGGTTGCCGATACCAGCACATCGTCGAAGTAGGGCACCACTCCCTTGATGCCCTGCAAGAGTCTCTCCATGAGGCTCTGGAAAATTCCAGGCGCCACGCTGACTCCAAACTGGAGTCGGTTACATCGGAAAGCTCCCCGTTGGGTGACTATGGTTTGCGCCTCCGCGGTTTCTGCGTCGACTGGCAGCTGTTGGTATGCTTGGGCCAGGTCGAGCTTCGCAAAAACCTTCCCTCCTTCCAGTGAGTGTAGAAGGTGCTGCACTACTGGGACGGGGTAGGCGCTTTGTTGCAAGGTGCAATTTAGGGTGGCCTTAAAGTCCCCGCAGATTCTCACCGACCCATCGGGCTTGACTGGGGTGACTATTCGGGTCTCCCACCAGGCATGATCAATTGGTTGTAGGACCCCTTGCTTGACGAGCTTGTCAATTTGCTCGTCAATTTTTGGCCGGAGTGCAAAAGGTACCCACTGTGGTTTTAGGCGTCTTGGAGGACTGTTAGGGTCTAGGCTGAAGGAGATGGGGGGCCCTCGGTACTTGCCTAGGGTGCCATCGAACACTTCCTTGAAGTCCCGTGCCAGTTGCTGCTCCCAATCGGTCTCAGCGATGTGGTTGAGGCCCATGACTTCGATGCCAAGCGGTGCGAACCATTGCAGTCCCAAAAGGCTGGGCCGGTCTCGGTCCACGATTGTTAGGGGAAGCTTTGCCATGCGGCCCTTAAATGTTACTTCGAATTGTCCGGTTCCAACTACCGGGATGTGGTTTCCCTGGTAGTCTTTGATGATTAATCTCTGGTTCTCCAGTCCCTTCTTGTGGATGGTAGGCACCAAGTGTTTGATTTCTTGCCAGGCGACCATGGAGAGGTAGGACCTGGAATCCACCTCCATCCTGCATGGCTTGCCTTTGATGCCTACCTCCATATAGACTTTTCGGGCGTCGGTGGTTGATGCGTGGCCAATGATGACCGTCTGGTGGGTTTCCTCCTTCCTCCGGGTCTCTCCGCCTCGTCGGGTTCACCCGCTCCGGTCCCATCGGCTGTCGGCAGGGTGATCTCTGGCTCTGGGGGGTGTGCTGTCCCATCTCCACTCACTGTGGTCCCGCCGTCTGGGGCTGTAGGCTTTCTTTAGTCGGTAGACGCGGGCGATGTGGCCCTTTTTGTCGCAATGCCGGCAGACTGCATCGAAGAAACGGCACTCTGATCTCGGGTGGTCGCCTCTGCAACTGGCACACGTGGTCCCTGACTTACGACCCCGCCAATTGCACTGGTTGCGTCCCGCCTGGAGCCGGTGGATTTCCTCCTCCTCGTCTGAGGTGTTGGAGGCGGAGTGGAATTCACCATGGTGGGTGGTGGTCTCGCGATGACTTGCTTCTGGTTGGGCCTCGGTCGCCAGTCCCGAGTCGGTGGTCATGGTGCAGTCCCCGGCGTCCGATCTCCGCATGCGGTTCGCCGACTTCCGGGTAGCCTCGGCTGCGGTGGCTTCAGCGATGGCGTCGGCGAGGGCGATGTTGCCTTTGGCCACCAGTCGGCTCTGGAGGACTGGGTCCCGAAGTCTGAGCAGGACTCGGTCCTGTAGGGCCTCATCCATGTCGGAGAATCCGCACATGCCTCCTAGGTTCCGCAACTCGGCAACAAAGTCGCTGATGCTTTCGCCCGGTCTCTGGTCCCGCCGGTAGAAATCGTGCCACCTGATGAGTGTGGGCACAGCAGGGGCGAAGTGGTTGCGGAGCAAGGGCTCAAGGTCGTTCCAGTCCATTGCTTTGACGTCGGCGGGTTTTGCGAGGGCTTTTGCCATCTTGAACATTGCGGGCCCACAGTGTGTCAGGAAAACGGCTTGTTTTTTCGGCCCGGTGGCGTCCTTCATGTTGCTGCATTCAAGGAACATGAGGAATCTGTCCGTGTAGGATTCCCAGTCCTCGCTAGCGGGGTTGAAGGGGGTGGGCGGAGCGATGCTGGCCATCTCGTCGGTCTTGCTTCCAGTGGACACGTGCTCAATGGGGTTCAGCCTTGGGATCCCACCTTCATCGCCAGTGTCGTGTCTGTTTGGCAAGGAGACCAGGAGGCAGTGACTGTGGTTTCAGCTCTTTATTAGGCCCCCGGAATCGATCTGGCTCCAAGGGAAAACTTGCGGCTTCTTATTCTCAAGCCGCGGCGGCCGCGGCCAATGGCACCACTTTGAATCTCCCGCGATTCGTATCCGCCAATCACGGGAGATTCTCAGCGGGCCAATTAGCGCAGCTCGCTAAACCAATCAGATCACCCTGCACTTTGACCAATCAAAACGCGGGGTTTCAAGAATGCAAATGAAGGTACAGAACACTATTGATGTTTTGAAATCTTTTTAGGCAGAAAATATTTCACAGAATGGAAAATCCTAGTTGTGCTCCCTCAGCCCATTTCTTCTCATTAGGATCCTAAGTTTTTTCTCTGATTCAAAAGAATCTAGACTATTCCCTGAAGTCTTTTTCATCTGATAATTAGGCTACTTTAAGAGGAAAAGACCATCCCAATGATGCTTAACTGCTATCCCCAGCACAATAAATAATGTTTTGCACCTTTTAATTATTTTTTAAATAAATGAGTTTACCTGTCTTTCCCCCGCAATGTGCTGAGTCTTCTCGGTAATTTTAGCACCTTGTTGTGGATATAGAACATTAGATATGCAATTGCTGTTCATGTTAATTCATGTCAGGAGGATATCTTGCAAAACATAATAATTAAAGGCACTTTATTTCTGTGAGTAAAAAGTATAAAGAATTATGAAACTATTTGTATATTTGCTGTTAGTGAGGTGACAAGGTTTAAGATGACCAAATTTAATTAGTTAAATACAGTTGGAACTTTTTTTTTCTTAAATGAAATATTATTACACACAAATGTTGAAAAATAATAATATATTTGAATTATTAATGTGTTAGATAACAATGGTGTTAATTTATATTTATCAATAGAAGAATTGACTAATAATGATGGACTTAAAATATTTTATAGGAATAACATAAAACAAGCAAATTAGCTTACTAAAAATATTAGACATAATAATATAGAGATGATTCTGTGCTCTCAACAAGAAAATGAGTTGGAGTCCCATTATAGAGCTTATTGTATTTTACAAATTAATTGCCGGCTATGAAATTCATTAAGAAACTGTTCAGATAGATGGTATTTTATACTTATATAACTGCAAAACAATCCTTTGCATGCCGCTTAAGTCTTGCCATTCAATGAGATAGATTCTAAGTAGGAAAAAATAACTCTGCAGGAATTAGCTGTATTTCTGCATACAATTTCTTAATTTGGGGTTTCTTCAGAGTAAGAATACATTACAATATATAGCCAATTAAAACAGAACAACAGCATGAAAGCTGGTATAATGCAACTAGAGCTTTTAACATGTTGCATGAACAAAGCTCAGCCGTGAAGTTCAATGAGAATGAGGAATGAATAATCTTTAATCAGTCATTTTCAATCAATTTAAATTATCTCACAGGATTTTAGTTTCTTTTATTGCAATGTATAATAAATATAAATAAATATTTAATGGGGGAAAGTACAATTAATTGTCATTTCTCGAATTGTACAAGCTACAAGGAGTAATGATTAAACAATAACTTAGTTTGCATTATACATCTGTTTCCTTTATACATCTATATGGCTGATTTTAATATGCTACATATAAACAGAGTTTGATTAAAATTTAGTAATCAGTCTAACTTTCTGCAGTGAGAATGTCTGAGTATATTCCAAGGTAATAGATAACTAATGATTTATGCAAAATAAAATGTTTTCAGGAGACAATTAATGTTATAAATCTTGTCTTATAGTTTTATTTATAATTGGCTTGAATAATGAGATAATGTTGGAATAAATGAAGTAAACTCTATAAATTGAGATTACTGATATGATTTTCATATTTTGTAAGCTACTGCTTGACCAAAATCACATATTTTGGTTCAAACTTCATGGATCACTCGGTTTCTTTAAAATATTCCTCAAGTTTCTTTTTTAACAGCTACTATATACATTTATTAAACATGTTAACATTAAAAACTTAAGAAAAAAAGAAAGAAAAAAAGAAAGCTAAAAGTGAAGAAAAGGAAAAGAAAGAAAAGAAAAAAGAAAGAAAGAAAAAAGATCTAGGCCAGTTAGATAGCTTTGGGTTTGGTTACTTTACCACAAGCCTAAGGCAGGGGGACAAGAAAACTTGGACTTCTCTAGATAACCATCAATGACTTAGAGGGGAAGCAATTAAATTGCTGCGGCGGCGGCGGCTCCTCCTCCTCCTCTTTCTCTTTCTCCTCCTCCTCCTCCTCCTCCTCCTCCTCCTCCTCCTCCTCCTCCTCCTCCTCCTCCTCCTCCTCTTTCATCATCACTATCTATCTATCTATCTATCTATCTATCTATCTATCTATCTATCTATCTATCTATTTATCTATCTTTTTAAAAATATCTATATTATTGTATGTTTCAGTGTTACTCTGGAATGCCTAAAACAATTTCAACCACCCTTGGTACAGATGACTTACCCTCTGGAAACAAATACTGTGAGGGTAAGACACCCTTAATTGTCATGTCCCTGTTGGAGTCAGAATCCGAGGAGGAAGACGAACAACTGACAGGGAGTGGCAGTGTGGCTCCGTTGGCTATGGAGGAAACTGGGGAAGAGCAAAGTCTGGCTGAGCAGTCTGGACCTTCATGTATGGAATTCTTGCTCCTGCCCTGCTGAACTAATTACCTCATTTTGCCTTGATTGGACTTATAATCACAGTTTTTTTTTTAACAAACTTTATTCAGTTTTCACATTAAAAACAAAAATCTCTTTTTGGTGGACAACATATTTCCGGGTCATCATCTTTACATACAAATATGACAGAAATTATACAATGATATATGCATACTTAATTCTATTATTACCTTTTCCATTCCAAATTTTCAGTAGGGAGAGAAACAAACACATTAATTCTAGTCTCTTTCCTTAATTTCAATCAATTTTGTTTCATTTCAATTATTTCAAATTAATCCTTTAGTATTTGTTTTTAAACGTAAACAATATGTATTTACCTAATAAATACTAATAAGGTTTAATTCTAAATTCTTTCATTAATCCCTATCTAAACATTTTTTTAATTTCATTTCAATTATTTCAAATATAATCCTTAATATTTATTTTAAAAATACAAATAAATAATATATATTTGCCTAATAGTGGTAATAATGAAGTTACCAATGTCTCTCCTTGCTTTTAATAATCTATATTAAACTTATTAATTTAGCTGGTTCTTTAGTCTGTCACATTCCCTTTCCATTACACACATTTAATAAGTTCTAAATTGATACAGATCTTAACACACCCACACAAAAAGAAAAAAGAACAAGTATAAGTTTCCCCTCTTTTACTATTTTGAGTGTGACACCTTAATGATTAGAATATACCTTTATTCCCTCATCTTAATTCCCAATAAACCATTAGTCATTACATCTTCTCAATTGGATTCCACAACATATTTCCCCCCCTTTAATAAGAGTTATCAATATCTATATTATCCTATTTTCTAAATATTTTAATTGCAGAAATATTCTTATTACCCCTTGTCACCCTGCAGAATCCCCCTTTTAATTCATCAACCATTATCTCTGAAAAGGCAATTTCTTTTCAACATTTTACTAGTTCTGTGGTTCTTTCTGTCACATGCCTGTTTCTTACTGCTTCTCCGGTGCATTGTCCAGGGAGCGAACCCGAGTCTCCTTCCGCTCTCTTCCCCATGTCTTTTCTCATTCTTTCTACATTTCCTGACTTCACAAGTATTCCTTCTTTTAATTGTAAAGAAACAATTTCCTTTCAATATTTTACTCGTCTTACTATTTCTCCTCCCTTTTTTCCCCATGACTTTTCTCATTCCAATTTATCTCCTTCTTAATATCTTCCCTTTCCCTTTTCTGCTGAATCTTCCTGTCTTTTCTAACTTCACAATTATTCCCTCTTTTAATTGCTTTCTTAAAATTCAACTTTTTAACCTTCCTTCTTTCCCCACTTCTTTGTAATGTTCTTTGTGTTAATTGTCCATTCAAAATGTCTTCTCCTTGAGTCAATTCCTGCTCTTCTGAGAATCTTTCTTCTTGTTCTTCAATCGCCATTTCCATTTTTTCTAGCACAGAGCAAAGTGATTCACCTCTTTCCTGTAGTAATTCTCTCATATTTTTAAGTTCCATTTTTAAGTCCCAAAGAGACATCATCATTCTTATATTTTATAACCCTCAAAGTCCACAAAAAAAAAAAACCACTTTTACTTTCCTTCTTTCTTCTTTCAATTTTTTAAAGTTCTCAGCTATTCCAGTTCAGGGTTCATACCAAAAACATCAGTCAGTCCCACAAACAATCTTTCCTTCCTTGCTTTTTCCTTTATTCTGGTTCTGCTTTCACTTTCTAAAATTCTTACTTTGTTTCAATATTTCTGTAATTTTATACCAGTTCATTCATACCAGCACAAAATGCTTTCCTTTTTATTTGAACTAAATTTTTTATCAAATGGTGACACTCTCCATTATACGAAGTCTTCACTTTTTTTCCCCTATTATTTTTATTTAAGGTTTTTCGAATCTCAATATTCCAAGACAATCCAGTCTCCAATTTATAAACTTTATTATTATTATTCTTTGGCAATATTAAGTCCAGCTTTAATTTTATACTTGATTATTCCCAAATTATTTTAGTCTAATTTCATTAAATCTTTAATTCCAGCTTCTTCCTTTCCCAGTTCGAAGCCCCATTTAGCTGTCAAAAATATTTTCCTTTTTTTTTTCTCTGTCCCTTTGTAATTTCGCAGCTCACTTTTCTTTTCTTAAAAATTCCATATTACCTCAATCCTTTTATTTGGTTATACTGCCCAGTTGTCCTGGTTCAGATGTTATCCACCTCTTTCTTCCCTCCTGCACAAATCTTAGTCAAGCTGAGTCATCCTCTTCGGGATGGCCATTTTAGACCATCGCTGCAGTCGTCTTCGGGAGGAAAAAAAGCCAAGCCCGGGGGGGGGGGAGATGCGGCTCCCCACAGACAGGCTTACTGCTTCCTCTTACTCCGCTGCCCCTCCAAGGCAGTTTCAGCCCCTAATCAGGATAATTGGGGCTCTCCGACAAAAAAGCACGAACAATAGTCGCAGAGAGTTGCGATCTACCGTCCGTCAGCGAGCAGGCTCCGCCTTCTTCCCTTTATAATTACAGTTTTTTTTTACCATGTTTTGGACTTGATTCTCTGCACCCAACGCCTGTTCCTGGGAAAGTTTGTCCAGCCAGAAAGTAACCGGGATATTGGGGGCAAAGTTGGAGCTAATAAAGGGACTCCTACTGATTATTTGACTGTGTTGCCTTTGTGCCATGCCCTGGGTCATCACATCTAATATCCCTGTGTGTGTGTGTGTGTGCCTTAAAATGGCTTCCAAACAACTAGCATATATATGTGAGGGGAACCTTTACTACTGTACAGCACAGTGGAGTTGCTATGGTAACAGCTTCATAGTACTCCACAAGGGGGCTCCCTCCGGCAAGGGAAATTGGTTCTTACAAAAAACAAGGGGGCTCCCTCTGGTAAGGGGACTCCCTCTGGCCCTTCAGCTTCAACCAAATTGGGCAAGATGTCGGGGGAGGTACCTGCTAATGCAGATAATTACCTCAAAGGCTGTTCCCTGTAGAATTTTTCCAAGGCTGTTGGCCAGAGCAATTAGATCTCTGATTCTCACTACAATGGAGGAAATAATAGTGCTAGACCCAAGATCCCTCCAAGGCAATGTCAGGCAATTGGCCAAGTGCAATCAAAGGCTACAAAAATGAAACACCAGCATATAGAAAATTCCAAGGAGAGGAATAGAAGACTTGTGACACTGTGCAAGAGAGCTACTACATCTAGAACTTCAGAAACAGTGCAATAGCATGAGGCCCAACTAAAGGATAAGAGATAGAACTATTATATCTAGGGCTTCAGAAATAGTAAAACAGTGTGAGTCCCAACTACAGGATAAGACAGATAGAACTGCTACATCTAGACATGTGTAACACTATGAGGCCTGACTACACTATAGGAGAGATAGAGCTGTTACATCTATAGCTTCCTTTATAATTTGTATACTTTATTTATACTTTTAAAACCCTGTAAATAAAGTTACTTTTATTTGACACTATAGATATAATTCATTCCTTTTCTGTCTAATACAGGATTGGGATAAATAAATACCCAGGAAACACCAGGTTATCAACTAATTAGTAATAAAAATTAGACACACTTTTTTTCCTTCTATTTGGCAACCATGACAAAATCTTTGGAGTTCTCTGGGAGTTACAATCAAGACTTTGTTAATTTGCATAAAACTGAAGTTCTACTTCTATAGTCCACTGATACACCCCATGTTATTAAATCTCTAAGTTCCCCACATTCCATTCTATAATTGTATCCTCTAAATACAAATTTGTATTTTATATATCTACATGTTTAACCTTTCTGTACTCATTTAAAATGTATTTGCTGTACTCCATCAAAATTCTATTTCTGTTTGCAAAGTTCATTCTCATAAAGAGCTGCTATTTTAACATATAAAAAAATAAAATACATAGATAAATAAAAAGCTTTTATCACATCATGATTTTGTAAATGACTACTGATCAATTATGCTATAAATATATCTGACTGACCAGTCCATCTGTTACTGTTAAGGCTCACATTATGCCAATAGGTAATATAGATCAATGTCCTCACTATTATTCTGTTCCTAATGATAATATGCCTTTCCTAAATGATACCCTTGAGTAGATCTGTGCTATTATCTTGTACAAAGCTTTTCTACAGAAAAATGTCTCGATATTGATACAGATAATTTAAAGTCTCCACACATGTCCATGCATGCCAGAGAATTTTTCCTCCAAATATTTGACCTTTTCAGTTTAAATGGCTACCATCCACATAAAATGGCTCTCAAAGTAATTCAATATAAATCACCAACTTTATGTCATGAAATAGAACATATGTCTATCCAGAAGGGGCTTTTCATTCACAAATCTAATTCCCTTTTCCTATACCTGTAAACCAGAAACTTGAACTCTTACATGTCATCTCCCACTGCTTTTCTGGTCACCATGTATTCCCCAAGTATCACTTATTGGGATCCATTAAATTTCATCTGCAATATATTAGATAACTCATGGAATTTGAGAATTTGTGTAATAATATTGGAACATTTACAATGAGATAATTGCACATTTCATCACACTGTCGAGCGTCTGTCATATAGAGTTTCATCCAATAATCTAACTTTGATGAGCAGAAGGCATAAACACGGTATAATAGACCCCAAATTGAAAAAAAAAAGGCAGTAATATTCATGCTAGCTGCTACTTGGGTTCTTTATTAAAATAAATTATAATCTTTTAAAAAAAGAGACCTCCCCAAAACAATGTATGACTTGAGAAATGTGCATAATTGGAATGGAGCAGTCTCTGCGTCAGGCTGAAGAGCAGTAAAATACTTTGAAGATTTTTATTTCCCTCTCTTTTAAATAAATAGGATTCCCAACTTCTTTCTTGTTTGCTGAAGTTCAATGAAGCATCTTAAAATCAACCCAAGAACAGACTGATTTTGTGCAAGAGAGGCTCTCAGGGCCAAATGTCAATGAGCAGAGTGTCTCAAGATTATTCAGAATGCTTCAAGAAACAGATAGATAAACCAAGGCAGCTATTTAGGAGAAAAAGACAAAACCTCCTTCATCCAGAACACATTTTTAAAATTGCCCATGGCTTTAATCACTACAATGTCTGTTCAATTGCTCAATATATGTCAATTATCAGCAGTGGAACAAGTATAATTTTCTACCATTATTTTACATGCTCTTTATTCTTTGAAGAGTCAAGGCTGGTGTGCAATACATTGCACATATCTTATGTCCACAACGACTCTGTTAGTAGGTTAGATTTTTTAAAAAAATACCAGCAAAATTCAAGATAAAGCAGTAATTCTACCACTTTGTTTTTTTGTATAAACTAAAAGCAACAACTATTCAATCAGTAATTGTTTCTGCTTGATATATTAAGGTTAATAATTCACTCAGAACCCACTGTTATATTTTTGTACTCTGTCAGCACTTTTGTGTTTCCTTTTATCCTCCTAATCACTACCAAAACAACTCTGGGGTTGTTTTGGCCAGAAGGGAACCCTGACATTTGCTCAGATCAGGGATCGGCAGCCTTAAACACTCAAAGAGCCATTTGGACCTGTTTCCACAGAAAAGAAAACATTGGGAGCCACAAAACCCTTCCCGTGGCTGACTATTTTCTGATCGGCCACAAAACTAGCATATATAGTTGAATTAAAGATTCTGTTTTCTCCTGAAACTTTTCTTTTTTTTTGGATTTATCCATGGTTAGCCTACCAGGGGTCGAAAAGTACAATAAATCACGTGCCGGCAGGTGTTGTTGCACATTGGCAGTTGTGATGCATATTTTGAGAGACAGGGAACCACAGCAGACTGATGAAAGAGCCATATGCGGCTCTAGAACCGTGGGTTGCTGACCCCTAGCTTAGATTGTTCAAATATGTTTGTATGCATGCATGTATAAATGTACATAAGAGTTGCTTCAAATTATATGGCACTGTTCTTTTCATGTCTCTATTGTGTGCCTTAGTTCCTTGGTATCAGTTTCTGATGGATTATTAGGGACTGACAAATAGATGGTCTTGTTTCATGGCATAGGTTTAACATGAGAGCCTATTAGCTCTTTTCAATTATATTGCAATTAGTACTATCTGTAAAAAATGAATGAATATCAAGGACATTGTTTTTATGTAAAAGTGATGCAATCATCCCAAAGTCCCATGATATGCAGATAGAACATTTAGGATTAACTCAGGTGTCAAGGAAAAAATATCATACTCTAGAACTGAGGTGAATGTGTCCTACAGTTCAGTACTAGCATGAATTCTGGAGATGAGGAGTTAAGGCATGTGTTACAAAGTACTATTAGATGTATATCTATTATTACAATGCAATAAAATTATGATTGATACCATAATCGATCTGGCTTTTGCTTTTGCTTTTCCGTTTTGATAAAATTTTTCAAAGCTTCATTGTTCTTACAGCTATTTCCAACTATTTTGTAGCATGTAAATTCAATCGAAGTTTATTGATTTTGTATTGGGCCACATTCTTAAGTAGTATAATTAGCCATCCTTTAATCATAATTTTATTGCATTGTGATACTAGATATGTATCTAATAGTACTTCATAACACGTTCCTCTACTCCTCATCTCCACAATTCATGCAAGTACTCAACAGTAGGACACACTCACTATTGTTGTTGCTGTGTGTGTGTGTGTGTGTGCGTGCGTGTATTTCCCTACATCGTTACATACCTTTTCAAAAGATTCCTATATTTTTAAGGGAAAACATGCACAGTATACTTATGTATGAAATAACATAAATTTGGATCATAATGACAGAAGACAGACTGAACTCCAGCCTACAAGCAGACTTAATTAATTATCTTTGTCCATGATAATAACTTTCTATATAGATTCATCTCATCTAATCATTTGTTTCCGTACTTATGCATTCATGATTCTTCTTGTGCCAGATCTATTTTGTGGGAACAGGAGCTTCTTATTCTTCACTCAGACCAACAAAAAAAATTAGACCTTCCTAAAAATATTGGATGAAAATAGATACTTGGCTGGAAAAAATGATAAAGCAGCATATAGATTTGAAACCAGAAATATTTTTACTGGGCATCCTGCTAGAAAAGTAATGATAAAAGGAATATATATTTGATTTTATATGTATTAACTGCAGCCAGAATTGTATTTGCACAAAAATGGAAGAGCCAAGAGATCCTAACAGATTATAGTATAATAAATATATATATATTAGAATGTGCAGAAATGGACAGATTAACACTTACAATTAAAGAAAAAGAAGAAACTGAATATTTCTTGATATGGGACTTATTTACTAATGGTTAGATAATAAAAACAGAAATTAGAAAAATAGGGATATAAAAAGGACAAATGTTATAAAGGAGATTTGTTAAAGCAGACAAGTAAAATATTATCTTTATTATAGAATTAATATTATTATGATGAATACTATCGTAAACATTTTGATTATGATTTCCTAAAAATAATTTTACCCAGACAGCACACTGTTTAACTGAAATTGAATTTTTACATGTTTTATAAATAAAATTAATAAAAAATGCAAACCCCCCCCCCCTTCCTATTATATTTCGCCAGACAAGATTAAAATAAATTTAGAAAAGGGAGAGCATTTTAGTCAGAATAAAACTGTCTAAGTTGATGGGATGATAAGATACCTCTAGGGAGGATTTGGTAGTCCCGTGATTTTTTTTTATAAGATGGGAAATGATAAGAAGCTAAGCTGTAATTCAAAACATAGAAACTTCTCTTCTGTAACATGGAATTCTTAGTTCTTCCTCCTCCTAACACCTACCAAGCCACCATAACATTATAGATCAACAAACAAGATGTCTTTACAATTAGTGATCTGAATTTCTATTGTTTATTTTTTGGCAAAATGAAGCATTGGGCAATGATGAGAGTCACTTAAATGATGATTCTGACACTCCCTTATATTGGCGAGATGGAAGGAATATTTACAGCTTATCCGATGTTCTAATAATGGCTGCCATAGTGCTAATCATGGCCCATTGTGAGACTGGCTTTGAAAGTTTGAGGGATAACAATGGTAAGTGATTGGAGGTACCCTTTGGACAATTCCAGGAGGGATCCCTTTTAGCTTTGTGATGTTTTATTGCTAAACCAGGTATTTTGCCAGATAAAGTCCACATTTCAGAAAGAATGGCCTTCTAAAATATAAAACATTTTTGGCTGCTGCAGGGCATTGCATACCAAAACAACTAGACACAAAGATAGTTCCACCCCCTCCACCCCCCCAAATGCCATCACTCGGCTAAACATCTAATTCTCATATCACTGTCCTATACCTAAAGATATTTACCCATGTAGGGCTGTATTGTTAGTATTCTTCTCATCTTCTCATCTTTTTCATCTCATCTTTCCTACCATTTTCTTCTATTGGTATCTTATGATTTATTACTTGTTTATTGTATGTTATGATTTATGGTGTGTGACTTATAACTTTGTTATTTGTACACATACTGAGAATTTGTGCAACTGACACAAATTCCTTTTGTGCCCAATCATACTTGGTCAATAAAGAATATTATTATTCCAATTCCATAATAGAAAACTTGCATGTATTCAAAACAAAATATATCACTAAGATTTGTAATTCTTTAATGTAAAATAGAAATCTAACTCAAATGTAGAATCTTTTTTTTATAAAAATATGTATCTTCCATGAATTCTCCTATAGCTTGGCATTTAAACTAAGCAAGTAAAGGATCCATGATTTCTTCTATTATCATTAAGAGATAAAGGAAAGGAATTGTGCCTAATTCTAAATACACTGCAATTTATAATTATGATCCAACACTTTCAAGCAAGTTTCTCCCTGACTACCAGATACTTTTCTAATAATAAACTGATTCTATTAATCTTGTCAAACATAAAATCAATTATATTCTGGAATGATTGAAAAAATAGAAGAATACTATTTATCAAATTCTCAGTTTTTCAATGCCATGGATTATCTGAGACCAGGGTAGCTTTAAGCACTTTTTCTCTGGGTTTTCATAGGCTGTGTTTTGAAGATTGGGTGTGCACCAAAATGTTTCTTTTTTTTTCTTTTGTATGTACCATGAGATTTTGCTTCTTTACTTTGATGGATGCATTGGCTGCTATTTCAGTGTTGCTTGCGTTCTCTTCTCTCTCCCTTCCCCCATCTTTTCAAAGAAGTCTTTCAGTGTTTCTTCTCACTCAGTGTTTTATCTATGCAGTTCCTTGGAGTTTCAAAATGAAGTGGTATAACTTGACTGCAAGCTTTCAAGAACCACAAATGAAATGAGCTTCAGGTTTCCATAGTGTATTTCTTGATGGCAACTGTGAAAAACTTTCCTAAAAACTCAGCCTCAGTAATCATGGGCTAAGCCTTTGAGCAAAAATCAATAAAGGGATAATAAAATCAAAGGGACAAAAGCAGCTAAAGGAAGGACTGTCTTAATAACAAGCAAAGAGTCACAATTCAGGCAATACACTAAAACATATCAATAGTATATTTAAAATATTCAATTATAGATATTTGAAAAGACTGCATCTAGTTAAAAATATCCCATTAGAATCTCTCTTGTTGCATATCTCCACCTGGACAAGAAAAACTATTCAACCAGCTAAAAGTCCTATTACTTTAACTGAATAATTTTACCATCCTATTCAGCTTATCACTCTGGAAAATATATTCAGAAATAAAGTGAAGAGACTAACAAGTAAAGCATAAGTAACCGGGATGCTGAAAAAATACATCAATTGATAGCAAATTTCTATGTGACAACTCATTTCCACAGCAGTGATCAGCAACTTCTCCCAGCATGGCATTTGCAAATTGAGTTACACTGCAGCTCCTAAAATATTTAACCAGAACAGTCAATATTTAACCAGAATGGTCAATATTTAACCAGAATGGTCAATATTTAACCAGAATGGTCAATAAAAAGCAGCAAGTTAAGAAAGGCCATTGTAGACAGTTTCTTGCTATATATATGAAGAGTATTGAACCACAATTTTATTTTGGATGATGTTCTGCAGCTTTAGGAAATATCTTGACATGGTTGTGAGGCTTGCTTGTTCTGAGAAAGATATGAGCTCTGCCAGAGATTCAGACATACAGGCAAGTCTCATCAGAGGAATCCAATGAAGAGTCTCTCCCATAAACAATATGGTGAGATGTAATTTATAGAAACACATACCTGTGTCATCATCTGGTCAACTAGAATCACATTAGATGTTGGATTTCTTGGACATCTCATGAAAAACGTGCTACAAAACTCAGGGCTGTTGGTGAGCAACCAGGGCCAGCAGCTGCACAACTACTGAAAGTCAAGTTGTTTACTCATTTCAAACATAGAAAGATTGAAAACAAAGAAATAATGATTAGCAATTACAAATCAAGTTTTAAAAGAAGAGGATATTTGGAATAATGAACCAGTTCTGGAAAGAGCAATATCTAGAATCAGAAATAACAGAACAGAGTTGTTCTGCAAACAAGCAGTAGACCACCTAATTAGTTTTATGTACTTAACCATGTAATTCCATTAACTGAATCCTTAAAATTATTCTTTTTCTTTTGTTGAAAAGCATAATTGCTCCATCTCCATCTTGCTCTCCCTCTTGGTTTTGCTAGCTAAAATTCAAGCTTATGTGTGTTGTGTGTTATGTGTGTTATGTAATAAATCTAACATTCTTTGAATTGTGTCTTGCCTGCATTGTAGTATTATTTTAGTTGAGATGTACTGTAAATGTTTCTTTATGGCACTTCTCATCTATAGCCTTTACACCGCTCCTCGTTTCTTACAAAAGTTTGAAGAACATGCACAACAGATGTGTGGATGGAATTATGTTGTTTGATAACAATGTCTTCTCTAAGCTCAAATCACTTTTTTTGATAAGTAAGCATTATGAATCCCAGTGCAAATTTTGCATGTATCCAAGCCTAATTGACCATTCTTTATTGCTGTTTAAAAACTAGCATGATTTTTAGGAGTCAAAAAAGCAGATGCAAAAAAAAAAAAAAAAAAAACCAAGGTGGAAGAAACTAATCTTACTTTTTTTTTTGCTATTGTCTTTTACTTTTCTTGCTATTGTCCTCTTGCTATTGTACTAAAATCCAAAACTAATTGCATGTAGCCCTTTTCTCAAAGATAGTATATTTATTGGTGATTTCATATAACCAAGGGTTCTGGGAACCACATTTATTTTCAGTTCTTATATAAAGGAAATAGTTATTGATATAATGAAGTGTTGCCACCCATTATTTCAGTGTCTTATGATCAATACACCTTCTATTTTCTCTTGTTACAAGATAAATTGCCCCAAACCTTCATGTCTTCTCTTACCTCACCCAATAAATTATGTTTTTATAACTCCATTCCTTGATTCAATTTCGGATGGGAACTTAATGATATCAACAACTTAGAAGTGACATTATATGCCTGACCTGCAAGAAACAATTATTCTCAGTGTGAAATTTATGAAGAATGTAATTCAAAAGGCCATCAACAGCTGGTGTCCTCTCAGTCGTTCATAACTAGGAAGAGTCAAATCTATCAAAATAGCTTTAACTCTCCAGTTTAATTACATGTTTAGAATTCTTTAAGATTAATTATCTCTGCAAGATTTCAACATTTGAAAAGACATTTTTGGAAGAACCGAGAAAGTAATAAGGCAAGGACTTTGCAAATAGCAATTGCTTTGCTTGAGTAGCAACTGGAAAAAAATTCAAATGAATAAACATGGTACATTTAATCATATTAGCTTTATCTTTGCCAGGCTGTGTTCTTAACAAATGGCAATGTTTGTGTTAACAAGCCCGCTGATAAAAACTTGCTTGAATGCTGGCCATTTATTTTATTAGGAATATGTACATTATTCTATCATATCCCCAATATTTATTTGCACATTCCAATTGCTAAACCACACAATTACCTTTTTAGTTTAAATCCAGCATTTCTGAATAAAATCAAATAAAATGTAGTATCTATTTAATAATTACTTTTTTCTTCCTTGCATAAATTGGAAATTTAATTGATAATTTGACAGGCTTACATTAAGTTTAAGATTCTTGATAAATTCCATGACACAACAAAGTGAAAGCTTCTTTTTTAAAAACACCAGGAAATTAAATTATGATCCAATAAATACAGTAATCTAAACCATGCCCACAGAAAAAACTCATACACTTAGTGAGGAAACTGCCATCTTTTTTTGTGAAAGTTATATGAAACATAACCTGATTTGGAATAAGTAATAAACTGCCATTTAAGTGATTTGGAACACTAGAGTGCATGCTACTGGGTTTCAAATGCACAGTGACAAAAACAAAATTATATTTTGGATTATAAAAATGTCCTTTTAAGGGAAAGAGATATATCAAAGAAAGTGATAGAAAAGGAAATACAGAAAACGGGAAAGCAGAAGATGGCTAATTTTCTTAATAAAAACACATACATGTTTTCTGTAACAGAAAACAATTCTGTACATAATCCCTGGTTGGCCACTTGCAGTTTCAATTCATCTGTTTGTGGATAATCCTCAGGTCCAGAAATCCTAACCTTCAGAAAATACATATAAGTAGTCCTTATAGTGGGACTGTAAACAATAAATAGTGAAGCATATTTATAACTAAAACAGAACATGGTAGGGATAGGTGAAGCTAGGAGCTAATCAACTGTTTCTTATAAGAGACAGAGTCAGGATTAAGAAATCTGCCCCAGGCATATCTGGGAATAAAAGCAGAAAGAAACTAGATTACAATTGCATGAACAAAAAGCAAACACGCAGCGAGAAACAAGGGAAGCAGGATAAATGCTTAATTACCTGAATTCTATTGCCCTTTGGGTCAATTGGTCGTGAGGTACTGAAGAATCAATCAATGCTGTTGTAGTCACATATCCAACACACCTTACTAGTTTATGAAGCAATCAACAGTTTTCATGTACTGTGAAAGATGCAGAGAACATTGTAGCAGAACTAATGTACTAATTATATCATACTGCAGTACTAAAGTTAGAAGTAAAATCCCATTTTGATTAGCAGAAAAAAATGGTTTTAGTATACAAAATAAAGCACTGAGTCAAGCTTATTGATTTTGTTGATTGTTACAGCACATATCTTATTCCAACAAGGATATCACTGGGTAGACCACACAACAACAAGATTGATTACTAGTCTGTGAGCTAAGATTGGGTGGATTAGATCTGACAAATAGAATTTATAAAGAACTCTGGACTGAACTTAGTAATATTCTTAAAAGTAAAGCAAGCAAACAAACATATTTTGAAATTAAGAAAATGAAATAGTCTCTTGATATATTGAAAATTGGAGAAATATTTGAAAAAAGAGTCAACTCAGACAGGGGGGAAATGCCAACTATGTCCACTGAAAATTAGGAAGAGATAAAGAGTTATATTTGAATAAGCAATAAAAGAAATTGTAAGAAGGAAGAACAACAAAAATATGTAAGAAAATGACAGAACTAGGAAAAACTTTTTATGCAGATATTGGCACCAAAAAAAAAAAAAAAAAAAAAACCCCAGACAAAGATGGAGTAATACAAAGAAATAAATGATGGTACAAATAAAGAAGAGTATGCAAGAAACAACCCAAAATCAGTGGTATCTATGAAGATTTGATCACTGGAGGCAAACATTCTGGAAAATGAATAATGAATTCTAAATGATATTACTAACAAGAAACCTTGCTGAATTATTTAAAATTTTACAAAGTAATGCAGTTAAAGTGCTACTTGAGTTTTATAAACAGCTCTGCAAAGTACAACAGGCGCCCTGGTGCTAGAAAAGGGCAATTTATATGATCAAACCAAAAAAGGGCAGTGCTAAAGAACGATCAGATTATGGAACACAATTATCTAACAGATTGGTAAAATAACACTCAGGATTTTATCATTCACAGCTCAACAATAAATGAAACAATTGCTAGATACACAAACTGAATTCAGAAGAGACAAGGAAAACCAAATTCATGTGACTAACATGTGATGGGTTATATAAAAGACAAGGGTGTTATTTTTTTTAAGGTTTAGTTTTGCTTTATTAATAATACAAAATGTTCTTGTATAGGTAGACCATAATAAATTATGGATCATTCTTAAAATATGCCTGTTCACATGTCACCTCTTTTTTTTTTTTTTTTTTGCTTATTGAAAAATGTGTATGATTACAGGAAGAAACTCCTAGAACAGAAATGGAACAACTAATTAATTCAAATTTAAGAAAGAAGTAACAAAATGTTTTGTTATTTGTGTGTGTATGTGTGTGTGTGTGTGTGTTGTGTGTACACAGTATGTATATTATATAATGAGCAATGCTTGACTAGAAGAATTAAAATTCCTGGAAAAAATCTATGATGGAGATCCTATTTTGATGGCTGTAACAAAGGAGACGTAAAAAATCTCTTGCTGAAGATGAAATAAAAGGGTGCAAAAACTTAATATGCAGTCTATTTGGAGAAAGATTATGACAGATCTAGCAAAATACTACACATGAAGAAACACCACAAAAGAAGGTACTGTAAAATCTATAGGGGTAACATATAGCTATAAAATCTGGTTCATCAAAAAAGCTGGATGGAGAAAAAATGATGTTTTTGAATTGTAGTGCTAGAGAAAATTGTTAAGAATGTTTTGTATTGCACAAAGAACGTATTCTTCCATACTAGGAAAAAAGAAAGCAGATTGCTTACTGGAAATACTAATAATGAAGTAAAACTTAGTTGGTTTGGACATAAAGTAAGAACCATTGGAGAAGATGCTGCTGCAGGTAGTATCTTTAGGAGATAAGAAACCTTAAACTGGCCCTGCATATTTTTCACAAAAATATGTAGTGGGATAACCAGCTTTTTAGCTACAGTGCTAAATTTACACATTATAAGAAGAAAATTGTTATAATATTGGCATATGTCACTTTAATGAAAACCATATGAACATCAAAAAAGTCCTCTAGCAAAGGGAGAGAGAGGTGTATGGTGGGGTCATAAAGGCTTCTTAATAGGGTATTGTAGATATTCATAGCAGTGTAATATACATATGATTCCAGCCATCTATCAATATTTTTAAGTTTTATTTCACATTTTCCTTTTCTCCACATGTCCATTACAATAACTAAGCAAACCTACCGTCCCTGTCTTATTGTCCCCAATTATTAGTTCCTATTTCATGTATTTAAACTTATGTTTATTCTTATTTCTATTATATTTTAAGCAATTGACAAAATAAATAAATATAAATAAATAAATAAATAAATAAATAAATAAATAAATAAACCACAGAGAAGACAAAAAGGAGCCTTAAGAATTCCGTGAGGCTAATGAAAAGACCTACCTTGCCAGTCTTTTGTGCAGAGATCTAATTTTTGAGCAGAAAACAGAGGGGTAAAAGAGACTGTAAGAAATGTCAAGACACTGGAGTACAGTATGTTTTGCACAGAATCATCAAGTTCATTGCCAGGCAAGAATGGCCTTTTACTTTAGTAATAGCAATAGCAGAGGGCAGAAGAATAGCATCAAGTGGAAACAAAGTGAGCATTCTGCATCTGAGAAGCAGAAGATGTTAGAAACCTGTGGTCTCATTAAAATTGGCCATAGTCATGTACAGTGCTAAAACAATAACGGCTGTTAGCATAAATATTAACAGAGGCTACAAGACAAGCTCAAATCACATTGTGTAACTTGGCAACTTGAAGAGAGACAGCAGGAGGCAAATATATTCTGCACATTCAAATGGGGGCACATATTGCATATCTAGAAACATGTTTCCCGTCAGGAGTATTGTTAGAAGGCTCCACATATGTGAAATGCTCAACTACTAGAAAGTCAAGTGAATGGCAAGGCAAGAGGCAGAAAGTCAAGTGAATGGCAAGGCAAGAGGCAGAAGGGCCACCCCTGTAGGGGGTATAGATAGAGTGAACACATAGCCCATAAACTCAGTGTCAATTTAAAATTCAATTTTAATTTTAAACAAAGTTAAAATAAACAGGAGCTTCAACAACACAAAGACAGCACAGAAATGTGACTGCAGCTGGATCAACCTTGCAATTGTAGTTTGTCATTGGATAAAAATGATCATTATCAACAAGAAGCTACATCATTGTGTTTGTGACAAAAGAAGGTAAAGGATAAAGAACAATCAAGGAGGCCAATAAGAGGAGTGAAAACCAGCACCTTCTTCAGTTAACAAAAATAGAGTGGACTGCAGTAGAAGTATAGGAAGCATCTGCTTGAAAAAGAAACTGTAAGAATTGAGTCCAAGAAGAAAAATTGAGAATTCAGGAACAATAAAATTCACCCATGCTTAGAAAATAATTCTTTTTTTAAAAAAAGTTTCCAGTAGATAGTAAACACAAAAATTGTACTCACTCAGAAATAACTGATATACATTTTTGTGAAATCAAATGACCAAATGCAGAACTTGACATTAATAAAGTTGCTATGTTTACAGATTAGTTCTATGTCCATTATCTGCTAAAAGGAGGAAAAGGAAACTAGAAACATCAATAGAAGCATCTTTACCACTAGTCAATATAGTACTCCTTGACTTAGAACAGTTCCTTTAGTGACTGTTCAGAGTTACAAAGGCACTAAATATGACTTATGACTGTTTTTCACACTTGTGACCATTACAGCATTCCCATGAGCACATGATCAAAATTCAGATGCTTGGCAATTGATTCATATTTATGATGGTTGTAGTGTTCTTGCCTCATCTGACCACATTTTGTGACATTCTGACAAGCAAAGTCGATGGAGAAGCTAGATTAATTTAACAATTTAATTTAACCTTAACAACTACAGTGATTCACTTAACCATTGCGGCAAGAAAGGTTGTAAAATGAGCTAAATCACACTTAACAACTGTCTCACTTTGCAATATAAATTTTGGGGTCAATTATGGTCATAAGTCAAGGAGTACCCTTATAATGTGAAATTATAATTTTACACAAAAGCAACATGGAGTGCAGACATATGTAGGTAGGACTCTCTTTGTAGCTCCTTTGAAGGATTCTGGTCTAAGTGAACACTCAATATTAAAAGTTACAACAAACAGATATTGTAAGCTAAGGTAAAAAATACTGAAAAGAAAAAAGAACATAGATGTATGATTGTAAAACTTGAAGCCATAGGAGCAACACCATTCAAAATAATAACTGGATTGGGAAACATAGGACATTCAATTGAATAATAGCATTAATATATCCTAAATTTTGAATCTCAAATGCTATTAGTCTTTTTGGTGTGGTTTTTTTTTTTTTTTTACCAGGATTGACCATCAAAAATATCTTATTATTTTACTTCACTGATAATGGGTTGATGGCTTTTAATAACAACTTTATTCAAGGGATATTGAGGAATGGTCTGTCTGATGATAGACAGACAAAAGCATTATATGGTACTGAGTGAACAAAACAGGAAGAAGGGAGGAAAGGGAAAGGCTGATTGTATATATTTTGCAAATGTTGGCCTGGAAATCTAGTACCACCTGACTTCATTTTTGCTGGAACAAGTAATTGTTAAGGCCAACCCACTAGCTCATTTGAATTTCTCTCATTTGCTCTCATAATTGGGGAAGGATAAGATCTCTCAATCTTACATTTATTTTCTTACATAACTCTCTTTACTGAAGCAGGAATGAACCAGGATAAGAGGGGGGAAATGAAATTGTTCGATGGCACCTGTTTATTTTATACCAGCTTATTAATCACTACTTCCAATTCTATTGCTAATACCAAGTTGTGGTGGAACAATTATTACATGCCCAATGGATTTTTTAAAAAAGGAAAAAAGTTATTGGATATATCTCAAAGAGTATTGGATATGTCTCTCAGGAACAGATTCAGAATTGTTACAGTACTAATACTTGTACATAGCACAATGTTTCACATTCTGATTGATTTAATGTTTGCTTTTGCTTTTAAGAATGTTTCCCATTCTGATTAATTTAATGTTTGCTTTTGCTTTTAAGGATCAACATCGACAATAAAGGAGCCAGCAGTCAAGAAATAAATTGCAACTAGCTCAGAATGCAATGATGAAAAAGATATTCAGATGCTGTGTTGTATCTATGCCTACTGTTGAGGTAATTCCCCGTTAGGAGAATGAGCGCACACAGGGAGACATAGTGAGAGTAGTGAAGAATAACACACACACAGCCACACTGTATAGTAAAATGTGGTGACTTACAGCAACACTCTCAGCAACAACAGAACAGGAACTAAACAACCCAGGTTTCTTATGGCCGTTTGAGGAATCACACCCAATTACAATTTTAGCATTCCCTTAAAGAGACAGGATTAAAATGTCTATCCTGGTTTATATATTTTCCAATCCAACTAACTGTTAGGTAACTTACATTCCTAACATTCTCCCCTTTGGGTAGGACAATATATACAAACTTACATTCTAAATCCATAATTCTCACAGAAAGCCTTATGCTTTACAGAGCCTTGGGCTTTTGTAAAATGATCTGTGGTATTATTTTCTGACATACAGTATTCCAGCTTAATCATCTTACTTTGCACATATTGTCTCACATTTACATATCTTAAATCTGTGTGTTTTGATCTTGTCTTAATAGCAATATTTGAAGCCATCTGTATTGCTGATTGATTGTCTTCATAAACAACAATAGAATCTGCTACATCAATTCCCATATCAATTAATAGTTGCTTATAACAAATTAAATCTGTACATAATAAAGATAAACATGAGAATTCAGCCTCCATTGTTGACAAACGTAGATGTTTCTGTTGAATAGACCTCCATCCAATCAACACCTTTGCCAATAATACTACAGTACTCGACATAGATTTACGTGTATTTTTGTCTGTAGCGAAACTTCCATCGGCATATGCAGTTAGACTTAATTCATCTCTAGGCTCTAAATACAATGCATAATGCATTGTTTGTTTCAGATATCTTAACACACACTTAATAGCTTGCCAGTGCCTTTCAGTTGGCTCAGCATTAAATCTCGCTAATTGGTTAACACAGTAAGCTATATCTGGCCTTGACCAATTACTGAGATAAGATTAACTACCAATCAAGGATTGATAAATGTTCTTATCAAAAACAGGACTTTGAACATCACTATGGCTAAACTCCTGGCTCATCGGTGTTTTAGCCAGTTTACAAAGTTCCATTTTAAAACTTTTTAGTAATTGGTTAATTTTATCTGCTTGTGAGATTTTGTATCCTCCCCTAGTTCTATCTTTACCAAGATATTGTTTGATTTCTCCTAACTGTTTTATTTTAAATTTCTTCTCTAACAGTAATATTATTTTAGAAGCTTCTTGTTCAATTTTGGTGATTAATGATATGTCATCAGTAAACAATAGCAACAATGACACTACACCATTACTTTCCTTTTTGAACAAACATGGATCACCCATGCCAGCTACAAAACCTATCTTAGTTAATTCCTTAACTATACACTGGTTTCACTCATATCCTGATTGCTTCAAAGACTCTTTTTCAATCTCCAGCAATCAGTTGAATTATCATTTTTGATACCTAAAGTTTTCTTTAAATATATATTGTGTTGCAACAGTACATGCAGATATGCCATCTCTACGTCTAAGTGATTTGCAATGTATTTCTCCTTAGCTGCCCACACTAATGCTGCTCATAATGTAGTAGCCTTCAGACTAGGTGCAAATACCTCATCGTAGTTGTTTGCTGTCTGATTGAACCCTTGTGCTACTAACCTGGCTTTATGGGTAACAGTCCCATCTACACCTGTCTTCAGTTTATAAATCTATTTACACCCTATGGTCATGCTTAGCTGGTGGTAACTTAACATTTTCATATACTTCCAACTTTTTTAATGATTCCAATTCCTTATCCGTTGCTTCCTGCCAAGCTGCTTGATACTTAGCAGGATACAGTTTTAGTTCATTATAGTTATTTGGAACTGTATTCACTTGGCATACAATACTAGCCTGATATCTATCAGGTGATTGTGTTACACGGGTTGAACTTCTTAGCAATACAGGGCTTACTGGTGGACTCACCTGTGCCACCTGCTCCTGTTCTTCTATCTTCTCCTGTGCCTGTTCTTCCTCTTTAATGGCTATTCGTGGTTTACTTAATTCATCTTTAGGGAATACTTTGGTGTCAATAATAACATCATGCTGGATTCCTGCTGGATTCCTGTTCCAGTTTATCCCACTCAATTTGCTCAAGAAATTTTGCACTAGTGCTACAATAAACATGAGCTGTGCCTGGATCTCCAAAATCTAAATGATCTATGGTTGGCCTCGTAACCTACGAAAAATAATTTCCTAGCTCTATGTTGCCCTTTCAGTCTTACTTGTGAGGGAATATGCACCCATGCTGGAGCTCCAAATGTGTGTAGGTACTTAAATTTGGTTTTCTGCCATGCCAATGAGTGAATGGCAATTCACCAGTTGTAGTGTTAACTACATTGTTTAAAACATGGTTACTACACATTATGGCTTCACCTGACAGTGTTTCAGGCAAACCTGAATCAGATAACATAGTGCGAGCCATGGCTTGTAATGTTTGCCCTCTTCATTCTACAAACGAGTTATGTTGTGGTCTGTAAGGTGCAGAACACCAGCCAATTTCAGCATTGTTTGGAATCTATTATAAACAAATTCAGTCCCATTATCAGTAACTAAAGTAATTGCTTTACTCCTCATTTTTCTCTCAGCAAATCTTAGCCAGTTAAAGAAATGTTGGAATGTTTCTGTTTTGTTTTTCATGAGATAGCAGAAACCGTACCGTAATGGTCCATTATACTCAAAACATAGCAGGCACCTCCCAAACTAGGTTTCTTAGGACCAATCATCAAAAACAACCTCTAAAGGTTCTTTGGTCTTAAACCCATTTAGTCTGTTTGCTGGAGTAACCTTGCTTTTATCTTGGCTACAGGCATTACAGTTTAAATGGTTGCTACAGGGTTTTAATTTTACTCCCTTGGACAATTCAACAGTTTGTTTCAACATTTTGAAATTAATGTGTCCCAGATGTCTATGCAGTAAATGTATATATTCATCATGTGGCTTAACATTGTTATAAAAGAGTTAGCCATCTGCAACTGGCTGTATCACATATAAAACATTCTCTAAAGTAGTAGTAACACTTTTACCCTCTTTCCTATTAAAGGATACTAAAGGTTACTGCATAACCAATATTAACTAAAGCCCTTACTGATAACAAATTAAATTTCAGTTTAGGTACATATAAAATAGTTAAATGCTCATTTATACAAAAACAATATGCAGTACCTTCACCAGACACTTTCATCTTCCATCCATTTTCCAATGATATATGTTGCTTACTCATAGACATCTTTACAAATCTCTCTCTATCTTTAGTAATGCATTGTGATGCTCCACTGTCAACAACCTACAAATCATGGTTTACAGTTGAATTGCTAGACATAGCAAAACTAACATTCTTCTTAGTCTTCTGGTGATTACCAGTATTCTGCTGTTTCCTTTTCTTACAGAATCTAACTATATGTCCCCTAGCCCCACAAGAAAAACATTTCCTAACAGTATAGGCAGTTGAAGACAAATCCTCTTCTTGTGGTTGTTCCTTTCTCAGTTGGTCCCTATCCAGACATCTTCTTGCTTCTTCTAACAATCTTCTGGTTATGTCAGTCAATGTCAGTTTATCTCTGGTCAGGACTTCCAGTGAAGATACATAATCATCATAACTTTCATCCAATGAGGAAAGAATGATGTACACTTGATGCAGCTCTGAAAATATCAGTTCCTTTTCATGTAGCTCTTGAAAAGTTCTTTTCATGAAGTTCAAATGAGCTAACCTATGTCCACCTTTCAGAAGATAGTTTATGTGTAAGATGTATGTGTGCACCTACACTGTCATGAACATAAATCCCCTTCAAATTCTCCCAACACCTAGCAGCAGACTCTTCTCCACGAATATGGACTAGCTGCTGGTCACTCAGTGTTAGTCCAATTATACAAAGAGCTTGTTTGTTGTTCTGTTTAAAGTCGGCAAGCTTCTTGACATCATCCTCATTTTCTGGATCCCAAGTATTTACATCTGGTGGGTCTTGAACTACATTCCATAAACCTTCTCTACACAGAAGTAGACTGACTTCATAGACCAGGAAACATAGTTTGTTCCATCCAATTGGGTTATCAGTGATAGACTTGTTGAAGTGCCTTGTGCCATCTTTTCCAGGATAGTAACCCACAATTAAACAGTAAACTGCTGTCTGTATACTGTGCTGTCCATTCACACCAACTCTCAGTTATCTGAGCCTGGTATGGCCTGGGCCCATAACCAGTGTTGAGGTAATTCCTCATTAGGAGAATGAGCACACACAGGGAGATGTAGTGAGAGTAGTGAAGAATAACACACACACAGCACACAGTCACACTGTATAGTAAAATGTAGGAACAGCAACACTCTCAGCAACAACAGAACAGGAACTGAACAACCCAGGTTTCTGGCTCCATCTTATGGCTGTTTGAGGAACCACACCCAATTACAATTTTAGCATCCCCTTAAAGAGACAGTATTAAAATGTCTATCCCGGTTTATATATTTTCCAACCCAACTAACTGTTAGGTGACTTACATTCCTAACACCTACAAAGATCAAAATTTGTAATTGTAGTTCTATGGAAACAAAAATCTAGATTTTGAAGAAGCAGAATAAACAGAATAACACTCTGACATTTGGTGTTGCAGACCTTCTGAGAATATCATTGATAAAAACATCTACTATATCATCAAACAAACAAATCAATCCAGATTCAAATTATTATATTTTAACACTATGTGAAGAAATACAAAATTTCCTACAAGCTTCCCCATAGTCTAAGGTGTGAAGATTTAATTTTATTCTCACTTTAAAATATGGACAACAAACAATTGATTACTATATTTTAAAAGGCTTCAGAATAAATTAATATATATGAAGAAGAGAATTGAAGTCTGCAAAAGCTTATGTTACAATAAATTTATTAGCCTTTTAATTGTTAAATATTTATTTCCAAGAAAATAAATTAACATAGGGATATAACTGTTTCTCAAAGCATTATTAAATTTGCATATATTTACTTAAAATAGCTAGCCTTTAATTAAAATAGTAATTTGCAAATTTCATTTCTCTTCTATTTAACAGATGGAAACAATACCTATTGTTGCTATATGAAATTGTAGGTTAACAACAGAAGCTGTATTTCCTAAACAAAATCTAAATAGGAGATACACATTCCAATTAAACTAACCCAGAGGAACTTAGAGAGAAAAGTACAGATCATAAGAAAATTACAAAGTATATGTACACAAATACACACATGAGAGGAAAATAGGTAAATAGGCAAGTCAGATTGTTCATTACCTGAGAAGTAAAATATTAAGTAATAATTGTCTAAAGAATCCTACATTTACAAGTAAAAATTTCTTTCTAGAATTTTAAAAAAGGTAAAAATGGCTGCAAATGAAGCCATCTGGTGAAACATTTGTTGCATTAGAATTTAAGCTCTCATTTGTGATCATTTCCTATCAGCTTTAGAAACCAACATTGTATCTGAAAGTATAGATAAACAAAATTATTTATGTATATCATGAATAACATTTAATATGATATAAACAATTTTCCATTCCTTCATAAATGTGTAAATTAATGTCTGCAAGGGATTATGATTTTATTTAATAAATTCCATCGTCTCTATTGATCCAAGTTAGAATTTTCTGGATGAGCTTTCTCATTTTTTTCTTTTTTCTTATTGTGAGGTATTGCTATGAAAGAACTATGCATATCCCAACTTCCTAAATCTCCTAGATTTTCTCATGTGGATTTTTCAATTTACTCTGAATTTGTTAGTCATTAATTCTTTCCACACTGACTAGACACCAAACTGTTGCTTAACTCCAAATATGTTAAATGGTATATGGTATAGAGGCCTAATGGTCAGTTACAGAGGGGAATCCGATATATCAATGAGGGTAGATTTGCCCAATTTATATTACTGAATAAGTAGCATTTGAATGTCTAAAATTAGATTGGTGGGGAGAACTTACACAGAATTTTAAATCAGAGATGGGTACAAATGGCTTTTGAAAATTAGCTATTCTGGTTTACAGTGCAAAAATCTTTTACAGCCTTTTCAGTACACTGATTGGTCTTTCTCCCTTCCCCATATCTGCTTTATTCAGTCATAATTGAATTTGTACCAAGCCAACCACAGTTGCCAAACTTGGTCTGTTTCATGAGAAATGGGAAGTCTATAGCAAATAAAGAATATTGAAATAGGTGTTGGTTCTTTCCAGAACTAGCTTTATAAAATATGATCACTAGGAAAATGTGATCCTATAAAGTAGGAAGGTCTGCACAATTAACGTTGCTTTTAGTTTATGTACAAATATATATGCCAGAGCTAGAAAAGTGAGAATATGATGCAAGAGATGATAACTGGTGACTTTCAGATGTTTTGGAACCATTAGTCCCATCACCCTTAGCCAATCTTGGGAACAGTGGAAGGTGCTAGAAGTTATCATTCAGAAACATCCAGAGAGCTACAGGTTATCATTTCTAATGAACATATGTCAAATTGCATTACCGTGAATCAAATATTAACATTTCATTAGCAAAAAAAATCCAAGAAGTTTGCTATTTTACATTCATAACTTTCAAATAAAAAGAAATAGCTCCTTTTAAAGAAAATTGAGGATATATATAAGCATGGTGCTTCATGTTAAAATGAAGCTTTACAAATTCATCAGGAGATTCCAGTTGTCAAGCTATTTTCTCCTCTGTCTTCTAAACCAAAGACATTATCTAAATCTAATTCTATTCCTCCTGATCCTCTGAGGATCAATTCTTAATTTAGTTTTAATATTTCACACAAATACTGCCACATTACTCCTTAATTAGTTTAGTTATCCAACCTGCATATACTCTGGTTTCTTTTCAGATCACATAAAATTTTGCCTGTTATCTAAGATGTAAAAAAGAATCAATTGGAGTTTCTTATAGCCTTTCAAGTAGGAAGTAGTACATAGAGTAGAAGATAAAGATTTTATTAATAATTGTTTAGGTCCCTCAGATATTTTCTTTATTCCATACTTTTCTTTAAAGCTCATGTGAGAAGAATGTAATGAAACCTATTGTCCTATTAGCCCCTATTAGAAACCTATTAGTCTTTCTAAGGGGTTCTTTACACTCACATGCCAGTATTGAATGAAATTGATAAATGAATGATAAAAAGATATGTATTCTCCTTTTAAAATGCCACTCCGTTTCCTCTGAGCCTCAGGACATTTATGTAATTTCTATGCCTCTATAAAACATAGTACTTTGAGTCCATTTCACTGGTGGAATTCAAATTTTTTTACTACCGGTTCTGTGGGCATGGCTTATTTGATGGGCATGGCTCGGTGGTCATGTGACTGGGTGGGCGTGGCCAATTCAATGTCACTCACATCAAGGGATGAATCACCTGGCCCCTCCCTTCCCTACCATTCCTTGTCAACAAGCCTCAACTTATCTATAGTTCTGTAAAAATGTTGTCTTTGACTTTATTATCTGCATACTATAGATGTACTTTCATGGACCCCTAAAAGGAGGAAATGGCTCACATGCTTTACTCAAGAGTGTGACAGGCAACAGGCTTTTAATGGGCTGCCACAAAGAAAGGGGGACAATGTATTTTCCAAAGAAGCAGAATGAAAACAAGAAGCAATGTATGGAAACTGAACAGAGAGAAGCAACCTACAACTAAGGAGAAACTTCCTGACAGTGAGACCAATTCACCAGTGGAACTGCCTGTCTCCAGAAGTTCTGGGTGCTCAATCACTGGAAGTTTTTAAGAAAAGACTGGATAGCCATTTCTCTGAAATGGTATTGAGTTCACACCAAGGTCCCTTCTAACTATTATTCTGAAACCTTTCCCAGGATTTCTACTCAGAGTTTGGCATCCTCAGTTTTGTTGCCTGAGCTGGGGGCTAGACTAGAAGACCTCCAAGGTCCCTTTCAATTCTTGTTAAATACATGTGTATTTTATGCTCTGGACTATTGACATTGAATGCATGTAAACCCTGAAAAATATGTGGTATCCCTGGGCAAAAGAAAGGCAGAATAATCACTCTAGGTGTAGGGACAGTGTAATATATTAACACACGATAAATAATGAAACAATTAAAAATTATAGCAGAGTTTTATCTCTCTCTTTCTCTCTTCCTATTTTTTCTTTCTTTCTCTCCCTTCCTCTTCCTTCCTTCCTTCCTTCCTTCCTTCCTTCCTTCCTTCCTTCCTTCCTTCCTTCCTTCCTTCCTTCCTTCCTTCTTTCCTTCCTCTCTCTCTCTTTCTCTCTCTCTCTCTCTTTTTCTCTCTCTCTCTCACACACACACACACACACAAACACACAAAGAGAGCACTTAACAGACAAGCATTTTGGAAGCAGCTCCTTTAAATTTCTGCAAGGCTCGATTCACCCCCACCCCCTCTGTCAGACCGCACTCCTTCTCACTCCAGGCACTTTACTCACACAGGGAAAGTGATACTTGCAGTGTCCATGCCTTTTTTCCTTTCCCCTGGAGAGAAAGAGGACATGGGGAACGGAAAGCTAGGAGAGCGATCACAAGTGAGCAACTGGGCGACCGGGTTGGGGGCGTGGCCAGCCAGGGGTCACCACCGGTTCAGCAACCCACACCAAATAACCGCTACTGGTTTGCCCGAATAGGTGCGAACTGGTTGAATACCACCTATGGTCCATTTATAGCAAATAATAAAGAATAATCAACAGTATTTAACTATAAAACTCCAATATAAAGAGAAAAAACTGTAACAAAGTCCAAATTACTTCCAATTATCTAAATGAATCATAAAATCTATAACTGCAGTTGAAAAAGTCTTGAGGCTATAGTACCAGAGAAAAAATCTCTAGGAGGTATATTGAAAATTTAGATACTACTGCCAAGTGGTCTCCATGTAGCTACTTTTTGGCAGCTTAATACCAAAGTGAGAGGTTTAAAATGAACCCTATGTTCTAATTAAGGACTGGGCAGCATGAGAGGAAATCAATCACAGAGTCCTGAGAATTACTTTTAAGTATTTTGTTGTGCAAATCATATGGACATTCTAGACAGTGTCAACATAAATGTTTTACGTCTAGTGCTAGTATAACATACTTAGTCTTCAAGAACATAAAAAAGTTCTAGACCTAGAGTTGTGCAATATTTTGGATTTAAATGCAAAAAAAAAAAAAAAGGTTTTCAGCAGGGCATGTAGCGTTTGTCTGACCTTTGTTGCCTTTTGGTTTTATTTCTGTATTTTGTACTGATATCTTTTGCATGTAGAATAATTTTTTTTGAGATGGGTTCTCCTCCATAGATTGCATATAATCCCAGGAAAAATGCTTCTTTTGTGTAAAGAGTCACAGTTAGGGACCCTTTCACACCCTGAACTATTATTTTCAGCCTTGAATCAGTGCACAATACCAATCGATGAATGATTTGAAGTAGAAAAATTCTAACTCTGAATTGCATTGAAAACTGTCATTGACAGAAGCAATTTCGTGTCTCAGTCCTAGTAGTGGTTTGCCTCAACAGGAGCATGAGGAGAACATGTCAGAGGAAATGGAACCAGTGCTTTCACTCTTTTGAGGACTTGAAAATGGAATGCTGTAATAGGAAAAGTCAGATACTACTGACAACACCTAGAAAAAGCTCACTACTGCTGCCTGACTTATGTACTGTAGAAAAAATACAACAGATAACTTCTCCTTCAAGAGCTGTCAGTCTGACTCATTTCATAGGCATTTCAATTGATTTCATTTAGAAGAAAAGGCATGTTATTACTTCACTTATTTTTTTTGTAATATCAATTGTCAAAAAAGGCTTCAACACAGTTTTAGCTGCTCAACTTTTATTGATTTTAATGACAGAAGAATGGCTAAAATCTTATGGACTGACATACAAATTTACCTCAAATGCCAGCATAATTATATCTGCTTATTTTACTGACAAAAATAAGTTGTTATTTCTGTCACTTCATCAGAGCCAGAATAGCAGATAAATAGAAAGCTGAACTTGACTTTACTTTGTGTGTCATGGCAAAATTGGATAGCAGGTTTTTAATCCAGAGTTGTTACTGAAGGCAATGATTAGTGATGGACAAATCTAAATAGCAAGGCGCTTTGGTCCAATTGCTAGTTGTTCGAAGTTCAGCTTTTAATTTTAACCTCACTCAAATATAACTGACTCATGGTGTCTGCAAAATTACGGGGATGATATTGTAAAATTGGACTTGTTAGCAGACTATTAGCCCATCTTTACGTTAAAGTAAAAAACAATTGGAAAGATAACTTTTTTTCCTTTCCAGGCAGAAAAAAAAAGTAATTACACGCATAGTTACAGTTCAGTAAACCAAAAGTAGTTAAATACATCACCAATGCTCTTGCCTGCCCTGGCCTCAAATTAAGAGTTTTCACAGGTAGACAGCTGGCCAAACTTTAGTGAAAAAGCGGAAATAAAGCTAAGATTTTTATTCTGGTTGCTTTCAAAGCTGTCTCAAGGTCAGAGCAAGAGTTAGCAAAATGTTCAGAATACTGTCCTTTCTCCATATCAACTTTGCCTTTCATAGCAACCTCTTCCATCCATCATGTGGAGGGAAAGATTTGATTTTCTTGCATTTGGAGAAATTGCCCATTAAGTCCCCACTTTACTAGCTAATTCTCAGAGTGGCAGGAGCACTGCCTTTCTTTTTCTCTGGGTGACAGTAAGAGAAGCACAATAGTCCAATAGCTACCATCTCACCCATACAATGAAGAGCAATTAAGATGGATAGGTAGGGATTTTGTTCACGTTTCAGTAAGAAGTGTTGAAACTTCCCCCTTTCAGACTAATAGTTGTTCAAAATCTGCATTCTTCCAAATTATACATAACCAGAATATTCTTAATTTAAATAAATGCACTACATGATGGGAAATTGATTTGCAAAAATAGCTAATGGTGAAACTGCAACTTATTTAGTGTATTAAAAAACATACACATGTTAATATAAACTTTAAAAATGTTCACGTGTAACAACCAAACTTAGACACCCCTCCATCCAAATAGGAAGTGAACATATTCATCTATTATAAATCAGAAATCTGACTTGGAAGGTCTAGAGTTGGGTTTGATTTCCATTTTTTAATTTTATTTTATTAATGTAGTGCTTTTACTTAAGAAGCACCTTCTTTTTACTGAAATATCTAAAATAGGAAAAAAATATAATGAGATTTGTAAACATGACCTCATTGTTATTGATGTGATGTGTATTTGTCTCTGCTCCTATCACAGTCTGCTTTCTTGATGGTCACTTGCTGGCCATGAACATTTATCCAGAGACCCCTGATAACTATGGTAGCCAACTGGATTTGTACTTTGTGCTAAGCTGTAACACTAGATACATCTTATCAAATGTGTATGGCTAATCATATCATGATCTGGGTAATTATTTGCTTTACACTTCTTTTTGCATTGGAGAAATTTGGAGGAGACACAGGAAAAAAAAACTTTCTCTGTAAATATCATGTGAGGGTCAATGTAGAATTAACAGAGGATTGAACATTATGAATAGGAAGCAATAACATAACATAAACTCAAAATCTATTTCTTGAACCACTGCTTCAATTTAATGAGCATACTAACATTTCAGCAACCATTATATACTGAAAAAAAGTTTCCAATAATTAAGGATAATTGGCAATAGAAATAAAATGAACAGATGATAATGACTGTGCTGTCAAATTTAGCAGTCTGCTCTTTCAGCCTTTAGTGGATATAACAGCAGAGGGAAAAGATTTTAAGTGGCAATGCAAACTGGTCAATTGTATCTTGATTGCTATTCACCTAAATTTTTATATTCCATGCCTCTGGTCACCTTTTCTTATGCTATGCTAGTTTCCTTAGACAACCCAAAGCATAATATTCCAGGGTTAATTACCAGCTGAATTAACTCTATATTTAACATTTACACTGTATCATATTCAAGTTCCTATTAGCTTTTCCTCTTATATCATCAAACATAAACCAAAATAATTTTCAATACCCAATGTAATTTGTTACAATATGCCATTTCATTTAAGTTTTAGATGATCATGATTTTATCTGTGCCATTGTTATTAAATGCGGCATTTTTTGGTGTAGTGATTTTTTTTTTTGCCAAATCTGCTGAAGGTGTTTGAAATGTACTGAAATGTCCAATATAGCTGTCTATCATAAAACAGAAACCAAAGATTCTTAGCAGTAGTATTATCCATAAAATTCAAATTTTTATCCATAAATAACATTATAGAGTTGGAAAACATTTGGAATTTTGAGAGCATCCACAGGCATACTCATAAAGTAATTGATTTCTTATTTGCCACTAATATATATGTGTTTGTTTAATTTTTGCAATTCCACATTCTGTTTATTGTTTGACCCTTTGTTCATAACAATTTCTATCTTTTTAAAGATATATGCACTTAGATATATGATTTTGAGTTCTGGTGAGTTATAATTCTTTAATTTGGTGACTGCTATATCAGAGTTCAGCCCTGCTTTCATAAGTAAAACAAAGTACATAGGAATATAAAAATTATTCAGGATTTTTCTTTAGCTATTGGCACAAAACCATATCAGATACTTTTTCAATAATTGCAGTAGCTTTAAAGAAAATGTGTGCTCATGTATTACATTCTTGTCTCTTAGCCACTGCCATAAACCTTTAATATCTTTTTAGCTAATGCTTAATACTCCTTGAATATGCATACACTATCAGGTTTAATGATATTATAAAAATTAATGTTTTCACCAAATCACAATCCATTCAATGCTCCATTTCTCTAGGTACAAGTCAATTATTAAAAGAGGGATGAAGGAGGTATTTGATCATTCCTACAATACCTGAAAACTATTAAACTTTATAACATTGCTATTAACTATTAATTATTAAAGTTAACTATTAACTTTATAAGCCTTACAAGTGACCTTAAAGTGTTTAAGAATGTAATTCTTACTGTAAGCTATATAAGGGCATTTAACTTTGGAAGAAGTGATTTTCACAGAATCTCTAAATGTCTCAATGAAAGCTGCTTTCCAAAATTCTGTTAGCCTCAGAATGGAAGCTTTTATTAATGATAATAGAGCAACAAACTGAATGAGAAATAATTCTGAATTAGTGAGATTTAATTTATTATGAATAAAAATAGCCAATATTAACAGGAAAGATAGGATACAGAATTTCAAAATTGAACTACCTTAACAAGCTTTCAAAAGCTTTCCAATCATGCTAGCCTTTATTTCATGATTGGAAACTATAATAAAGGTCTACTTGTTACACTCTGTAATATCTTCAAGATCTCTCCTAATAGTTTAGATATTATTAAGGCAGATTACTATAGAATAGAATGAAAAAAATCTGAATAGAAAAAATGATCTTAAATATAAATCCTGCAACTCAATATATCCTGCAAAGGATGTTGCTAATGTTTTAGATACAATTATACACTTCCACCTTAAAACTAATAAAGTTATTGATTACATGTTATCAAGATGGTGTTGACTCTTAATAAGCATGTAGATAAATTTTCTCCATGATGATCTGCCACTGATCTGATCCTTCAGGTCTTTCAATTGTGCACCCTTCATCAGTGTAACTGAGTCTATCCACCCTGCTGTTGCTCGCCTCTTCTTTTTTTTTTTCTTCCACTCTTTTTTGCATCAGATCCTGATCCAGAAACCAAATTCTTCACATAATTTGTCCAAAGTAGATTGTTTGAGACTGGTCCTTGTACCTCAAATGAGAACTCACAGCTTCTTTGTTTGATCACCATTTGTTTATTTCATTGATTGTCCATGGTTTCTCAAGAATCCCATCCAACAACAAAGTTCAGAAGCATCAACTGTCCTTCTATCCGGCTTTTCAAAGTGCAGCTCAAAGTCTAGTTTACTTTTGCTTCCATGGGGTATCACAAAGGAATATTGTCAACAGATTTGCGACTTTGTAGGGACAGATATATCACAACACCTTAATATCTTTTGCAAGACTTTCAGGGCTACTCTTTTAAGTACTAATTTGTGATGTATAGCTTGACTGTCTGTCCCTTTACTGTTGATCCTATCAGATAGAAGTTATCTACGAGTTCTATATTTTATTATCAATTTTAAGCCAAGTTGTTGTTCTTGTCTTTTTTTTTTCACTGAAATCTTTGACTTTCAGTGCTACAGCTTGTAAATCCTTTGTGCTTTCAGCTATCAAAGTTATGTCATCGTCATAATGCTGGCTTGATATTTCTTGTTCCATTTCTTTAAAACCAACTTCACTTAATATATATTTGGCATGCAGGTTAAATAAATAAGAAGAAAATATGGAGCCTTGTCTCATGTCTTTACGAATCCAGACCCAGTCTGTTTCATAGGTTCTGTCCATGATGTGGCTTCCTGATCTGAATATAGATTCTGCATGAGAACAATTAAATGCATTCCTATTTTTCTAAACACATTCCACAGCTTGACATAATAAACGCAACTGATGGGCTTGTTATAATGAAGCACATGCTGACTTCTTTTCAGTGTTCTTTGATTTTATCAATTAAACAGAATGCATTGACAATAATGTTATTTAGCTGTATCTTTTACAACAATAAAACCTGATACAGAAATGATTCCTCCTTCATCACAAGTATAAAAATCTTAGTAACTTCTCACCTTCTCCTAAAATACAAGGAATAATCCATTCTTCCCATATTATAACACAATGTTGCCAGCCAATCAAGATACAAAAAGAGCCCCCCCCAAAAAAAAAAACAGACAGAAGATACTAGTAGCAGAACACAGCAAACTCCAATAGTTGTGCTGTTAAAGTTGTAGCAATGTTTTGGCAAAATCTCATCTGCCATCATCAGGCTTCTGTATTATGTTCGTATTGTGTTCGACAAATGGAATACAGAAGCCTGATGATGGCAGATGAGATTTAGCTGAAATGTTGCTACAACTTTAAAAGCACAACTACAATGACGTGGGAAAATACCCGAACAAAGCTGAATGCCATACATACATACATACATACATATTTAGACATATGTGTGTATGTGTGTGTATATAGTTTTTGTAGTCTGTCACTTTTAAATCAATTTCAGGTTAGTCTCAGACTTGTTCAATAAAACCTATTTTAATTTTCTTTTATATTTTTCATACACAGTCTATCTATCGAGGCAATTAAAATTAAATTCTGCGTCCATTTTTCAAACATATTCTTCAATATGTCCAGTGTTAAAATGTTTTGTTCATTCTACCTTTGTAAGTATAGTTTGAGCAATTTTGCAATTTTTAGTCTCTTCTAGTTTCCTCTGATGTCCAATTATTATTTATTTATTTTTAATTATTTTTTAAAGAATTCAAAACAAAAAATATTTTCCCATAAAAATTAGACTTTACAATTAATTCCCAAAACAGTCCATTTGTAACTTTCTAAAATCAAAATGTATTCCTGTTTATTCCAATATATAGTTTCTGTGTCAGGGTTCCAGCAGTTAACCCAATTAAATCATGAGTCTCGAGCCAAACTTCCAAAATTAAACAGGATTTATTTGGGAGTTAACATGTTGGCACTGCCTGGGTGTAGTTGACTCTGAGACACATAATTCACTGTTATCCTTGACTCTGGTTTTCCCCCTGGGTATATCATAATTCATATTCTCCAATGAGACACATCGATAGCCAAGAGTCATCAATCATGTTCTCCAGTTAGATTTTTGTGCGGCAGACACTTCAGTCACCTAGTTACTATCTCTGAAAAACTAAGTATGGAATGCACTTTCGATTTCCAAGTGCCACACTGTTCTTTCAAACCCCTTTCCCCCGATTGCCACCTCTAAAATGACCATATAAATATTTTATGAGTTGACATTCTGTTTATTCCTGCCCTTTCCTCTCTCTCTCTCTCTCTCTCTCACTGTGTGTGTGTGTGTGTGTGTGTGTGTGTGTGTGTCTGTATTTGTGTATTCCTTTGATTTCCAAAACCATACAATCCAACTACATTTTCCTCTTTAATATTTCCAGCTTTGGCATTCCAGTCTCTATTTGCAAGCAGTACATCTTCTTTGTATGGATTGTCAATTTCAAATTGAGCTTGGTTCTAAAACTCATTTACCTCTTCTAATGCACCAATTATTGGAGTATTCTTGAACCTTCAATAATCTTCATATTAAAGAGTTGTTCATGAAATTATTTGGTTATTGATTGTATTGTAGCCAAGTATTGTTCTTGTTGTATATGTTATGTCCTGGGCATGGGCGTAAGAACGGAGACGAGACATCGGTCTGTGACTTCAACTCGTTATTTAACAAGAAAGAACGGAGCTCAAGACCTGGGCAGCAGTAGCTCTTTTATAGAGCTTGCTGCCATCAAACAACCAATGAACTGAGTCTATCGCTTCCACAAGTGTCCAATCAGGGGTTTCCGTTAACAGCCAATCAGACTGGCCAAACCTGATCAATCCCGACTTGCTATTCACGGGCCAATGAGAATTGTAGGATTACAAGCCTGTTGTAAGACAAAGCTGTTTCGGTTGTATCACTGCGATGGTTTAATCCATAACACCCTTCCCCCCTTGGTTCCGTCTGAGGGGTGGGGTGACGTATTCTTGCAAATAGGCAGGCTGCTTCACCTGTCTGCTTGACCTGCACTGTTCCACCGGGTTCCATTCTGGCTCTGGCTCTGGCTCTGGCTCTGGCTCTGGCTCTGGCTCTGGCTCTGGCTCTGGCTCTGGCTCTGGCTCTGGCTCTGGCTCCGGTGGGCTGTCCGCTGGGCTGGATAGCGAAGACTGTAGTTCCGGGTTGCCCTCATTGGCGCTGTCTTCCGGGTTCCCTGGATCCGCCTCCATCGCGGTGTTGTCACGTGGTGAGGCCACTCCCTGGTTCGGTTCTCCCTCGGATGGTGAGTATCCCCTGGGCTGTTGAGTTTCGATTTCTTCTTCGTCCTCCTCCATGTTCCTTCCCCCCCCAGCTGGAGGTTCCGGCACTAATCGGGAACGGAGTTGGTCTATGTGGCATTTCCACATCTTACCATCTGCCATTTGTAGATGATAGGATCGGGGTCCTGTAAGTTGCGTTATGGTAGCGGGGACCCACAATGGGTCGCCTGATAAGTTTTTTGCAAAGACGAGGTCACCTTCCTGGAATGCCCTGTTAGGGATAACATTGTTTACCCTAACTGGTTTAGGTAAAATAATAAATATGTTATCATGGTTTATAAGTTAAAGTGTCTGCAACTTTAAATATAGGAATGTAATTAAGGGAGTGGTTGTGAAAGCACCATAAAAGAAGCAAGGAATGTCAGCTTGCTCTCTCTGGCTTGATGATCCCTAATTAATGGATGAAGACTGCGTTTTTCCTTACTCGAACGGGAGAGAGAAAGGACTGATTTGTAAGTGAACTGACATAGGATATTCTACACGGACTTTGCTAATTGAATATCCTTGAATGGACTGACTAAAATGATACATGACTGTTATTTTGACTATGCTATAAACTCTAAATGGAATAAACTATATTTTGATAGCACAAGTGTATCTGTTATTTTTACTGTATGTTAATAAACATACAAACTTATCTCACACATTTATCTGTATGCCTATCTGACTAACGCTACACATTCTGTTTAACTTGTCTCCTTAACCCTGGTTGGGGAACACATGCCCGACACTTACTGCTGGATCCCGGGGGTTGTTCTGGCGTTTAGTTTGGGTGGAGGAGATCAAGATGCGAGCGAAGTTTCCAGCCCATCAGGAGTTCTGCTGGGGTTTTGTTCATGGTGCTGTTTGGAGTTATGTGTTGGATAAAAAGCATTCAGCTTATTTTGTTGTCAATGTCGCCGTGGTCCATTTTATGCAGGGTCTGTTTTACAAATTGAACCATTCGCTCAGCCCTACCATTGGCTGCAGGGTGAGCTGGCGATGTTAAAGCATGGGGGATACCCCAATCTGCCAGGTATTGTTCGAATGGCAGAGCAGTGAATTGGGGGCCATTATCTGAGACGAGGACATCAGGAAGTCCGTGGGTAGCGAATAGTTTATTCAGTTTTTTAGTGACTGCATCTGTGGTGGTGCTTTCCATTTTTTGGACTTCAAGCCAGTTTGAATAGGCATCCACCGTTAAGAGGAAAGTGTGTCCTCTTGTGGGTCCTGCAAAATCGATGTGGATACGGGACCACGGACCTCGAGGTGTTTCCCACTGAGTTGGGGGAGTCTTTGGAGGAGCGGGGTGAGTCTCCTGGCATTTAATGCATTTTTCTACCCACGTTTCTATTTGTCTATCTAAACCAGGCCACCATGCGTAACTCCTGGCCAATCCTTTCATCCTCACGATGCCTGGATGTCCATCGTGCAGCATTTTCAATACCCTATATTGTAACTTCTCTGGGACAATGACTCTGTCTCCCCATACTATGCAACCCTTCTAGGAGAACAGTTCCATTTGATGATTTTTAAATGGCTTGAACGTGTCATCAGTTTCACTGATCGGCCAACCGCGTTCTACCCAGCTGAGGACTCATGCCAAAACAGGGTCCTTTTTTGTCTTGAAGGCTATGTCTCGAGTGGTTAATGGTGGCGATTTGAGGGTTTCTATTTGTAGTACGGTTATGGTTGGAGCAGGGTCCTCTATAATGTCTGGTAGTGGCGAGCGGCTCAAAGCATCAGCGTGGAGAATGGTTTTCCCTGGGCGATGTTGCAATCGGTAATCGTAGGCGGCTAAAAATTCTGACCAACGTGTCATTCTTGGTGATAATATATGGGGAGTTTGTTTGTTTCCTGCCAAAATCCCAAGTAGCGGCTTGTGGTCTGTAATTATGGTAAAGGGTCTCCCATATACATATTCATGGAAGCACTTAATTGCGGATACAATGGCGAGAGCCTCTTTATCAAGTGGACTATAGTTCCTTTCACTTTTAGACAAAGTTCTCGAAAAGAACGCAATGGGTGCCTCATTTCCATTTGGGAGGACATGGCTTAGGATGGCTCCTACTCCAAATGGTGAGGCATCACAGGTAACCGTCAAAGGGAGAGTCTCATTGTACTGCATTAATACGGCATCGGAGGTTAAAAGGTCTTTTATCTCTTTGAACACTATCTCTTCATGCCGTCCCCAAACCCAAGGAGCCTTTTTATCGAGAAGTCTATGTAGGGGTTCGGCTACAGTTGCCTTCTGGGGCGAGAAAATGTTATAAAAGTTAATGAGTCCCAGGAAGGCTTGAAGGTCTGTCTTATTCCTAGGTCTCGAGGCCTTTTTTATTGTGGTTAGTTTTTTTTTCGGTGGGGTGGATTCCCTGTCTGTCGAGAAGGTATCCCAGGAACTCTATTCTTTCCATACAAAGTTGGCACTTGTCTCGTTTTACCTTAAGACCCGCGTCTTTGAATTTCTGCAGAACTTTTCTGAGCCATTGTACTATTAATTCTTTAGTGGGGGCAGCTATTAGGATGTTGTCAAAATAAGGCACGATGCCTTTTATGCCTTGCAATAGTCTCTCCATTAAACTTTGGAAAATGCCCAGCACCACGCTTACTCCAAATTGGAGTCTATTGCACTTGAAAGGGCCTCTATGTGTAACTATTGTCTGGGCTTCTGCAGTTGCTGCGTCCACAGGGAGTTGCTGGTACGCCTGAGCTAAGTCCAATTTCGCAAATATTTTTCTACCCCCCCAGGGAATAAAGAAGGTGTTGAACTACCGGTACTGGATAAGCGGTCTGTTGAAGAGCATGATTTAGGGTGGCCCGATAGTCCCCGCAAATTCTTAACGAATCATCTGGCTTCATGGGCATTACTATCGGGCTTTCCCAACGGGCGTGGTCAATCGGTTCCAATATGCCCTGGGCTATCAGTTTATCTAACTGCTCGTCAATTTTAGGTTTTAAGGCAAAAGGTACTCGATGGGGCTTAAGCCGAATGGGGGCTATATCGGGGCTGAGAATAAACGATATAGGGGTCCCCTTGTACTTGCCTAATGTTCCTGTGAACATGTACTGGAATTCCTGGATGAGAGTCTCTTCCCAGTCGTCATTTCTGGTATGGTGTATGCCGGCTAGTTCAATTCTGAGTGGGGCGAACCACTGTAGCCCTAACAAGCTGGGTCAGTCACGATCGATGACAGTTAGGGGAAGTGTTGCTGTGCGGTCCTTGAATGATACTTGGACATTGCTGGAACCCACAACTGGGATTCTGTTTCCCTGATAGTCTTTCAGGATGATTCGCTGCATGCTGAGGTCCTGGTGGGAAATGGCAGGAATCAGTTGTTTGAGGGTTTTCCAGGATACCATCGACAGGGATGATCCTGAATCGACTTCCATCATACATGGTTGATTCTCAATAATAACCTTCAGGCGTATCTTCCTTGCATCGAGTGATGAAGCGTGGCCGATGATAATGGTTTGGTGGGACTCTTCTCATCTCGTTGAAAAGGCAGGTGCTTGGTTTCTGTAGTAGTAGTAGTTGTTCCATTGGTGGTTCAGACGGTCCCGGTTCTCAGGAGGTTTGCCTATCTCCCGACGGAGGTTGTTCTCCTTTTGGCTGGGACTGGACTCTCATCTACTTCTGCAGACCTTCATGATATGGCCTTTTTTTCCACAGTTACAGCAGAGTGCATTGAGGAATTTGCAGTCCGATCATGGGTAGTTTGCCCCGCAACCGCACATTGGCACGGACGTCGCTGGTTCCTTTGCTCTCGTTCCGAGTGGAGCCGGTTGACCTCCTCTTCATCACTATCTGAGGATGACTTGAGGTCTTCGTGGTGGATAGTGGTAGCGTGCTTCTCAGTGGCGAGTGGGACTTCGTCAGCGAGTTGGCGAAGCGGTGCGTTCGCTCGGTGCATTCGAGCGGCTGACTTCCTGGTTGCTTCTGCTGCAGTAGCATCAGCGACAACATCGGTGAGGCTGATGTTGCCTTTCGCCATCAGTTTACTCTACACGTGTGGTGCATTTAGTCCCAGAATTATGCGGTCTCTTAGGGCTTCCTCTAAGTTTGCAAAATCACAAAGGTCTCCTAGGTTCCGGAGGTTGGCTACAAAATTTCCAACGCTCTTGTCCTTCTGTTGGTCCCTCTGTAAACTTCGTGTCTTTGTATCAGTGTAGGTACTGCAGGTGCGTAATGGGCCCGGAGGATTGGAGCGAGGTTGTCCCAATCCATGGTCTTCACTTCCGCCAGTTTTGCTAATGCTTTAGCCATTTTGAAAATGGCAGGGCTGCAATGAGTCAGGAACACCACTCGTTTCTTGCCAGACATCGCATCTTTTAAATGGTTGGTCTCCAGGAACATCTGGAAGCAGTCTATATATGAGCCCCAATCTTTGGGGGTCGAATGGAGCGGGTGGTATGGTGCCGCTAGTCATCTTGCCGTCTGTTGCATGAGCTCTTTTGCCATGTGCTCTGTCTTTGTCCGATATGTTCTAGGCAGCTCTATCGTCTCCGTATCCCACCCTCGTCGCCAGTGTTATGTCCTGGGCATGGACGTAAGAACAGAGATGAGACATCAGTCTGTGACTTCAACTTTATTTAACAAGAAAGAATGGAACTCGAGACCTGGGCAGCAGTAGCTCTTTTATAGAGCTTGCTGCCGTCAAACAACCAATGAACTGAGTCTATCGCTTCACAAGCGTCCAATCAGGGGTTTCCATTAACAGCCAATCAGACTGGCCAAACCTGACCAATCCCGACTTGCTATTCACGGGCCAATGAGAATTGTAGGATTACAAGCCTGTTGTAAGACGAAGCTGTTTCGGTTGTATCGCTGCGATGGTTTAATCCATAATAGTATACTTCTTAATTATAAAAGCAAACACTGTTTGTTGTTTGTTCTAATGTCCAAACTAGTAAATTGTGTGTTCTTTGAATGGAAAATGTCCAACTCCAGTTCATCTCAATCTATTGATGCCTACAATGTCAATCTGTAGGTGTGTCATTTCATTTTTCACTGTATTGAGCTCTGACAAATTGATTTATATTTTTATTTATTTATCAAATTTTACAATGACCTATCTCCCTTATAGAAGGACATCCTGCTTCTTATATTCCATGTTTCCACAGTAATTGGCTTTGCAGCTTTGGATTTTCTTTTTCTATATAGCTACTTCAGAAGCTACATATCCCAAAGGCTTTAATCTAGTCACATCATAAACATCACAACATAGGCCACATCATAAAACACATTAAAAAATGAACAGACCAACAAAAAAGATCTTCAGCTCTTCCTTAGCAGTGTATTGAATGAAATCTGACTTCAGGGCCTTTCATCCAGCACTTGATCATCAATCATTTTATGCTTTCTAGGTATGTTGCTAAAATACAGGAGTGGTTTGCTATTTCCTTCTCAGGCACATAACATGCCACCTTCTATGAAGGTAATCATACATCTCTAGCATCTTCTTGAATCGACGCTGCCCAATGTACTACTGATAGCTGCTTATTTTGCCCCAGTGCTTCATGGGATAATCTGCATGCTTTAGTTGGCCTTGCTGTGAATACCAGTATAAACTTGTGAAATACATTCCTGGTATTTTTTTATATCCTTCCCAGGAGCACTGGCCTTCCACAATGAGGCATAACAACAGGTCTTGTGGGGAATAAAGTGATAATGATACAAAAGTAAAATAAATCTTCAACACAATAATTCTCACTGTCCAAAGTTATATCTTACCTTGAAAAGGAGAGGAATTCCAGTCATAATTTATCATTTAGAAAGAACGAGAAAAAATACAGAGAAGAATCCTCGACACTTATATGTGATGCAAATTGGATTCATTTATAGCAAAGCTGTACAGACAACTGGATTTAGTAGAGCATTCAGTTAATTGTTATGGCTAGGATTTTAATTTTCTTCACAGCACAAATTATATAAAAGGCAAGCATCTGCCACCTACCCTATCTGCTTTGATGTTAATTTAAATGGATTAATTTCTTTGTGTATTTTAAGCTTTACTCCTAGATGATGGTCATTTATCAATGGTCTATTTGGTTCTTTCCTTTTTATATTTTTCCTTGCCTGGATAAAACTGATAGAGTCATAAATGTTAATTTAAAAAGAAATTAGCAGGCAAATGGTTATCAATGGATGTTGGATGTTGTACTGTCATATTTATCTTGTTTTTAAGTAACTGTCAATTAATTTAAGGAAGCTTCTTCACAAGTAACTGAGGTCAAGATGTAGCTGAAACCCACTAGGGAAGACTTGTGGCAAGGGTTGAAAGATAAACAGACATTTGGAACAATGATCATCATTAACAAAACAGTTATAACTCTGACCAAATAATGTTTATGACAAGGTTCCAAGTAATACATCCCATTCAATAAGAACTCTGAGGCAGGCATATTCCTTGAAGAACATTTTATTGAAACATATCTAATTGACATTTTCTTTGTGAAAAACCAGCTCCAAGTTCCCTCCAGTTTTATATCCAATTAAAAGTAAAACTTTGTCACTTCCCCCCAGAGTCACCAATGACATGGTCCAATCAGCAGGTAGTCCAGCTGCTAAGTGACCTCAGTTTCATTCATTTGAACACCTGCACCAATGTCCTTGATTCCCAAGGGAAATAATTTTATTTTGGCTACAGCACCTCAGCTATCCCCCACTGCCTGCCCCCTTAAAAACCTCCTTAGAGAAAAACTACAAAAGAAAATGGCCACAGTTTGGCCAACTTCAGGGTTGACATTTAGTTATTTCCTCCAAACATTTAGTGAAATGCCAATTTTCCATCTTCGATTTCTGGATAATTTTGGACTAGAATTTACATCAACTCCAATTAGCATAACCAATGATTACAGGAGTCATTTTACAATACCTGGGGACTAGAGATGTGCTATGCTTTGAATCTAAAGCAGAGTGAAGGGGTACTTCATTTCCTAAAAGAAAATGCAACTTGTCCAAGACTTGCACAGTAACTAAGTAATGCTAAGAAAGTATTTTTTAGGGTGAAAGAGAAATACTGTATTGGAATGTACAGCTGAAGAAGGACTTGATAGTGGCAGGAGATCAGCAGTGGCACCCTAGGAAGGAGGCAGCACATTTCAGAGAGGAGACCAAGACAAGAGCCTGTGCAGACCTAAACAGGATGGGGAGTAAAGAAAAGGTTCAGATAGCTGCACTCTAAAATCTCCCAGGGTGTATCCAGGGCTGGGATTCTATCAGTTCTGTCCACTTCTATAGAACCGGTTGCTCAGAAGAGCAGCAAACAGAGAACCTACATAGAAACAGTTCTATGTTTGCTGCTGTTTTGGCCCACCCACCTGCCCGGACTCTTACCTGACCTTTATTTCCTGCATTTTCAACTGCAGCTGCTTTGCACGGCACAGCTGTGGTTGAAAAAGCAGGAAAAAAGGGCTTTTCCAACCGCTGCGCACTTGTATGCAGCACTGTTCAGCTGACCAGGCAGCTCAGCAGATCGTAAATTGCACTAGCACGATTCGCGCGACTCATGTGACTTCTGTGTGCGTGACACAAAGCAACAGAACTGGTAGTTATACCGGACAGATTCCATCCCTACTGTTGTGTCCGCGAAATGATGCCAGGAGTCGGTGACTTCAAATAATGCTCTTTTATTAAAGTAGGAACCGAAGTGGCTCTTCGCAAAAGGTTTGCGGCTTTTATTCTTTCAGCCGCGGCGGCCGCGGCCAATGGCACCGCTATGAATCTCCCGCGATTCGAATGGACCAATCGCGGGAGATTCTTAGCGAGCCAATCGATGCGGCTCGCCTGACCAATCAGAGTGCCCTGCGCTTTGGCCAATCAAAGCGTGGGGATCTCAAGAATGCTAATTAGGACAGAACACCCCTCCCCTCTTGGTTCAGTCCTTACGTCGCGTAGTCACGTAGGTAGGCGGGGCTCCGTCTAAGCCTACTGGACCTGCGCAACTCAGTCGTAGGTTGGATCCCGGCCGGTTCGGTCGGGGTCTCTGTTGCTCCAGATGCCGTCGTGGGAACCGGTTGGTCGGTCAGGCCGGGCCACTCTCCATAGCTCCCTCCTGGGCCTTCCAGGTTGGTTGAGCTGCGGGTTTCGCCGCTCCCGCTTGGTCTTTCCGGGTCGGTCGAGCTGGCCTGGCTGTCTCTTCCTGGCGAGGGGTCGTGATGGCTGCTTTCCGGTAAGTATGGCTGGTTTATTCTTCTTTGGTTTTGGTCCCCTGGGTATTCCCTCCCCCCTTGGTTTGTGTTGTGGGGGTTGGTTTCGCCTGTTTGTGCATCGGTGGTTTCTTGGTTGGCAGTCCTCGACCTTAATTGGTTGATGTGGTGTTTCCACGCTCGTCCGTCTGCTGTTTTTAGCCGGTACGAGTGTGGGCCTGTTATTTGTGTGATGATGGCCGGTATCCATAGTGGGTCTCCCGTCAGGTTTCTCGCATATACGGGGTCGCCTGGTGCGAAAGTTCGGTGTTTGCTGTTTGAGTCTGGGGGCTTCTCCAGGTTATACGTGGGGTGTAACCTGTCGAGTGGGGACCTTAATTTCCTCCCCATTAATAGTTCGGCTGGGCTCTTATTCGTTGTGGTATTTGGGGTTATGTGTTGGGTGAAGAGTAGTTTGTTTATTTTCTCCTGGATCTCCCCGTGGTCTATTTTCTGGATGGTTTTCTTAGTGAATTGCACCATCCGTTCTGCCCTACCGTTCGCCGCCGGATGCGCCGGTGCTGTCAGCGCGTGACGGATGCCCCTTTCCACTAGGAATTTTTCGAATTCCAGCGAGGTGAATTGGGGCCCGTTGTCAGAAACGACGACATCTGGGAGGCTGTGGGTTGTAAAGAGTTTGCAGAGTTCCTTGATCACAGCCTCCGTGGTTGTTGTCTTCATGTTGCTTACCTCCAGCCAGTTGGAGTAAGCGTCTACTGTTATAAGGAAGGTGTGTCCTTTTGTGGGCCCGGCGAAGTCTATGTGAATCCTAGACCAAGGTCCCCTTGGGGTTTCCCACTCTAGGATGGGTGCTGTGGGTGGGCTTGGCCTAGTTTCCTGGCATCGTTGGCACCTTGCTACCCAGGTCTCAATTTGTTTGTCCATCCCTGGCCACCAAGCGTAACTTCTGGCCAGGGCTTTAGTCCTAACGATGCCAGGGTTCCCCCTTGTGTAGCAGTTCAGAAACCTTCCCTTGTAGCTTTTCTGGAATGACCACCCTATCCCCCCATAGTATGCACCCTTTTAATAACGAGAGTTTCGTTTGGCGGTTTCGGAATGTTTTGACGGACTCGTCGTTGTCCCTTTCCGGCCACCCTTTCTCTACCCAATGCAACACCCGTGCCAGACGTTTGTCTTTATTAGTCTCTCGGGCAATGTCTGACGCGGTTATGGGCAGGTTGGGTAGAGTCTCTATGCTGAGGGTGGTCGTCGTGGGTGCTGGGTCGGTGTCAGGTTCTGGTAGCGGCGAGCGGCTTAAGGCATCTGCATGGGAGATCGTCTTACCCGGTTTGTGTATGAGTCCGTAGTTGTAGGCTGCCAGGAACTCGGACCACCTTGTCATTCGGGAAGACAGAATGTTCGGGGTGGCCCGGTTTCCTGCAAGGATTCCCAGCAGCGGCTTGTGGTCGGTTATGATGGTGATTGTCCGGCCGTAGAGATACTCGTGGAATCTTTTTACGGCGGCAATGATAGCCAGAGCCTCTTTGTCCAGCTGGCTATAGTTCCGCTCTGGTTTGGTGAGGGTCATTGAAAAGAACGCGATGGGCGCTTCTTTTCCGTCGGGGAGGGTATGGCTGAGGACAGCGCCAACGCCGAAAGGTGATGCGTCGCATGTGACGGCCAGAGGTAGGGTCTCGTTATACTGTATAAGGATGGCGTCCGAAGTGAGGAGGTCCTTTGTTCTTTGGAAGGCGGCTTGCTCGCGTTTCCCCCAAGTCCAGGTCGCCGCCTTGTCCAGCAGCCTATGCAAGGGCTCCGCCACCGTCGCCTTTTGGGGCAGGAAAACATTGTAAAAGTTAAGTAGCCCCAGGAATGCCTGTTGTTCCGTCTTCGACTTGGGTGTGGGGGTTTCTTTGATGGCCTTGATTTTTTGGTTTGTGGGGTGAATGCCGTGATGGTCTAGGAGGTATCCTAGGAACTCTACCCATTCCGTGTATAATTGACATTTCTCCCTCTTGACTTTGAGCCCGGTCTCTTTGAATTTGGTTAGGACCTCCCTTAGGCGACCCTCTAGTTCGGCTTGGTTGGTTGCCGACACTAGGACGTCATCGAAGTAAGGTACCACCCCCTTGATGCCTTGCAATAGTCTTTCCATTAGGCTTTGGAATATTCCCGGTGCCACGCTGACTCCGAATTGGAGTCGGTTGCATTTAAATGCTCCCCGGTGGGTGACTATGGTTTGTGCTTCTGCCGTTTGCTCGTCGACTGGCAACTGTTGGTATGCCTGGGCGAGGGCGAGCTTGGCGAAAACCTTCCCCCCTCCCAGTGAGTGCAGTAGGTGTTGCACTACTGGGACGGGGTAGGCGCTTTGTTGTAGCGCGCCATTTAGGGTGGCCTTATAGTCCCCACAGATCCTCACCGACCCATCGGGCTTGATCGGGGTGACTATGGGGGTCTCCCACCGGGCGTGTTCTATGGGCTGTAGGACCCCTTGCTTGACGAGCTTGTCAATTTGCTCGTCTATCTTGGGTTTAAGTGCGAATGGCACCCGCCTTGGTTTCAGGTGTTTTGGGGGGACGTTTGGGTCTAGGCTGAATGATATAAGGGGCCCTCGGTACTTGCCTAGGTTTCCGTCGAAGACGTCTTGGAATTCCCGGGCCAGTTGTTGCTCCCAGCTGTCGTCGGTGACGTGGTCGACTCCCGTGATGCCGAGCAGGGCGAACCATTGCAGTCCCAGTAGGCTTGGGCGGTCGCGGTCGACGATTGTCAGGGGAAGCCTTTCGGTGTGCCCTTTATATGTGATGTTGAAGTGTTTGGTTCCGACTACCGGGATGCGGTTTCCCTGGTAGTCCTTTATGGCTGTCTAGGTTCCTCCTTTGGATGGTAGGCACCAAGTGCTTTATTTCATGCCATGCTATCATGGAGAGGTAGGACCTGGAGTCCACCTCCATTTTGCATGGCTCGCCCTCGATGCCTACCTCCACGTGGACCTTCCGGGCGTCATTGGTTATGGCGTGGCCGATGGTGACCGTCTGATGGGTCTCCTCTCTTCACCGGTTATCACCGCCTCGCAGGGATTGTCCGTTCCGGTCCCATCTGTTGTCCGAGGGGCGATCTCTGGTCCGGGGTGGTGTGCTCTCTCTCCTCCGGTCGCTCTGGTCCCATCGTGCCGGGCTGCGGTTCTTTTTTAGGCGGCAGACACGGGCGATGTGTCCCTTCTTGTCGCAATGCCGGCAGATCGATTCGAAAAACCGGCATTCCGACCTGGGGTGGTCGCCGCCGCAACCGGCACAGTTGGTCCTCGACTTACGACCCTGCCGGTTCCGTGGGTTGCGGCCTATCTGGAGGCGATGGATGTCCTTCTCATCACCGGAAGTACCCGATGCCGAGTGGAAGTTGCCCTGGTGGGTGGTCGTCTCGGGTTGGGCCTCGGCCGATTTCGCAGGGTTGTTTCCGCTGCGGTCCCCAGCGTTCGGTCTGCACATGCGGTCGGCGGAGGTTCGGGTTGCTTCGGCGGCTGTGGCTGCGGTGAGGGTGTCTGCTAGGCTGATGTTGCCCTTGGCCATAAGCCAGCTCTGGAGGACGGGGTCCCACAAGCCGAGCATGATTCTGTCTCGCAGGGCGTCGTTCAGGTTGTCGAATTCGCAGAGCCCCCCTAGGCGCCGTAGTTCGGTGATGAAGTCACTGAAGCTCTCACCCGACCGTTGGTCCCGACGGTAGAATTCGTTGCGTTGGATCAGGATGGGTACCTCTGGAGCGTAGTGCCGCCGAAGTATTGGCTCGAGGATGTCCCAGTCTATCGTGGTCGCATCGGCAGGTTTGGCAAGCGCCTTGGCCATCTTGAATACCTCGGTCCCGCAGTGGGTCAGGAAGATGGCGTGCTTCATGGGGCCGGTGGCGTCCTTCAGGTCGCTGCACTCGAGGAACATGCGGAATCGGTCGGAGTACGATTCCCAGTCCTTGGTGGCGGGGTTGAAGGGTGCGGGGGGTGCAATTTTCACCATCGTGGTGGTTCGTCTGGCTTCCGTCGGACACGTGGGTCGGTTCAGGGTCTGGATCCCACCTTCGTCGCCAGAGTTGTGTCCGCGAAATGATGCCAGGAGTCGGTGACTTCAAATCATGCTCTTTTATTAAAGTAGGGACCGAAGTGGCTCTTCGCAAAAGGTTTGCGGCTTTTATTGTTTCAGCCGCGGCGGCCGCGGCCAATGGCACCGCTTTGAATCTCCCGCGATTCGAATGGACCATTCGCAGGAGATTCTTAGCAAGCCAATCGGCGCGGCTCACCTGACCAATCAGAGTGCCCCGCGCTTTGGCCAATCAAAGCGCGGGGATCTCAAGAATGCTAATTAGGGACAGAACACCTACTCTCCCCCCCACCTCTCAGCATTTCATTAAAACTCCGTTACTCTGTTATCTTTCAAAAGGAAATTATATTTCACCCTAATGAATGAGCCAGTATAAAAACTGAAGGAAAATATTTTCTGCATAGGACTATTTTCAAAATTCTTCATGAGTTTATGAGCAAATTTCTAAAAATTGTTACCAATAAGTACAATAGCTTAGATCCGCAGTAAATCAGATTATTATTCAAAGTCTTACAGAAACAACATGAATACGTATCCACTATATTGCAAAGCAGAATAGAGCAGATGCCAACCTTTTTCAACTATATGTGATTGGTCTGTTGGCCTTTATCCCTAAAGCCCTTTGAAAGTTACTATTAGCTAAAAGTAAGTTCTTCCCTACAGAACATTTCTAATGCCAACCACAGCAAAGGGGAAAAAATAATCTTGCCTATTTCATACAGCAGTGTTCAAGCAATAAATAAACAATGTATATACTAATGGCATAGGTTGAATAAACATATTCTGCACCTCTAAATTTATTTATGATAGCAAACCTTTATCTGGGTTGAGTTATCAGCATACTAAACTACTGATGCTGAAATAAACAACTGCAATAATTGATAGTATGATCATATCCTACAATCTCCATGCTTTGTTGATTTTTTTCTTACATTTAGTCTTCATTCATGCCAAATGTGTGTGTGTGTGAGAGAGAGAGGGAGGGAGGATGAAAGTTCTGTGATGTGATTTATATGTTGTTATCATTTTGATTTAAAAGTTAAGAATCTGTCAAATTGTCAGCTTTTGTAAGCCACTCATGGAGACATGCTGAAAGTAATATGATACACTTCAATAAGATTATCTCTTTTTATATATGTATTAAGTATTACTTTCTTGGAAGTCCACTTCAATAAGATATTATTCATGAATAATATGAACAGCTTGTAAATAGGCAATGGTACTCAAATATATTAAACATCTTCAGAAATTTTAGTCTCTATGTGATGAAATGAGATACATCTACACACAATACAGAACTTAACTAAAAAACAATTGTCACTAAAATTTTAATGAAAAAGGTATCTTTTCATTATGAACAGTGGACCCATTTATAAAACAACCACAGGTTTTCATAAAACATGTCAAAATTGAATTTGGAACAGTTAAAAAAATTATATATTAGTACAACTTTCTAAGCAGAATTTGTGTCTGATACAATTTAAAAACACATGATACTACAATAAAATTAGATTTATAAAATCTCTGTCCTATTCTGGTGGTGCCCTACTTTTCAGCTGAAATGTTTGGTTTAGGCAATAATAGGGTAGTATAACTTTCAATAAGAAAGTTTTTTTGCTTTCTAATATACTATAAATTATTACAGAGGGTCCAAATAAAGATTTCTACCACTTGTATGAGTATCAGAAGATGCATCTCCCAGTGACATCTGTGGGTCAAAGTGATGACAGTAATCTAACTCAAGTCCAACACCTTTTCTACATGCAATGTAAAAAGTATCACTTGGTGCCTCCAAGCAGCAACACTTATGCTATAACAACCTAACCCTATTTCTAGCTTTCTAATGAAAGCTAAAAGAGTTTGTGGACATAATTCTACCTCACCATGTTTTATGAAGTTTTCTAGCCTTTCCCCTCCTATACTATCCAGAGGTGGTATTCAGCAGGTTTTGACCAATTTTGGAGTAGTTTGGAAAACCGTTGAGTGCCACCTCTGACTGGAGATTTTACAATATCCTTCTTCTTCCATGCCCACCAAGCCATGCCCACAGAATTGGTAGTAAAAATAAATGGAGTCCTATCACTGATACTATCACTACTGATTCATGATGCCCACCCACAGAAATATTTTTTCCTGGGGAGCTGTTTGACACTTACCTTGGTGTAATTTTAGAAGCAGCGAAAGTTTTTTTTAATGTATTTATTTTCCCAGACATTTTCATTTTCTGCATATGGTTCTTATGTTGCTTAATGCTTATTTTCATCAGGCTCACAGCTGAAGGGTGGTGTACCAAAAACAATAGAAAATGGAGATTAGATTGTGAAGGGTAACTACATTGCTCTGATATTTTGTGGAATGAATTTCTTCCACTTATAACACATTTACTGAAATCACATTTGACAAAATAAAAGCACAGCTGCCCCTATGCGGAATGAAAAAAACTGCTAATTTAATACTGTATGAAAAGCCAGATGGTATGATTTATCATCATACAAACAGCAGCATTTTATTTATTTGGATGCTGGGTGAACTTCTGAAAAAAGGACAAATAACTTGACTATAATAAATAATGTGAAGTGGCAAGGTATGTAATATTTCATATTAGC
>CM066330.1:54684259-54881759 GCA_033807585.1 Hydrophis major
GAGATTAGTACAACGCCCTAGAGTCAGAAACAACTGGTCAGGGGAAACCTTTACCTTTTCTATCAACCATTAGTTTCTCTAAATCCTAGTGGGCATCAATCTGTACTTTAGTGGAGACATGATGATTTAACTAAGGATAATCACAACTTGTAAAGACTAATTGGAAATCAAAATACAATGTTAGTCACCAATTAATTTGTTTTTATGTTGCTACAGAAAGTCCATCCAAGCAATCTAGAATAAATAGAAGCCCAATGATTATCACATCCATTAAGCTGGGTTACTTGGCAATTGTGTGGGTGTCTATATCCATTCCAGATGCATTTAGAGAGACACCTTATTGATTTCAATTGCAATTAATAGCTGTCTCAGACTTCAATTTTGATGGAAGAACAGAGTATAATTTTTAAAAAATAAATAATTCAAAGTAACAGAATCCATTGTTGTCAAATCAATTAGACAGCTGCAACTGGAAGAAGCAGCTCATCACCCCATATCTGCTATAGGACCATTAATATACAAGTGTTTAACTAGTTTTTTTTTTTCTACATCTTGGTTCTGAGCAATAAAATGACGATTGTTGCCTGCTTCCTAAAGCTGTCATTTCAATCACTGTAGGTTTTTTTAAAAGATGGTCTACAATTTGTAAGTGGTAATACTGAAAATAAAGAGCAGCTTTTCATGTCATAACCTTCAAGGATCTAAAATTAGCTATTAGGCACAAGTGATCTGTGGATTATTTAGTAGAATGTTACAAATTTAAAGTATGCATTAATAGCAGAGTTATTGTTCTCTGAACTTCTCACAGTCTCAAAATAACAGTAAAAATATAACAGATGAAAATGAAGAGAGAAAGACAAAATAATGTCATTTTCACCCTTCTTTTCCAAGTTACATTTCCAAAGAAGACCTGAGCATTTACTATAAAGAGTCTGAATGCCAATTATAGCAGCCAAACAAAACTCCTTTTGGAGATCAGGTAATCGTTGCTTCAAAATGTGAAGCTTTTCTGGAAAGCTTTCAAATCAATATCAGAATCAAAAATAAATTCTATGCCTTAATTTTAAAGTTAAGCTATGAAATTATTTTTGCAATTCAACAGTGGAAAAGCTAACAAGCTGTGAACCAAAACATACTTAGGAATATTCTTGATTCATTTCCACAAAACAAAATTTAAAATAAGATTGGTTGAATAAAGAAAGGACATGTTTTGCTTTGTTTTTGAGTGGTAGATATGTGATGACTATTTTACTGATTGCAGATACTAAATTTTGGTGTAGGAATTAAGACACCAGAGCATAAAATAAGACATCGTATGTTGTAGTCCCACTGTAGGCATAAAGCCTTAGTGACCTTGGGCCAGTTACTCCCTCTATCAGCCCTAAGAAGCAGGGCCTAGTCACCCACTCACCTGGAGTCAATAATGAGGAGGGAGGGAAGGAGGGGTGAGGAGAGAGAGAGAGTGAGAGAGAGTATGAGAGAGAGAGAGAGAGTATGTGAGAGAGAGAGAGAGAGAGAGAGAGAATCAGAACAATATGCATTCTCTAAGTCTCTGAATTGGATATTAAATTAAATTACTTAGAAATTAAATTTATAAGTCTGAATGTAAAGCATTAAACCTATGAAGTAATTTCTCTTGAAAATTGTAGTCAACTCCCATTTTTCCAACTTCAGGAAAATTTATCCAATTCAGAGACTTAGTGCATGGAGGACAATCTGTTAAGGCTTTTCTTTAAGATGCCATGTTTCTCTGACTTGGGGCTTCTCTCCTGCAAATATCAGCTGCAAGGGACCAACAATGGATGATGGGTATATCTTCATCTCCTGTTTATGAGTGTAGCTTTTGGGGGGGGGGAGGGAACCAGAACAAAGATGGGCCTTGGACTGATCAGTCTGGGACATGCTTATATTATTATGTAGTAATCAAGACTTTTCTAAATATTAAATCTTATAACATTCCGATTGTCTATTTCAAAAAACAAGTGCTACAATTTTAATAAATTTTAAAATCTATCATTACTAAACATTTCAATATTTTAATCTTTTATTAATTCTTATAACATTCTAGTTTTCTATTTCTAATACATAATACCATCTTATGTACTTTGCAGAATCTTCTTTTTTAAAGAAATCATACCTTACCCTTTATCCCTAAAAAAAAATCCCTTTTTCCCATCTTGTTTCATACCTTTGTGGCTTTTCCCTCCCTTTTCCCTTCCTTTCTTATCCCCCCTGGCCTTTTTACCCCCCCCCCCCCACTAACCTCCGCCTTTTTAGCTTCCCCTCTCTGTTGTAATCCTTCTCCTTTTTCTCAGTAACATTGCATTGGTTTTGCATCTTATTTTTTCCTTTCTTAAGTGTTTTTTTAAGTCTTAAGTCCTTCATTTTCCTTCCTTTCTTTCTCCTTTCTCTCTTAGTTAATTTTTTAAATTCACTGAAGATGGCGTCTTCTTCTTCTTTTTCTTCTTCTCCTTCTATTTCCTCCATCTGTTGTTGTATTTGCTGATAAATAGCAAGCGCCATTTCTAAAGAAAGAAAAGCTTCTTTCACAGCGTCCTTACTTTCTTGATATTCCTTTCTAAGTTCATCATCAGATAAAGCCATTCTTTGTTCTTCTTAGAGCAACCAAAATGTTTCAAAAGTTAAAACAATTCCTCAAAGTCCCAGAGACATCAATCAGTCCAAACAATGCACAAAGTTCTCACTTTCTCTTCCTGGGGTGGTATCAGTAAAAGAGAAAAGAAAAAAAGCCCAGTCTGTATTTTACAGCCTTGTTGCAATCAATTTCTAGTCTCAAGATCTTCAAGGCATCTCCTCCAGCAAAATCTTAATGTATTTTTTTTTGTCCTCTCCCTTCCCACTTATAACAAGAAGCCAAGTTTTCATCTTTTATAAAAAACAACAGGTTTCTCAATGGCCATTTGTTGATTCCATAGGGAAGGAGGGTAAACTTTCCTTTCAGCACCTCAATTTTGCTGCTTGAAATCTCCTCTGGAAACCAAATATTTTTCAAAAAGTCATAGTTCTCAGGATTAAACGCCTCTTAAAGTCCTGGATCAGCCAAAAAACTTTCTCTTGAAAACTTTCTCCCCTCTTCCTCCTGCTCAGTTTTACCCAGCTGCCGGCTTCTTTGTGGCAGCCATTACAGACCACCACTTGACCGCCTTGAGAAAAGGGGGTTTTGCCAGCTGGGGAGGGGGTCTGCAACACCCCCAAACCCCTCACCAGCTCCCCCCTATCTTCGGCTGCCTCTGCGGGGCAGCCTTAGCCTCCAAACCCATCCAGATCGGAGGCACTAAAACGGCTAGCGTGGCAGGGATCGTGCAGGATCGCAGAACCCTGCTGCTGGCGAAGCCGGCAAACCAGAAGCTTTTCTCTTCAGGCAGACCATTTCAATCAGATTTGCATTAATGATTACTTTAACAGTTAGGAGGAATTGTAGTTGCTTTCTTTAAATTGCTACCTACCTTGAGTGCCTATAGGCAAAATAAGGGGTATAAATTGTAAACTAAATAAACAAACCATTTATATCATTTCTTATGCTATTCCAGAGAATCCCTACCTTCCAAGAGTATATCTATTGAGTGTTGAGGAGCAGAAGAAACTGCATAGATTACATACATGTGTGCACACTTTTGTATATGCACACAAAAACCACACACAATAAATGTATACAATGTACTGTCTCTTTCTTCTAATGCAGCTGAAAATCTATGAAACATTATTCTGGTTAATCAATAAATAACAGAAACAATCAGACACAGAGACAGTTTATAACCCAAAAGGGATATCTATATTTTTTTAAAAAGGGCTAGACTGATTTTATAATCTGACTGTTATCACAAAGGTCATCAAAGAACTTAGAAATAGTATTTTCTCTAGTAATTGTGAATTGTAGTTCAATTAGCCTAAATTGACATATCATAGTTTAATTAAGTTAGGTTCTTACTAGTTTCTGATTTATTTTTATATGTATTACATTTATTGGAATATTTTTCATGCTACATTTATTTGAAAAGAAAAGCGATTTTTGCCAAATAGTTTATTTTCTAAAGAGGAGTATCTTCTTAGATTCTCTAGCAGCAGAATAAAGGATGTTTTTCTGTCTAATTTTCTATTTAGAGAATAGGGCAGGAATTATCTGACATAATTCCAGATAAATAATGTATTGTGATTTCCCCTCCTCTCAACTATTTTTGCTATAATAATCACAAAAACACCACATAATATGCAGAAATAATTCTGAGCATTTATGTTTTGTTGTACACTGTCATATGTTTTTATATATGCTGCTTTCTTCTGCATAAGTAGATTTAGCAGCAAATGCCTGAAGGCTTGTAACACATGTTCAGGTTTTGTGGCACACAACAGGATAAAGGAAGGCTAGTAATATCAACTAAGAGAACATTACATCCCACAAGGGACTAGAATTTCTTTTGTGTCCCCTCCCTACACATGATCTAACCCCTTCACTGACAAGAAAACATTGAATTCTATAAGATTAGGAACTATCAAGACACATAATCTATCAAGTGGAAATATTTGCTTCCCCATTGACTTTCAGAAGCATTCTGTTCTGCAGTTCCTGTGCCTGGAGTTTACATTCAAAGTCATCAGTCTGATTACAGGAAAGTATACCATAATCTAATACTGTACATTTTGTAAGAGAGTTTCTGCACCAGAGTCAAATTCCTTGTATGTCCAATCACACTTGGCCAATAAAGTATTCTATTCTATTCTATTCTATTCTATTCTATTCTATTCTATTCTATTCTATTCTATTCTATTCTATTCTATTCTATTTAGTCCACATGGGTTTGTTAAAAACAGATCATGCCAAACCAATCTTATTTCATTCTTCAACACAGTGACTAAATTAGTAGACCAGCAAAATACTGTGGATATAATATATTTAGATTTCAGCAAGGCGTTTGATAAAGTAGACCACAACTTATTTCTTAGTAAGCTAGAAAAAAGTGGAATAGATAGCAAGATGGATTCACAACTGGCTGGCAAACCATATTCAACGAGTAGTCCTTAATGGGTCTAAGTCTACATGGAGGGAAGTAAGCAGTGGGCTGCCACAAGGTTCTGTCTTAGGCCCATTACTGTTCAATATCTTCATTAACGACTTAGATGAGGGAACAGAAGGGGAACTTACCAAATTTGCAGATGATACTAAGCTGGCAGGAATAGCTAACACCCAAGAAGATAGGCTCAAGATCCAGATGGATCTTGACAGACTAGAACACTGGGCCATATCTAATAAAATGAAATTCAATATAGAGAAAAGTAAAATCCTACACTTAGGCAAGAAAAATCAAAAGTACACATATAGACTGGGTGAAACTAGGCTCAATAGCAGTAACTGTGAGAGGGATCTTGGAGTCTTAGTGGACAACCAGCTAAATATGAGCCAGCAGTGTGCAGCAGCAGCCAAAAAAGCTAATGCAATCCTAAATTGTATTAACAGAGGGATACAGTCAAGATCAAGGGAAGTACTAATACCACTCTATAAAGCCTTAGTAAGACCACACCTAGAGTACTGCATCTAGTTTTGGTCACCACATTATAAAAAAGAAATTGAGACTCTAGAAAAAGTACAGAGAAGAGCAACCAGGATGATTAGTGGACTGGAGGCTGAAATATACAACGAACGGTTGCAGAAACTGGGCTTGGTTAGTCTAGTAAAGAAAAGGATCAGGGGAGACATGATAGCGGTCTTCCAACATTTGAAGGGCTGCCACAGGGAGGGAAGGGTCAAGCTATTTTCTAAAACTTCTGTAGGCCAGACAAGGAATAATGGATGGAAACTGAACAAGGAGAGATTTAACTTGGAAACAAGGAGAAACTTTCTGACAGTGAGAACAATCAACCAATGGAAAAGCTTGCCCTCGGAAGTTGTGGGAGTGCCATCAGTTGAGACTTCCAAGAAGAGATTGGACTGCCATTTGTCAGAAATGGTGTAGGTCTCCGCTTGGGTGGGGGTTTGGACTAGATGACCTACAAGGTCCCTTCCAATTCTGATTATCTGTAAATCTGTATCTGTATCTGTATTCTATTCTATTCTATTCTATTCTATTCTATTCTATTCTATTCTATTCTATTCTATTCTATTCTATTCTCATTCTATTCCATTCCATTCCATTCTATTCCATCCCATTCCATTCCATTCCATTCTATCCCATTCTATTTTCTTTTCTATCCTATCCTATCTTATCCTACCCCGCTCTATTCTATTCTAAAATGCAGCCTCAGAATAAAGTTAGTACTACCAGTTAAGCTGAAATCCCTGTATTTAAACTTCAGAGCAGTTAAGTTTCTGGAGAACTATACTTGTTTATATTACCGTATATACTCGAGTATAAGCCGAGTTTTTCAGCACATTTTTTGTGCTGGAAAAAACCCCCTCGGTTTATACTCGAGTCAGATTCCCCTCTGAAAAAAAAATGGTGTGGAGCTCCGAAGCTGGGCAGCCGCTTCCCTGCTTCCGTGTTTCCTTTGCAACTTTTAAGCATGGGGGTAATCGGAAGCAGAAAAGTTCTTGCTTGAGGATATATTGTTTTTTCTTTTTTTAACTGTTTTTTTGGGGGGGAAGACCCACCGCCATGTGAGAATGCTCAGACACGAAATCTATCCAACCGAAAATAAGTGTGTGTGGGGGGGGGAGGATTTTAACAGAGGGAAGATGTAGGGAGAAGGCAAAAGCGACAAAGGATCCTTCAGGGGAAACTGAGGGGGAGATTCACCCTTGGTCCAGATGAGCCCCCTTCCCCTTTCTCTAGACTGAGAAAACAATGCGAGCCGAGGTTGCTTCGGCTCCACTCAGCTTCATTTCCTCAGCTCCAGCTGCTTTCAGTCCACTCGGGAGGAGGGGGAGGAGGGGGAGGAGGAGGGGGAGGCAGCTCGCGTTGTTTTCTGAGCTCTAGGCTGAGAAAGCAACACGAGCCGAGGTCGCTCCACTCAGCTTCATTTCCTCAGCTCCAGCTGCTTTCAGTCCACTCGGGAGGAGGGTGAGGAGGAGGTGGTGGTGGCAGCTCGCGTTGTTTTCTGACAGTGAGATCATTTCCCAAATTAATTGATTCACTAACCCAAAAGAAGAAGATGTTGATGACAGTGGGAGGCAGGAGTCACTCTCTCCCTTGCAAGAAAAAAGCAAGAGCCGTTCTTATGATCTCTCCCTCTCTCTCTTTCTCCCTGTAATACAGTAAAGCCCTTTCCAGCACGCGCGTGCGATCCGCCCCTGCCGCTTTGCACCTTGCAAATGCAAAAACCCTGGGGTTTTGCATTTGCAAGGTGCAAAGGGGGGGGCGGACCGCGCACGCGTGCTGGAAAGGGCTTGACTTTATTGGGGGGGGGAGAGAGAGAGAGAGATATCATAAGAACGGCTCTTGGTTTTTTCTTGCAAGGGAGAGAGTGACTCCTGCCTACCACTGTCATCATCATCATCTTTTGGGTTAGTGAATCAATCAAACCTTTCATGATAGTGAGATCGTTTCTGTTCTGTCCCCTCATTAGCATTCTTGAGATCCCCGCGCTTTGATTGGCCAAGCCGATTGGCCAAGCCGATTAGGCGAGCTGCGCCGATTGGCTCGCTAAGAATCCCCCGCGATTGGTCTATTCGAATCGCGGGAGATTCAAAGCGGTGCCATTGGCCACGGCCGCCGTGGCTAAAGGAATAAAAGCCGCGAACTTTTGCTATAGCGGCAGTTCGGTTCCTACACCAATAAAAGAGCATGATTTGAAGTCACCGACTCCTGGCATCATTTCGGAGGACACGACACTGGCGACGAGGGTGGGATCCAGATCCTGAACCGAACCACGTGTCCGACGGAAGCCAGACGAATCTCCACGATGGCGAAAATCGCACCCCCCCCGCACCCTTCAACCCCGCCACCGAGGACTGGGAATCGTACTCCGACTGATTCCGCATGTTCCTCGAGTGCAGCGATCTGAAGGACGCCACCGGCCCCATGAAGCGCGCCGTCTTCCTGACCCACTGCGGGACCAAGGTATTCAAGATGGCCAAGGCACTTGCCAAACCCGCCGACGCGACCGCGATGGACTGGGACGTCCTCGAGCCAATACTTCGGCGGCACTACGCTCCAGAGGTACCCATCCTGATCCGACGCAACGAATTCTGCCGTCGGGACCAACGGTCGGGTGAGAGTTTCAGCGACTTCGTCGCCGAACTACGACGCCGAGGGGGGCTGTGCGAATTCGACAACCTGAACAACGCCCTGCGAGACCAAATCGTGCTCGGCCTGTGGGACCCCATACTCCAGAGCCAGCTGATGGCCAAGGGCAACATCAGCCTCGCAGACACCCTCACCGCAGCCGCCGAAGCGACCCGAACATCCGCCGACCGCATGCGCCGACCGAACGCTGGGGACCACAGTGGAAACAACCACCCTGCAAGGTCGGCTGAGGCCCAACCCGAGACGATCACCCACCAGGGTGATTTCCACTCGGCATCGGGCACTTCTGACGAAGAGGAGGAAATTCATCGCCTCCAGGCAGGCCGCGACCCACAGAACCGGCGGGGTCGTAAGTCGAGGACCAACTGTGCTGGTTGCGGAGGCGACCACCCCAGGTCCGAATGCCGGTTTTTCGAGTCGATCTGCCAGGGTTGTGACAAGAAGGGACACATCGCCCGCGTCTGCCACCTCAAAAAGAACCGCAGCCCGCCCCGATGGGACCAGAGCGAACGGAGGAGAGAGAGCACACCACCCTGGACCAGAGATCGCCTCTCTGACAACAAATGGGACCGGAACGGACAATCCCTACGAGGCGGCGAGACCCGGCAAAGAGAGGAGACCCATCAGACGGTCACCATCGGCCACACCACAACCAATGACGCCCAGAAGGTCTACGTGGAGGTAGGCATCGAGGGCGAGCCATGCAAAATGGAGGTGGACTCCGGGTCCTACCTCTCCATGATAGCATGGCAAGAAATAAAGCGCTTGGTGCCTACCATCCAAAGGAAAAGCCTAGACAGCCAAAGACTAATCGTAAAGGACTACCAGGGAAACCGCATCCTGGTAGTCGGAACTAGACAGTTCAACATAACATACAAAGGGCGCACTGAAAAGCTTCCCCTGACAATCATCGATCGCGACCGCCCAAGCCTACTGGGACTGCAATGGTTCGCCCCGCTCAGCATCGCAGTCACGGGAATCGACCACGTCACCGACGACAGCTGGGAGCAACAACTGGCCCGGGAATTCCAAGAGGTCTTCGACGGAAACCTAGGCAAGTACCGAGGGCCCCTTATATCATTCAGCCTAGACCCAAACGTTCCCCCAAAATGCCTAAAACCAAGGCGGGTGCCATTTGCACTTAAACCCAAGATAGACGAGCAAATTGACAAGCTCGTCAAACAAGGGGTCCTACAGCCAATAGACCACGCCCGGTGGGAGATCCCCATAGTCACCCTGATCAAGCCCAATGGGTCGGTGAGGATCTGTGGGGACTATAAGGCCACCCTAAATGGCGCGTTGCAACAAAGCGCCTACCCCGTCCCAGTAGTGCAACACCTACTGCATTCACTGGGAGGGGGCAAGGTTTTCGCCAAACTCGACCTCGCCCAGGCATACCAACAGTTGCCAGTCAACGAGGAAACGGCAGAAGCGCAAACCATAGTCACCCACCGGGGAGCATTTAAATGCAACCGACTCCAATTCGGAGTCAGTGTGGCACCGGGAATATTCCAAAGCCTAATGGAAAGACTATTACAAGGCATCAAGGGGGTGGTACCTTACTTCGATGACGTCTTAGTGTCGGCAACCAACCAAGCCGAACTAGAGGGTCGCCTAAGGGAGGTCCTAACCAAATTCAAAGAGACCGGGCTCAAGGTAAAGAGGGAGAAATGCCAATTATACACGGAACGGGTTGAATTCCTAGGATATCTCCCAGACCGTCACGGCGTTCACCCCACAAACCAAAAAATCAAGGCCATCAAAGAAACCCCCACAACAAAGTCGAAGACGGAGATACAGGCATTCCTGGGGCTACTAAACTTTTACAATGTTTTTCTGCCCCAAAAGGCGACGGTGGCGGAGCCTTTGCATAGGCTCCTGGACAAGGCGGCGACCTGGACTTGGGGGAAACGCGAGCAAGCCGCCTTCCAGAGAACAAAGGACCTCCTCACTTCGGACGCCGTCCTTATACAGTACAACGAGACCCTACCCCTGGCCGTCACATGCGACGCATCACCATTCGGCGTCGGCGCTGTCCTCAGCCATACCCTCCCCGACGGAAAAGAAGCACCCATCGCGTTCTTTTCAAGGACCCTCACCAAACCGGAGCGGAACTACAGCCAGCTGGACAAAGAGGCTCTGGCTGTCGTTGCCGCCGTAAAAAGATTCCATGAGTACCTCTACGGCCGGACATTCACGATCATAACCGACCACAAGCCACTGCTGGGAATCCTTGCAGGAAACCAGGCCACCCCGAACATTCTGTCTCCCCGAATGACAAGGTGGTCCGAGTTCCTGGCAGCCTACAACTACGGACTCATACACAGACCAGGTAAGACGATCTCCCATGCAGACGCCTTAAGCCGCTCGCCGCTCGCCGCTACCGGAACCTGACACCGACCCAGCACCCACGACAACCACCCTCAGTATAGAGACTCTACCCAACCTACCCATAACCGCGTCAGACATTGCCCGAGAGACTAATAAAGACAAACGTCTGGCGCGGGTGTTGCATTGGGTAGAGAAAAGGTGGCTGGAAAGGGACAACGACAAGTCCGTCAAAACATTCCGGAACCGGCAAACGGAACTCTCGTTATTAAAAGGGTGCATACTATGGGGGGATAGGGTGGTCATTCCAGAAAAACTACAAGGGAAGGTTCTGGAACTATTACACGAGGGGCACCCTGGCATCGTTAGGACTAAAGCCCTGGCCAGAAGTTCCGCTTGGTGGCCAGGGATGGACAGACAGATTGAGACATGGGTAGCAAAGTGCCAACGATGCCAGGAAACTAGGCCAAGCCCACCCACAGCACCCGTCCTAGAGTGGGAAACCCCAAGGGGACCTTGGTCTAGGATCCACATAGACTTTGCCGGGCCCACAAAAGGACACACCTTCCTTATAATAGTAGATGCTTACTCCAACTGGCTGGAGGTAAGCAACATGAGAACAACAACCACGGAGGCCGTGATCAAGGAACTCGGCAAATTCTCTGCAACGCACGGCCTCCCAGACGTCGTCGTTTCCGACAACGGGCCCCAATTCACCTCGCTAGAATTCGAAAAATTCCTAGTGGAAAGGGGCATCCGCCACGCACTGACAGCACCGGCGCACCCGGCGGCGAACAGTAGGGCAGAACGGATGGTGCAATTCACTAAGAAAACCATCCGGAAAATAGACCACGGGGAGATCCAGGAGAAAATAAATAAATTACTCTTCACCCAACACATAACCCCAAATACCACAACGAATAAGAGCCCAGCCGAACTGTTAATGGGGAGGAAATTAAGGTCCCCACTCGACAGATTACACCCCACGTATAACCCGGAGAAGCCCCCAGACTCAACCAGCAAACACTGAACTTTCGCACCAGGCAACCTCGTGTACGCAAAAAACCTGACGGGAGACCCATTATGGGTACCGGCCGTCATCACACAAATAACAGGCCCACACTCGTACCGGCCACAAACAGCAGACGGATGAGCATGGAAACGCCACATCGACCAATTAAGGTCAAGGACGACCGCCCAAGAGACTACCGACGCACAAGCAGGCAAAACCAACCCCCACAACACAAACCAAGGGGGGAGGGAATACCCAGGGGACCAAAACCAAAGAAGAATAAACCAACCATACTTACCGGAAAGCAGCCAGCATGACCCCTCGCCAGGAAGAGACAGCCAGGCCAGCTCGACCAACCCGGGGAGACCGAGCAGGAGCGGCGAAACCCGCAGCTCAACCAACCCGGGAAGCCCAGGAGGGAGCTACGGAGAGCGGCCCGGCCCGACCGACCAGCCGGTTCCCACGACGGCATCCGGAGAAGCAGAGACCCCGACCGAACCGGCCGGGATCCAACCTACGACTGAGCTGCGCAGGTCCAGTAGGCTAAGACGGAGCCCCGCCTACCTACGGGACTACGCCACGTAAGGACTAAACCAAGAGGGGAGGGGTGTTCTGTCCCCTCATTAGCATTCTTGAGATCCCCGTACTTTGATTGGCCAAAGCGCGGGGAACTCTGATTGGTTAGGCGAGCCGCGCCGATTGGCTCGCTAAGAATCTCCCGCGATTGGTCTATTCGAATCGCGGGAGATTCAAAGCGGTGCCATTGGCGCGGCCGCCGCGGCTAAAGGAATAAAAGCTGCGAACTTTTGCTATAGCGGCAGTTCGGTTCCTACACCAATAAAAGAGCATGATTTGAAGTCACCGACTCCTGGCATCATTTCCGAGGACATGACAGTTTCCCAAATTTCCCTTAAATCAGGGAAGAAATCAGAAACAAACCTTTGGGCTGAGAATAAGCATGTTCCTATGATGCCATTTTTGTTCACTTCAGTGTGAAAAGTGTGTTTTTTTACTGGTCTCTTTCAAAGAGGAAATTGTGAACATCAAACTTATTCTCAACTATCCTAGTGAAAGTTTTTATTGGTATCTATTTTTATTTTTGAAATTTTCCAGTAGCTGCTGCATTTCCCACCCTCGACTTATACTCGAGTCAATAAGTTTTCCCAGTTTTTTGTGGTTAAATTAGGTGCCTCGGCTTATATTCGGGTCGACTTATACTCGAGTATATACGGTAATCCATCTTGAGGGTTATAAAGAAGTAATGGAACAACATTACTTTTAAGACAATATCTATTTTATTCTGCAATTTTGTAGATCATGGAGCAGCATAAAGTCAACTTTTTATAAATACATATAAATGTAACTAGATAAAAATTCATGGATCCCTTGTTTTGAAACTTCATAGTGTATATTTGTTTAAAAAGAGCTGAGAACTAAAACAAAATCTGAATATATCTCAATTTTTCCAAAAAACCCAAATATCAAAATAATAAGGATTTATTTACTTGATAATAAAGTTTAGATTTTTTGAAATAAGGTTCATGTTTAGATTTGAATCAAAGCAAATACTCTCCAAAATGGCCCAATCATACCACTTTCAAAAATTTGAAAACAGAGTCAGAACCAAATCATATATCTGATATGTCCAACTAGTTGGAATGAAAAACAACTAAGAAATAGCAGCTGAAGCAAGAAACAAAAATAGCTAGGTTGAATCATGACCTTGTAATCTAATTGCTAAAATATATTAATAAGAAGAAAGCCTTTTCAAAAGATGATTCTTGGAAGTTGAAATTTTTATCTCAAAAGAAATCAAATGAACCAACTTATAATGGAAAATATCTCAATTATTCCCATCCACCAAGAAGGCAAAATGCAAGTGAATAAGAATGAACTCTTCTTGGCAAATACTTCCTTTTGAATGTGATTCCATGGTTCATTAGATGCCATGTCTTCTGATGGGATAACATTTTTTTCTTGCTACATCATGGAACTGGGCCAGTCTCACTGGTGCATTTGGTAATGCCTGAGATGTGACATCTATGCTAGATTTGTGTAAAGAAAATTCTTACACATTTAGACAAAAGTTCTCTCTGTCTGTCTCTGTTTCTGTCTGTGTGTGTGTGTGTGTCTCTCTCCCCCTCTCTCTCAACTGAACATTACATTATTCACACCCTACATCCTTAGCTAAGAGAATGCCAACCATCTAAATATGTTGCTGTCATAATTAGCATTGCTGAAGTTGGTTAATACTTTAAAGGACATATTGATATATTGACCCTTTAAGGCACGGGTGTCAAACTTGATCTCATGTGACACATTTTTACATATTGTGATGTTTTTTGCTTTTGCAGAGCCAGGGTGGGTGTGGCCTGTGCATAACTCATTGGGCCCATGGGCCGCCAGTTTGATGCTCCTGCAGGTATCAATTAAGCACCTCTCACAATAATCAGGATTCAACTGATATGCTCTTTCAATCTTTCAACAGCAACAATAAAGGAGTCTCTGTCTGCTGAGAAAACATCCTTAATAATTTCTATTTAATACTGTAGTGCCCATTGCAATGCATTTGCCTGTTTTGGAAGAGTTCCTTTTAATCACCCAAATATTTCTTTTCCTTTGTGATGGTGTATTTCACTTTCTGGTGATAGGAATCAATCTGGAGGAAGTTGTAGAGTGCAAGAAGTGAAACAGCCAAACCAAGGGCAGGGCCAGCTGAGTGGTTTTTCTGCTTTTTCCTGGATTTGGAGGAAGATCTTTTGTTTGATTTTTTTAAACAACTCTGAAGCTTAAGGGTTATCTTTAGTTTTAGCCTCCTATACATGAGAACCATGTTGACTGTTGTGTCCATTTGGAAAGAGGCCAGGAGTCGGTGACTTTGTATCAAGCTCTTTATTGTAGTTAGGAACCAAACTGGCTCTCTGGAAAACGTTGCGGCTTTTTATTTCCAAGCCGCGGCGGCCGCGGCCAATAGCACCACTTTGAATCTCCCGCGATTTGAATCTACCAATCGCGGGAGATTCTCAGCGAGCCAATCGGCGCGGCTCGCCTAACCAATCCGATCGCCACGCGCTTTGGCCAATCAAAACGTGGGGATTTCAAGAATTCAAATTAAGGTACAGAACACCCCTCCCCTCTTGGTTTGGTCCTACGTAGCGTAGTCCCGCAGGTAGGCGGGGCTCCATCTTTGCCTACTGGACCTGCGCAGGTCAGTCGTAGGTTGGATCCCGGCCAGTTCGGTCGGGGTCTCTGTTTCTCTTGACTCCGTCATGGGAACCGCCTGGTATGTCTGGCTGGGCTGCTCTTCACAGCTCCCTCCAGGGCTACCCGGGTTGGTTGAGCTGTGGGTTTCACCATTCCCACTTGGTCTTCCCGGGTTGGTTGAGCTGGCCTGGCTGTCTCTTCCTGGCGAGGTTTCATGCTGGCTGCTTGCAGGTGAGTATGGCTGGTTTCTTTCTTCTGGGTTTTGGTTCCCGGGGTATCCCCTCCCATCTTGGTTTGTGTTGAGGGGGTTGGTTTTGCTTGGTTGCATGTCGGTGGTGTCTTTTGTGATCTTAACTGATCGATGTGGCATTTCCACGCTCGTCTGTCGGTTGTTTGCAGCCGGTACGAGTGTGGGCCTGTTAGCTGTGTTATGATTGCTGGTACCCATAATGGGTCTCCGGTTAGGTTCTTCGCGTAGACGGCGTCGCCTGGTGCGAAGGTTCAGTGTTTGCTGGTGGAGTCTGAGGGTTTCTCTGGGTTGTAAGTGGGGTGTAGTCTATGGAGTGGGGACCTTATTTTCCTCCCCATTAGCAGTTCTGCCGGGCTTTTATTTGTTGTGGTGTTTGGGGTTATGTGCTGTATGAAGAGTAATTTATTTATTTTGTCTTGGATCTCCCTGTGGTCTATTTTCTGGATGGTTTTCTTTGTGAATTGAACCATCCGTTCCACCCTTCCGTTCGCAGCCGGATGCGCCGGGGCTGTCAGTGCGTGTCGTATGCCCCTTTCCGCTAGGAATTTTTCAAATTCCAGCAAGGTGAATTGGGGCCCGTTGTCGGACACGAGGACGTCTGGGAGGCCGTGTGTTGCAAAGAGTTTGCAGAGTTCTTTAGTCACGGCTTCTGTGATGGTTGTTCTCATGTTGCTTACCTCCAGCCAGTTGGAGTAAGCGTCTACAGTTATTAAGAAAGTGTGTCCTTTTGTGGGCCCGGCGAAATCTATGTGGATTCTAGGTCCCCTGGGAGTTTGCCACTCTAGGATGGGTGCTGTAGGTGGGCTTGGTCTAGTTTCCTGGCATCGTTGACACCTTGCTACCCAGGCCTCGATCTGTTTGTCCATCCCTGGCCACCAAGCGTAACTTCTGGCCAGGGCTTTCGTTCTAACGATGCCTGAGTGCCCCTCGTGTAACAATTCCAGTACCTTCCCTTGTAGTTTTTCCAGAATGACCACCCTATACCCCCATAGTATACACCCTTTTAGTAACGAGAGTTCCATTTGCCGGTTCCAGAATTTCCTGAAAGTCTCGTCGTTGTCCTTTTCCGGCCACCCTTTCTCTACCCAATGCAAAACCCGTGCCAGACGTTTGTCTTTATTAGTTTCTCGGGCAATGTCTGACGTGGTTATGGGTAGGTCGGGTAGAGTCTCTATGCTGAGGGTGGTCGTCGTGGGTGCTGGGTCAGTGTCTGGTTCGGGTAATGGTGAGCAGCTTAAGGCATCCGCATGGGAGATAGTCTTACCAGGTCGGTGTGTGAGTCTGTAGTTGTAGGCAGCAAGGAATTCGGACCACCTTGTCATTCTGGGAGACAGAATGTTCGGGATGGCCCTGTTCCCTGCGAGTATTCCCAGCAGCGGTTTGTGGTCGGTTATGATCGTGAATGTCCGGCTGTAGAGGTACTCGTGAAACCTTTTTACTGTGGCGACGATAGCCAGAGCCTCTTTGTCCAGCTGGCTGTAGTTCCGCTCCGGTATGGTGAGGGTCCTTGAAAAGAACGCGATGGGTGCTTCCTTTCCATCGGAGAGAGTGTGGCTGAGAACAGTGCTGACGCCGAAGGGTGATGCGTCGCATGTGATGGCTAGTGGTAGGGTCTCGTTGTACTGGATGAGGACGGCATCCGAAGTGAGTAGGTCCTTGGTTTTCCTGAAGGCGGCTTCCTCGCGATTCCTCCAAGTCCAGGTAGCTGCCTTGTCCAAAAGCCTATGCAAAGGCTCCGCCGCGGTCGCCTTTTGGGGCAGGAAGACATTATAAAAGTTAAGTAGCCCCAGAAACGCCTGCAGTTCTGTTTTTGACCTGGGTGTGGGGGCTTCTTTGATGGCTTTAATTTTTTTGTCGGTGGGGTGAATGCCGTGTCGGTCTAGGAGGTATCCTAGGAATTCGACCCGCTCTGTGTACAGCTGGCATTTTTCCCTCTTCACTTTAAGCCCAGTTTCTTTGAATTTCATTAGCACCTCCCTTAGGCGACTCTCTAGTTCGGCCTGGTTGGTTGCCGATACTAGTACATCGTCGAAGTAGGGTACCACCCCCTTGATGCCTTGTAAGAGTCTTTCCATGAGGCTCTGGAAGATTCCAGGCGCCACGCTGACTCCGAATTGGAGTCGGTTACATCTAAAGGCTCCCCGGTGGGTGACTATGGTTTGCGCCTCTGCAGTTTCCTCTTCGACCGGCAGTTGCTGGTATGCTTGGGCCAGGTCGAGTTTCACGAAAACTTTGCCCCCTCCCAGTGAGTGTAGGAGATGTTGCACTACTGGGACGGGGTTAGCGCTTTGCTGCAAGGCGCCATTTAGGGTGGCCTTATAGTCCCCGCAGATTCTCACTGACCCATCAGGCTTGATTGGGGTGACTATTGGGGTCTCCCACCGGGCGTGGTCTATGGGTTATAGGACCCCTTGCTTGACGAGCTTGTCAATTTGCTCGTCGATTTTTGGTTTGAGTGCGAAAGGTACCCGCCTTGGTTTTAGGCGTTTCGGGGGAACGTTTGGGTCTAGGCTGAAGGATATAGGGGGCCCTCGGTACTTGCCTAGGGTGCCGTCAAACACTTCTTGGAAGTCCCGGGCGAGTTGCTGCTCCCAGTCGGCTTCGGCGATGTGGTCGATGCCCGTGACTGCGATGCCGAGCGGTGCGAACCATTGAAGTCCCAGCAGGCTAGGTCAGTCTCGATCAACAATGGTCAAGTGAAGTCTTTCGGTGTGCCCTTTGTACTGTGAACTGTGAACTGTCCTGTTCCGACTACAGGGATGCGGTTTCCCTGGTAGTCTTTGAGGATTAGTCTCTGGTTTTCTAGTCCCCTTCTCTGGATGGTAGGCACCAAGTGTTTAATTTCTTGCCAGGCTACCATTGAGAGGTAGGACCTGGAGTTCACCTCCATTTTACAGGGTTCACCTTCGATGCCTACCTCCACGTAGACTTTTTGGGCATCGGGGGTTGTTGCGTGGCCGATGGTGACCGTCTGATGTGTCTCTTCTCTCCGCCGGGTCTCGCCATCTTGTTGGGCTCGTCCGTTCCGTTCCCAATGGTTGTCGGGTGGGCGGTCTCTGGTCCTGGGGGGTGTGCTCTCTCATCTCCGCTTGCTCGGGTCCCATCGTCTGGGGCTGTAGGTTTTCTTGAGGCGGCAGACGCGGGCGATGTGGCCCTTTTTGTCGCAGTGCCGGCAGACGGAGTTGAAGAACCGGCATTCGGATCTGGAGTGGTCGCCTCCACAACTGGCACACGCGGTCCTCGACTTACGACTCCGCCAGCTGCGCTGGTCGCGGCCTGCCTGGAGACGGTGGATTTCTTCCTCCTCGTCTGAAGTGCCCGAGGTGGAGTGGAGTTTGCCCTGGTGGGTGGTAGTTTCAGGTTGGACCTCGGCCGACCTTGCAGGGTTTGTTGTTTGCAGTGCGGTCCCCGGCGTTCGGTCTCCACATGCGGTCTGCTGATTGTCGGGTGGCTTCGGCTGCCGTGGCTTTGGTGATGGCATCGACGAGGGCGATGTTGCCCTTGGCCATCAGCCGACTTTGGAGAACGGGGTCCCAAAGGCCGAGCACGATTCGGTCCTGCAGGGCCTCGTTCATATTGGAGAACTCGCATAGTCCTCCAAGGCGCCGCAGCCCTGCGACAAAATCACTGAAACTCTCGCCCGACCGCTGGTCCCGTCGATAAAATTCGTGTTGTCGGATGAGGATGGGTATGGCTGGAGCGTAGTGTCTCTGGAGTAATGGCTCGAGGTCATCCCAATCCATCGCGGTAACGTCGGCGGGCTTGGCTAGCGCTTTTGCCATCTTAAACACTGCAGGCCCGCAGTGCGTTAGGAAGACAGCTCGTTTCTTCGGTCCGGTGGCGTCCTTCAGGTCGCTGCATTCGAGGAACATGCAGAATCTGTCCGTGTAAGATTCCCAGTCCTCGGTGGCGGGGTTGAAGGGTGTTGGTGGCATGATGCTGGCCATCTCGTCAGTTGGCTGGCTTCCGTCGGACATGTGCTTCGGTTCAGGATCAGAATCCCACCTTCGTCGCCAGTGTTGTGTCCGTTTGGAAAGAGACCAGGAGTCGGTGACTTTGTATCAAGCTCTTTATTGTAGTTAGGAACCGAACTGGCTCTCCGGAAAACTTTGCGGCTTTTTATTTCCAAGCTGCGGCGGCCGTGGCCAATGGCACCGCTTTGAATCTCCCGCGATTCAAATCTACCAATCGCGGGAGATTCTCAGCGAGCCAATCGGCGCGGCTCGCCTAACCAATCCGATCGCCCCGCGCTTTGGCCAATCAAAGCGCGGGGATTTCAAGAATTCAAATTAAGATACAGAACATTGACAATTTTTATCAGTTAACAGTTGCAAGTTTTCTCCATCCCATTTTAAGGTTATGGTATGTAAAGAGAGAGAAAAATGATAGTATAAAGCAATTCTGCATGTCTGGAAAAACCAAATTTGTATTATACTCTTAAACAGCTGAGTAAATAAGACTAAGAGACACCGTGTGTTGCCAATCTTGCCAATAGCCAGTTGATGTTCTTCTGGCATGAATCTCAGTCAAGATTTTCTCTCTTCAAACACAGCACTCTGAAGTACCATACTGATGCTAAAATTTATATGACACTGTGAGTTCAAATCCGTATCTTTATTGTAGTTTTTAATGCATGCAGTTGGCCTATCCCTCAACAGACTATGCTACCTTTAATATACTCCCAATAAGTACCTATTTTTCCCTCCTAAGATGATGAATTGCAATAATGAGCAATCTTTTTAAGGCCACATTTTGTTTCTGTTTCTTTAACAATTATTCTACTGAGAGGTCATAGGTGATGTTACATGTCAGTGGATGGACTGAGCCAAATAGTTCAGCCTCGTTTGGAAATGTTGTTCCCCTTATTGCCCTGCCAAAATATAAACATTACTAGTTTTCATTTACTTTGTTTGGGGATGATTTGGAAACTTAAGAAACATTGCTGGAGACTATATGCAGCCCACGGGTTCTTGGTTTAGAATAACAATAAATGTATACAAAAAAAACAAAGTAATAAACATAAAAAGATCAATTAAAAAAGAAGGCATCTGGACAATGGCTAAGATTATGAAATACATTTGGGGAATGCCCAGGGGTGGGATTTAATTTTTTTAACAATCGGTTCTGTGAGTGTGGCTTAGTTGATGGGCATGGCTTGGTGGTCATGTGATTGACTGGGCGTGGCCAACTCAACATCACTCACATCGAGGCATGCATCTCCTTGCCTGGCCTCTCATGACTATGGGGATGCTGCAACAGTCGTAAGTGTGAAAAACGGTTGTAAGTCACTTTTTTCAGTGCCATTGTAACTTTGAATAGTCACTCCACACAAGCAAAGTACCATCAAAGGAGGGAAAAACACCCTCCAGAGAAGTTTCTGAAATAGGAAGTCTAGTCCTGCCAAGAATGTAATAAGGGTTAACGGAGAGGCAGTTTCTGTAAGCAATACCATACTGTTTCCTTTCTGCCTTCCTTACAGGATTAGGCCAGTAATTTCTTCTAACAACCGGTTCTCTGAACTGCTTAGAATGTTAACAACTGGTTCTAGAGATTAGGTGCGAACCTGTAGAATCCCACCCCAGGGAATGCCTACTGTTGTGAATGAATAAATGTTCAATAAAGTTATCTAGAGCTTGAAGTCAAGTGCAAGGCTATGGACTGGGACGTCCTCGAACCTCTACTGAGGGCCCACTATGCACCGACCGTACCAATGCTCGTAAGACGGCACGAGTTCTACCAAATAAACTAGCGGAAAGGAGAGAGCATTGCCGATTTCGTTGCGGACCTCCGAAACTTGGGAGGCTTCTGCGGGTTCACCGACCGGGAAGAGGCTTTGAGAGACCGAGTAGTTCTGGGATTAGATGCACTAAACGTGCAGAGCAAGATAATGGCGAAGGGCGACATTAGCCTTGCCGATGCCATTGCTGATGCTACTGCAGCAGAAGCAACCAGGAAGTCGGCTGCCCACTGCACCGCAACCACAACCGCACTCCGACACACCAACCAACTTGTGACATTTCACCTAAGTCAGAAGGACAGCTATTGACGGCCCACCACGAGGACCTCTCTTCGTCATCAGACAGCAATGAAGAAGAGGTCCATCGACTGCAGTCTGATCGGGACCATTACCCGAAGTCCCAACAACCATGCGCTGGCTGCGGGGCCAACCATTCCCGGTCCGAATGCAAATTCCGCAAGGCGCTCTGCCATGAGTGCGGGAAACGAGGCCATATCGGACGGGTCTGTAGAAGCCTCCTAGGACCCAGCCAGACCTCGAAGGGGGCCAACTATTGCCAATCGACAGGAAACCATCCTGTAAGGCGAGAACCAGTAAACCACTCCTACAGAAACCAAACCATGAATCGCCCAACGAAGCAAGAAGAGGCTCACCAAACTATCACTATCGGTCACGCCTCCTTCTTGGATGCCAAGAAAATCTGAATTAAAGTGGCCATCGAAAATCAGCCCTGCCAAATGGAAGTCGACTCGGGATCATCTCTCTCGATGGTTTCCTGGAAGACCCTCAAGCAACTCATCTCTACTATCCGGTGCCAAGACCTTCGTTCCCAAAAACTCATACTTAAAGACTATCAGAGGAACCGGATTCCAGTCGTAGGATCCAGTCGAGTCCGGGTCTCGTTTAAAAACCGCACAGCGTACTTACCCCTGACTGTGATCGACAAGGACCAGCCTAGCCTGTTAGGCCTCCAATGGTTCGTACCACTTGGCATTGAAGTGGCAGGCATTAACCGAATCGGCGGCAGTGACTGGGAGGAGGACCTCGTCCATGAATTCAGGGACGTCTTTGTGGAAAAGCTAGGCAAGTACAAGGGGACCCCGATATCATTTAGCCTTAATCCAAAAATAGCTCCCATCCGCCTTAAGCCTCGTCGAGTTCCGTTCACCCGAAAATCAGCGAACAGCTTGATAAGTTGATAGCGCAGGGAGTGTTAGAGCCAACCGATCACTCTCCCTGGGAGACCCCAATCATTACAACCATTAAGCCGGATGGTTCGATTAGAATTTGTGGGGACTACCGAGCCACCCTGAACCACGCCCTGCAGCAAAACCCATATCCGGTGCCGATGGTGCAACACCTCCTCCATTCTCTGGGGGGTAGAAAAGTCTTCGCTAAACTAGACTTAGCTCAGGCTTATCAGCAACTGCCAGTTGATGAAAAAAGGGCACAGGCACAGACGATTATGACGCACCGAGGTGCCTTTAAATGTACGCGGCTCTAATTCGGAGTGAGTGTAGCCCGGGGATCTTTCAGAGCCTGATGGAAAGACTATTGCAAGTGATTAAAGGCATTGTCCCCTAGTTTGACGATGTGTTAATTGCTGCCCCTACTTCAAAAATTTTACGGGATCGTTTAAGATTGGTTCTCCAGAAATTCAAAGACTCAGGCTTTAAAGTGAAGAAAAATAAGTGTAAGCTGTGTACAGATCATGTCAAATTTTTAGGGTACCTAATTGACAGTCAGGGCATTCATACTACAGATAGCAAATAGAGAGCAATAAAAAACGCTCCCAGACCCCGGAATAAGGCCGACCTCCAGGTGTTGCTAGGCCTCATCATTTTTTTTTTTTTAAACAAATTTTATTAATTTTACAGAGAACACAATAAAACATAAACAAAACTGAAAGATCTTTTCTGAAGGTTGTCTGATCCCGGGTTGAAACTCTTCACACAGACACAAATTCAAACATCATATTCACTTTATATATCCTTCCATATCTTATTATCATTTTCTTTTATATATATATATATATAAACCATTTTTATCAATTTTATATAAACAATGCACAAGGCATAACAGCTTATAAGTTCTTTTCTAAGAAAAAATAATAAAAGAAGAAAACCAATAGAACATAACAATTCCAAATTATAGTATCAATACTTTGTCTATTTAACTTCATATCTTATCCCAATTTCTCCTTTTCATCCAAATTATTTCTTATTAATTAAATTTTTTTTGCCTTTTTTCAATATACAACATCAAAAAAAAAACCACACAACAAAACCTTTATATATCCTTTCATATCTTATTACCATTTTCAATAATATTCTTTGTCTGTTCTATTTCCAACTATCCATTCATCTTTTTTCTTTTATTATACTTCTCCTATACACCAATTGGAATAACGTCTATAACTCATTACCCTAACTTAAAAGTACTTCATATAACAATTTTTCTTGGGATTCTGTTCAATAGGTTCTAAAATTACACAATGAATTTTATACTCTAAATACACATATAAAAAGCACAATCTTATGTACCCTCCAGAATCCCTCTTTTATCCTAAATTAAATTCACCCATTGTCTCTGAATAAACTTTTTTTCTTTAGATCTTGCTTCCCCCCATTGAAGCTTCTCCTCCCCCCCTTTCTCTCTTGCTTATTCTTCTCCTTGCCCTTTTTACCCCTTTGTCTTTCCTCCTCCCTTTTCTTACTCCCTTTCCTTTGCTTTCTAACCTTGCCTCCACCTTTCCGCTCATTTTTCTCTTCTTTGGTTGTTTTTATAATTCTTAAAATCCCCTTTTTCTTATCCTTTTTCTCCTCCTCCCCGGAAAGAACCCATTGTTCATCAAAGATGGCTTCTTCTTCCTCTTCTTCTTTGTCCCAGTCCTTCTGCTGCGTAGTCAACTTTTCATAAGTACATAACGCCATTTCTAAGAATTGAAACAAAGTGCCCAAAGTATCTTCTTTTTTATATTTTTGATATTCAGTCTTTAGTTCATCCACAAGCGATGCCATTATGAAAAAAGAAACTTTTCCCAAAACAACCACAAATATTTTTAATCAAAAATAATTCAAAAAAAAAATTCCAAAGATTAATACTTTTCTTCCTTCTTCTCTTTCTCTTTCTGGGGTTAATGTTTAATCAAAGAGGTCCAATTACCATATACCTTTCTTTGGGATTCTAGGCAATCTCCTCCTTTTTCAGCTTCTGCTCCAATTTTTTTTCCTCTCCCTTCCCACTTGCAATATCAATTTTAAATAATCAGAAATCCATACCTCCAACAAGGGTTTTCCAATTTCTTAAGTTTTTCAATGTCCAAAAACCCTTTTGTCCCTTAGCTTCAACTCTCAAAACAATTCACTTTCAATGTCCAATATGTCCAAACATATCTGCTGTTTCCATGGGGTGGGAGAGTGAAGAAAAAAAAAAAAAAGTTCCCTTTAACAGCTTCTCCGCCGCTTTCGCTCTTCTTAGGGATACAATGTATCCTCCAGCAATTCAAACAGCTCAGTTCCAACAAATTTGAAAGATGTTACTTGACCCGGCTCAGACAGCACTTTCACTCTTCTTACTTCCTCCAGCGCAATCTTACCCGGTTGCTGGCTTCTTCGTGGCGGCCATTGCTGACTGCCGCTCCACTGCCTTGGGAAAAAGGGGTTTTTCCGGAGGAGGAGGGGGTCTGCGACACCCCCAACCCCCTGTCCGACTCCCCTCTCTCTTCAGCTGTACCTACAGGGCAGCCATATCCCCCTGACCCATCTGGATTGGGGGTACCTCGACGGCTAGCACAGCAGGAATCGCGAGCTGTCGCGAATTCCTGCTGCCCCGAAGCCACGCGAAACCGGAAACCGGCTTCATCAATTTTTATAACGTATTCTTGCCGCACAAGGTGACTGTCGCTGAACCTTTACATCGTCTACTGGACAAAAAAGCAATTTGAGTATGGGGTCATAGAGAAGAGCAGGCGTTTCGTAATGTGAAAAAACTATGGAATGACAAAGATCCAAATTCCTCTTGTTAAGTTCTGCGCATGGGCGCAAGAAGTGAAGATGAGATGATGAACAGTGAACTTCAACTCTTTATTTAACATTATGGAACAGAGCAAAAACTATGGCAGCATGGCCCTTTTTATAGGCAAGCTGCTGATCAAATAACCAATAAGAAACGGGAAGCGTTAGTTCCCTTAACCAATGAAAGAGGCCCGCTAATAGCCAATCAGATTCTCCTGAATGGACCAATCAGATGTCGCTATTATCGGCCAATCAGAAGTGCAGGGCCAGAACCCTGCACTTTTCTAAAGGTTTTAATAATCTTTATTTAAGCACTTTTATTAATTCACAACACCCCTCCCCCCTGGGTTCCGTTTAAGGGGTGCAGTGATGTAATCTTTGAGGTAGGCAGGTTGTTTAGATTGTCTGTTAGATTTTCGCTGTCTCCCCGGTACTTGTTTATAATCTTGTTTGTGCGGGATGTTTTCTGGCGAGTGGGGTGCTCCGGTCCTTCATTTAAAAACTTGGTGCCGCAAATGTCCTCGTTGTCCTCTAGCCTTTGTGGGCTTGCTTCTGATGAAGTGTCTCTTTGCAGCAAGTCCGCCACTCTCTCTGATCCTTCCGATTGCTCACTTCTTCCACTCGTGCTTTCTGCTGTTTCGAACTCGGTCTCCTTGGCATCATGGTCCCCTAGGTGTTTCCCACTCTGTTGGGGTTGCTTTCGGTGGGGCATTGCTAACTTCCTGGCATTTGGAACAAGTCTTTACCCAGGCCTCGATTTGCTTGTCGATACCCGGCCACCATACACAGCTTTGTGTGAGCGCCTTCATGCGCACGATGCCGGGGTGGCCTTCATGCAAGGTTTTCAATACCGCTCGTTGAAGTCGTTCTGGGACGACAATTCTATCCCCCCAAATTATGCAGCCTTTCTGGGAAAACAATTCCATCTGTCGATTCTTGAAAGGACTGAAGTTGTCAGGGATTTGATCCAATGGCCATCCTCGCTCGACTCAGCTAAGAACTCGCGCCAAAATGGGATCGCGTTTGGTTTCGATCGCGATATCTCGAGCTGTCAGTGGTGGTGATTGAAGTGTCTCAATCTGGATCGTTGCGACAGTTGGAGCTGGGTCATCAACGGTTTCCGGAAGTAGTGCACGGCTTAGTGCATCAGCATGGGGCATGGCTTTCCCCGGGCAGTGTTGCAGCTTATAATTATATGCAGCCAAGAATTCTGACCAGCGAGTCAATCTGGGAGATAATATATAAGGGGTTGGCTTGTCCCCTGCTATAATCCCCAGCAAAGGTTTGTGGTCGGTAACTATAGTAAAAACTCGCCCATAAATATATTCATGAAATCGTTTAACAGCAGAAACGACAGCAAGAGCCTCTTTATCAATTTGACTATAGTTACGTTCAGCTTTTGATAGTGTTTTTGAAAAGTAGGCAATAGGGGCTTCACTACCGTTTGGTAATACATAGCTCAAAATAGCACCCACTCCGAATGGTGATGCATCCCATGTAATCATTAAAGACAAAGTCTCATTATACTGCATCAAAACAGCGTCTGAAGTCAATAAGTTTTTTACTTGTCAAAGCTCGTGTTCCTCTCGGTGTCCCCAGACCCAGGTTGCCTTTTTGTCCAACAGACGATGTAGGGGCTCTGCTACGGTCGCTTTGTGGGGCAGGAACACGTTGTAAAAATTGATAAGGCCCAGGAAAGCTTGGAGATCAGTCTTATTTCTGGGTCTTGGGGCATTTTTGATTGCCCTTAGCTTGCTATCAGTGGGGTGAATGCCTTGTTTATCGATTAAATACCCCAAAAATTCTACTTTATCCGTACACAGTTGACACTTATTTTTTTTTACTTTAAGGCCAGAGTCTTTAAATTTCTGGAGAACTAACCTCAGGCGCTCCCTTAGTATTTCTCTAGTCGGAGCAGCAATTAAAACGTCATCAAAATAAGGTACAACCCCTTTTATACCCTGTAGTAGTCTCTCCATCAAGCTCTGAAAAATTCCTGGGGCCACGCTAACTCCAAATTGGAGTCGGTTGCACTTAAATTCACCTCGGTGCATAACGATCGTTTGTGCCTCTGCCGTTTTTTTATCTACAGGCGGTTGTTGGTATGCCTATGCTAAATCCAATTTAGTGAAGACTTTTCCGCCCCCCAGGGAATGAAGAAGGTGTTGTACCACCATTACCGGATAAGCATTCTGCTGAAGGGCGTGATTCAGGGTGGCTCGGTAGTCCCCACAAATTCTTAATGATCCATCCGGCTTGATGGGTGTTACTATTGGGGTTTCCCAGGGAGCGTGGTCGGTTGGTTCTAACACACCCTGGGCTATTAATTTATCAAGCTGCTCGTCAATCTTTGGTTTAAGGGCAAATGGAACTTGACGAGGCTTAAGGCGGATGGGAGCTACTTCGGGGTTAAGGTTAAATGATATTGGGGTCCCCTTGTACTTACCTAATTTATCTGTAAAGACGTCCTGGAACTCCCATACGATGGCCTCTTCCCAGTCGTTGCTGTTGGTTCGGTGAATGCCAGCTACTTCAATTCCAAGTGGGGCGAAACATTGGAGGCCTAACAAACTAGGCCGATCCCTGTCAACTACGGTTAGTGGTAGGGATGCAGTACGATTTTTAAATGAGACACGGACTTTGCTGGATCCAACGACTGGAATTCAATTTCCCTAATAGTCCTTAAGTATGATTCTTTGGAATCTGAGGTCTTGCCGCCGGACGGTGGGAATTAATTGTTTAAGGGTCTTCCAGGAAACCATCAAGAGGGACGATCCTGAATCGACTTCCATCATGCAGGGCTGGTTTTTGATGGCGACCTTCACCCGGATCTTCTTGGCGTCTAATGATGAGGCATGACCAATCGTAAGGGTTTGGTGTGCCTCTTCTCGTTTCGTTGACTGGGCTGGTGGTTTGTTTCTGTAGGAGTGGTTCCATTGGTGGGTTAAGTATTCCCGATTCACAGGACGACTTCCTGTGGGCTGGCGGTAGTTGGTCCCCCTCTGAGGTGGGTTGGATCCTTGCTTGCTTCTACAGACTCTTCCGATGTGACCTCTTTTCCCACACACATGGCAGAGCGCTTCGAGGAATTTGCAGTCTGATCGTGGGTGGTTTGCCCCACAACCAGCACATTGGTATTGCACTCTCTGGTTACGTTGATGGCGTTGGTCTCATTCGGACCGGAGCCGGTTGACCTCTTCTTCATCACTTTCTGATGACGATTCGAGGTCCTCGTGGTGGGCTGTTGTTGCCTGTCCTTCCAGGTGAGGTGAGATTTCGCCGGCGAGTTGGTGGGGCGTGGGTACGGCGCATTCAGGCAGCCGACTTCCTGGTTGCTTCTGCTGCAGTAGCGTCAGCGATGGCATCTGTAAGGCTAATGTCGCCTTTCGCCATCAGCTTACTTTGTGTGCCTAGTGCATCTAATCCCAGAACTATTTGGTCTCTCAGAGCCTCTTCGAGGTCGGCGAACCCGCAGAGGCCTCCCAAATTCCGGAGATCCGCAATGAAATCTGCAACGCTTTCTCCCTTCTGCTGGTCTCTCTGATAAAATTCATGTCTTCAAACAAGCATTGGTGCGGTGGGTGCGTAGTGTGCCCATAGAAGGGGCTCGAGGACGTCCCAGTCCATGGACTTCACCTCAGCCAGTTTGGCTAGTGCCTTGGCCATCTTAAACATGGTCGGCCCGCAGTGAGTTAGGAATACCTCTCGCTTCTTTCCGGTAGTGGCATCCTTCAAGTTGTTGGTCTCCAGAAACATCTGGAATCGGTCCATATATGAGTCCGAGTCTTCTTGTGCCGGGTCGAATGGAGCGGGTGGTATGACACTGCTAGACATGGTTCAGCCGTTGGTGCGTCTTCAGCCACGTGCTCTGTTTGGCACTCTGTAGTGTTCAGTCAGCTCTGACGTCTCCAAATCCCATCCTCATCGCCAGTGTTAAGTTCTGCGCATGGGCGCAAGAAGTGAAGACGAGACGATGAACAGTGAACTTCAACTCTTTATTTAACATTGTGGAACAGAGTAAAAACTACGGCAGCATGGCCCTTTTTATAGGCAAGCTGCTGATCAAATAACCAATAAGAAACGGGAAGCGTTAGTTCCCTTAACCAACGAAAGAGGCCCACTAATAGCCAATCAGATTCTCCTGAACGGACCAATCAGATGTCGCTATTATCGGCCAATCAGAAGTGCATGTGTTTCATGGTTGTTGTTTTTTCCTTTTGAGAGCTACAAAATTTTGACACGGGAAGCAGATTCATTCTTTCTTTCGTTCATTCATTCTTTCTTTGTTTGTTTCTTTCTTTCTTTCTATAGTTCTAAGTAGAAAATAGAGCATGGACTGTAACTAGAAACTTCATTTAGAAAAGAAGTTGCACACATCAGTAAATTTTTCACAACATTGTCTTATATCAAACGGTGTCCACATTCTTTAGGTGTTTCTATCCAACACTGTTTAAAGAAAACAATTACTTGTGATGATTCTAGGCTTACTAAACAATTAACTCCACTTTTATATTTGTAAATCATGTAAATAAACTTAGAGTTTAATTTAATTTTAAGTTTAGATTTAGATAATATCCATGATGGAGCTCACATTGAATGGGCTTTGTGAATGGAGCATATATGACAGAACGGGTAGTCTTTGACTTATTATCATAATTCAGCACAATGTCTCTGTTGCTAAGTGAGACATTTGTTAAGCGAGTTTTGCCTTATTTTACAACCTTTCTTGCCACAGTTATTAAGAGAATCACTGCAGTTGTTAAATTAGTGAGTTTGTGAATTTGACTTGCTTGACAAATTACAAAAAGAGAACATATGATCCCAGGACAGTGAAACTATTATAAATATGAGTCAGTTTTGATCATGTGACCATGGGGATGCTGTAAGGGTCATAAGCGTTAGAAACGGTCATAAGCCACTTTTTTCAGTGCCTTTGTAACTTTGAAGTGTCACTAAATGAATTGTTGTTAAGTCGAGGACTACCTGTATGTAACATGTTGAGCTGATTGATATGCCATTTTCTTTATGGGACACTAAATGGAGTATTATAATAAGAGTAGTTGTTTTCATAATTGGAGAACACTGCAGGATCATTGAAGCTTCTGAATATATCTTTCTTTTGTCTCATTGAGAACATTTAAATTAGTCTAATATATATTGCAATTATCATATTGGGTATTTTGATATTGTATGCCATAAAATGTTACTTAAATGTGTTTGTCACTATAGTTTTGCACAAAATAATGAAAGCTGAGATGATGCCGTCTCCTCCAAATCAACGTTTCTCCCATTGCTGAAATGAACTGGCCTGTAGGCTGGAATGCAACTGTTAATATTATTACATAGCAGAACTGTTGGAGAGGAACTGAAGACTACTTTATCCAGCTGAGATGGCCAGGGGGATTTTCAGAAGGTATTAGTTTTATTTCTTTCAGTTTGTTTCTGAGTCTGATTGACTTTTTTATAAGATTATCAGGTAGAAAGTCTCTTCTTTGGGGTTGATCTTTTATTTAGCTTGTTTTTGGAGGCTGCTGCCAAGTCAGTATTTATTGCTTACATAAATTAGGATGTACAAAAAATGTCATAGTTAATGCTGTATCTCTATTATTTATCTGGTAATTTTTCAGGAGTAATATTCATTCTAGAACTTAAACCTCTCATAAATTCCTGCTAAGATTTTTTTTTTCCTCAAGGGAGACCGAAGTTTGGAGAGTTTTTTATTATTTTCCACAATGGGCCTCTTTTAGTAGACTTTTCAGCTATAGTCACATGGTAACTATTCAAAAGAATGCAGGTTCCTTTTGTTATATGTTAGTTATTGCTTTAGGATTGTGTAGCTATAATATCATACCTATAATATGGTTGAAACCTGGAGCAGTTGGAAGGATTTATTTATGAATGGAAAAACAAAGGTTTCATATTAGCAGCTTTCTTGGCAATGAGTGAAGTCATGTTACAGAGGTGACAGGTTTGGGTGTAACTGGGCTGAAGATAATGCTATCTGCTATGGTCCCTTCAGCCAGCATCATGATGGCTGGAAATATGAAGCAATGTATTCTGCATTTCTTGAACTAACATTTAAAACTTCCTACTAATTTGAAGTAAATTAACAGCTTGAAATTCAGACTAATGCACTTCTACTCTGTGGGGTGATAGGTTGAAAGAGGACTTACAATGTCAAGATGCAAAATTGCCCTTAACATATTTATTAAATGTTCTGTTTTGTTTTTTAATGTCAGCTGGAATTACTTTAGTAACACAAATACATTCGTGTAGATTTCTGTAGATGGGTAAGGCTCAGGGTGAAATTCAAAATTTTTCCCTATTGGCTTGGTATATTTGGTATAATAGTAATAGCAACCAGGGCCACTTTTTTTACTGATTCAAATTGTCCCTACCACCTCTCCTAAGGTGGGCCAAGGTGGTTGAATTTCACCCCGGTAAGGCTTCCCTGGTGGCTTACCTGTTATAGAGATCCTCTCTACCAATGGAGTAGCACTTCCATAATGGTAAAGACTAATGGTAAAGACATTATTCCAAAACTAATACATAATGGTAAAGACCTAATGGTCAAGACTGCAATGATGACACCATTAAAGCCAACTTCTTTAACACATTCTTTGGCTCAGTATTTGTAAACAGCAATGGATCATGCCCAGAATTTCTTAGCCAAACCACAGAAAACTACAATGATCTAATACATATCGATTTTACAGAAGACAATGTTGAAAAAGCACTACGCAATCTAAAACCATCTCTATCTATTGGACCGGACAGAATATGTGCCTATTTTTTAAAAAAGCTATCCACTGCCATAGCAGAACCTCTAAGCATAATCTTTGAAAAATCTTTCAGGACCAGCTTCTTACCTAACCTATCGTCACAAGCCACAGTCATCCCCATCTTTGAAAAGGGAGACCCCAGCCTAGTGGAAAATTACAGACCAATCTCCTTATGCTGCGTCACCTGTAAAATCATGGAATCGATTATTAACCAATCCATTATCCTCCACTTGGAGACAAACAACCTACTCTCCAATAAACAATTTGGTTTCAGAAAAAAAAACCTACTCTGTAATCTGCAACTCTTATACTGCAAAAACATATGGACTATACAATTTGATCAGGGCAAAGCAATTGACACAATTTCCATGGACTTTTATTTAGTGGTACATGACAAACTACTCCTAAAATTAAAATCTTATGGTATCTCTGGATACCTGCATACCTGGATAGAAGCATTCCTGTCAAACACAGAACAAATGGTCAAAATTGGGAGTGTCCTATCAAATTCTGTACCTGTCAATAGTGGTGTCTCCCAAGGCAGTGTTCTAGAACCAACTCTCTTCATACTCTACATAAATGACCTCTGTGATCATATTAAGAGCAACTCCATTCTCTTCGTTGATAATGTAAAGCTATTCAACACCACAGAAAATACTGCTACCCTTCAAAAAGACCTCGACGATGTATCAGAATGGTCAAACAAATGGCAACTTCAAATCTCAACAAATAAATGCTCTATCTTACATATTGGCAAAAAAAAAATCAGAAAATAAAATACAGGCTGAATAGTCAGGAGCTTGCTGATGATCCAAGCTCTGTAAAGGATCTTGGAATACTCATCTCTAATGATCTAAGTTCTAGAGCCTGTAAAGGACCTTGGAATACTCATTTCTAATGATCTAAGTTCTAGAGCCTACTGTAACTACATAGCCAATTGTAAACCTATTGCTGCATAGTTTTTTCTCCGGTAATATCACTCTACTAACTAGAGCATACAAAACATGTGCTAGACCAATATTCGAATATAGCTCATCAGTCTGGAACCCACATTACGTATCTGATATTAGCACAGTTAAGAGAGTCCAGAAATATTTCATAAGAAGAGTTCTCCACTCCTCTACTCATTGTAAAATACCTTATGCCACCAGACTTGAAATTCTAGACCTAGAAAACCTTGAATTACACCGTCTTCGGTCTGATCTAAGTATGGGATATAAAGTCATACATTGCAATGACTTACCTGTCAATGAATACTTCAGATTCAACCATAACAACACAAGAGCACACAAAAGATACAAACTCAAGGTTAACCACACCAAACTTGATTGCAGGAAATACGACTTCAGCAACAAAGTGGTCAATGTCTAGAATACTCTACCTGACTCTGTGGTTTCTTCCTCAAACCCCAAAAACTTTAACCTTAAACTGTCTACTATTGACCTCACTCCTTTCTAAGAGGTCTATAGGGAGCGTGCATAAGCGCACCAATGTGCCTACCATCCCTGTCCTATTGTTTCTTTTATTTTTCTCATATGTACCCATTTCATATATTCATAACTATGTATATACTTATACTTATTATCTTGTAAGTGATTGACAAATCAAATAAATAAATAATACTCTACAGCTTATTAAAGAGCTTGTAGGTAGCCTTCCAATTTAGTTCCTTTCTGCCATCTGCAAATTCAGCTTTTTTGTACCCAGGGGAGATTTACAATACTGAATCTTTTTCCTTTCACATTTCCTTTACATCTCCTCGCCTGGCCTCTCATGACTGTGGGAATGCTGCAACAGTCGTAAATGTGAAAAATGGTCATAAGTCACTTTTTTCAGTGCCATTGTAACTTTGAATGGTCACTCCACACAGCAAAGTACCAGCAAAGGAGGGGGAAAAACTCCAGAGACATTCCTGAGACAGGAAGTCTAGTCTTGCCAAGAATGTAATAAGGGTTAATGGAGAGGCAGTTTCTGTAAGCAACACCAGAATGTTTCCTTCTTGCCTTCCTTACAGGATTAGGCCAGTAATTTCTTCTAACAACTGGTTCTCCAAACTGCTTAGAGTGTTAACAACAGCTTCTAGTGAACAGGTGCGAACTGGTAGAATCCTACCCCTGTTCTATGGGCATTTTCCTTTCCTTAAAAAAGCACAGCTTGTTGGAGGTCAGTTAGGAAATGCAGTTTCCTTTAATTAGAATGTTCTACCAAGGACATCTGAGGTGATTGCTCTATTCACCTCCCATGTTTTGTTTTTTTAATCTTTGTAGATTTCCCAAGCAGTGCCTCTTTTTGTCAGTCAAATTCTTTGACTGAGAGAGAATGCCAACAGTGGTGCATCGTTATACAAAATATGAATTTGGTCCAGAATGGATTGTAGGATTTTTTATTTCATTAATGCTATATACTTCCAATACTATCCTTTGCTGCCCTCAGGGACCCACTCAGAGTTTATGAAGAAATGCTCAATCCCTCAGTTACATCCATGCAGAGAAATAGAAGCAGCGCTTTCTGGATGCTTTCTTTTCATTTGAGCTGCATGATCCCAAGACAGGCATGAAACAGAATAAAGCTGCTAAAGGCAGCCACATGTTGCAGTTATAAATGCCTCAATATTAATTACTTTTCTTACACTGACATTTATACTTACACCTTTCACAGGCTTAATATACATTTTGAAGCAGGGGAGGTGAATTTCTTTTGAATTTTTATTTAAATCTAGCATTGAATTGCTTTGGCCTGAATTACATTTTAAGATTCTGCTTTAAAATCATGGTATTTTGCTAATATTTTGAGTCGTCCATGTTTCTCAGCTATTGATTTAGCCTTCCTTAACTTGTTGCCCTCTGAATATATTGGGATTACAACTCCCAATTTTCAAATGGCACAGCCATGGGGAAAGGCTGCTCCAGAGGAACTTAAAATCCAAATAACAAACAAATGTACTTGAATTGCACTGGGCATGGTATAAAACCAAAATTTAAATCTATATCTAGAATACAGTAGATATCCTTTTGTATATCTCCTCATATGCATAACTTTTATATACTTTCAAATATACTTCTTAATATTTGTGTCCTTGATGCTGTTGGTTGTGAGAAAGATGGGATGAAAGTAGAGAGTTCTCCTTCCTTCCCAGAAGGCAGTCCACTTCAACCCATGCTTGCTCAGCTTCTCAATGAACAATATGGAACCATGCTGCTATCTTCAAATTTCACGGTAGGTTGCATGGACTGCTTTGCCTGCATGTCTGAAAGCCATTGCATCTCAGAGTAGATGATATAGAATTTGAAGGCCTTGGTATGTCAGTCTTCTATGGTTACTATTTTGATTAAAAAAAATCAGAGGAAAGCATCATGATGGGATTTGATTCTTACATTAAGGAATAAGAGAGTTTCTTTTTTAACTGAAAACTGCATGCATAATTATGACAATAACTGCATTAATGAAACATCTCATGGAGTTGACCTTTGAGGATCTCTATACTTGCAAATCAGACTACATCAAAAATGCATCAAATGCACCAAGGACTTTGCTGATCTGCAGCAATCTTCTTATGCACCAGAGAGTTACAAATCCATAAGATTTTTTGTAGATATCCTTCCTGTTTCATAATGATGTAAACTTTCCTACAAAACCATAGCATTGTATACAATGAAGAAAAAAATGTGTGAGAGGCTCTCGGAGGCAACCCATTTTTCAAAGGCATACCTGAGAACTTGATATATGAATCCCATTATTTGTTAGGCTGTATACCTATCGTCAGGCTATCCCTTGGGTTGTTGAACACTTTAGAGCTACCAAAGAGTGTGTCAGGCCACTGGTTCATTTAAGTAGCATCTTCTTGTCTGCAGTGTCTAGCCAGAACCAAGAAAAGGCAAGGAATTACAAAAAGAAGGCTGCCTTAAGACTCTCTGCGTTTAGGAACTTACAAGCAGCTGTGCAAGGTTGTTCTCTGCATAAGAAAATGGAGGAATTAAAATTAGACAAAGATATAGTATGATACTACAATCCTCTGAAGTCTGTAGACTAAGCAAGGGTTATATTAAATGTACATAATTTTGCCAAAATGGTGGGAGTCACTCTGGTGACAAATTGTAACTGCTGGATTGACATTTACTAACAACCTGACTATGATTTTGAGGGCTTCACCTGGGATAACTTCTAGGCAATGATGTTTAGAAAATAAAATACACTATAACCATTAATATGGTCAGCACTCTAACAAAAGTGATTTGTAGTAAGAGAACTATTAAGTAGGTCTCTTGGTCTTTTGTTGTTTTTATCTATCATCTTCCTTTATTCTTCTGTGCAAGATAAATATAATCAATGCATTACATTGTTTAGATTAAGTAGATTTTATTACTGTACACTGTAGTTTTCTAGTAAGAAATAAAAAAATTAAAGAGCAAAGCATGATGGAAAGAGCAACAGTAGCAAAACACTAAACATGTTTTTAATAAGCAAGTATAAACATCAGAAAAAGATCAGGCAATAAAAGGCACACTCTTTTTATTTCAAGACTAGTATGGCTCCAAAGGGCATATGTATGACATATACAGTATATTGAAACTGTTGTCTGTGACTTTATATATAATTTTGATTTATCGTTATTTACAGAAAAACCGTTCAGCAAAAGAAATGTATGTGTCTATCAATTTTAAGGAGACATATTCAGAAGGAAGTCTCGGTAATTTAAAAAAAGGCTAAGATTCCACTGTGTATAGGAAAAGTTCTCTTGAACAAGTATAATTGTTCATTTTTATTTTTCTTTAACTTAGCACAAGCAATTATGGCTAACTTACAAAACTATTCAAATCCACAATAAAGGATTTTTCCCTCAAAACATAGCAAGCTAGCAAGTTAATTTTTCTTTAGGGCTTGGAGAACTATCTCTTTTTTTGTTTACAATTAATTCTGCTTCACAGTCCTCACCTATTTGCATTTTGTATGCCGTCAATGAAAATTCAAGGCATATGATAATGTTATATATACAGTGTACAAACAGTTCTTTTCAGTAGCAATCATATATTAACAAAGTCACACGTGGAGAAACTAGTACAAAGGGTTCTCAGTATCAGAGCTGTATAAGTTGCCTTATCAGGGAGAGGAATGGCATATAAATGTACTGGATGTCCTTATCTGTTCCATCACCTACAGAAGCTATAAGGATTCAGAACAGGACCTTTACAATGAAGATCTCTGAATCTGGACTTATAAGTCCTTACTCACTTAAGTGTACTGTGCTTTCAAAAAGAAAAAAGAAAACCCAGGTAGATGTGTTTTTGTTATTATTGCTGCTATTGTTAAACTTTCAAAGGTGTATGAAATCACTCCAGAATTGCTACTATTACCTTCTACTTATTATCATTCACATCACCATCTGTATGCCACCTTTAGGTATAAAACATGCAAGTGGCTTATAGCAATTACAAATACAAATTATAAAATGTCAAGGCAATATTAAAATACAAATATTAAAATCAAAATCAACCCCAAACAACAAGGAAAAGCTTGATGAAATAAGTTTTTATCATTTTCATAAATACTGAGTGAGTGGGCATCAAATGTGCCTCCTTGAAGAGTGCATGCTTTAATATGAAGGGTGACACAGGAAAAGATCCTCTGCCATATATCAGATAGCTAAGCTTATAGTAGTGGGAGAATTTTCAAACCATCCCTCTTACTGAATTGGGTAAGTTTCATGTCATTCCCTCATTTTCCCTCCTTTTTTCCTAGCATGACTTGATGATGTGCAAGTTTCTATATTGGTTCAGGCACTTTAAAAACAAAAAAGGGGCATTCATACATGTATTAAATAAATACACAAATTCAATTCAGAGTGCTTCGCTACAACTTAGTATTATGCCAAATGTTGAAAAGATCACCAAATGTCTGCAATGTCATTTCTTCCCACATTTCAAAATTTGGCTTCACTCCAAACCAATGGATCATGGAAATCAGATTGTCTGTTGGAACAGTGCTGCCAAGACTGTTCATTGCAAGATTTTCCAAATGCTGAACTACTGTGCCTACTGAAGAAGAAGAGAAAACCTCATTGCCTTTGGGCTATAAGGTTGATTTTCTGTAGCTCAAATTCTAAAGCTTCCCTTAGGCTATCTTAGCACAGATGCTTAGCCCTAAAGCTGGTCTATAAAAACTCAGTAGCTAACCCCAATGTACTGCAAGGAGCTGGGGGACATCTCAAGCCAAGCCATTATATTATCACAATAGATGAGGTATTCCGTTGCTGGACAATAGTTCTCAACTCATTGAAGTCAGACCCTTGACCTATAGACAAAGGACCACAGCATCCATCATCTTTATGGAAGAATAAATAAATACAGCTTATCCTGCAGATGGATCCTTGACACGCATTCAATAAACAAAGTCTTTCAGTTGAACTCAGATAGGTATGGGTTTATTTATTTGTAATTCTATTCTGTGGATATATGAAGGATACAAAGTCAACAAAATTTACTTCCTTTTGTACAGAAGTAAATAACTATCCCCAAGGCAAGCTGTAATAACATTCACCAATTCTGCCTTGGGGTAGATCCATTAAAAGAAATAATATAACAGGCAAGGCCTACAGTTATTGTCCAGTGTGGTTTGTCTTGCAGGCTTTTTCTTTTCTTTTTAGGATGTAGAGAAACTAAAGGGAGACATTGTTGTTACATAAAGCCATCTGAACAGTTAATGCTTGTATATAATTTATACAATAAACGAAGTCATATGTTCTCTAATAATTTAGATGTAAGCAAATATTGATTTATTCAGCAAGGCTATTGCCAACAGCCAAGCTTGCAGCAGTGAAATTTGAATTAAACTAGGACAGAAGCAGGCTACTCTATAATAACATTTGGATAATTTTATTTTTGCCCATGGCTCAGTTCATTTCCTTCCACAGTAGATGCATGAAATTGGTTCTTCAGCCACCTTTAGCTGATGTTCATTGATATCAGAAGTAGGCAGAGAAGGAAGAGAATGTAACCTTTTTAGATTTGTTGCAAATAAAAAGACCAGAAAATCCTGTGCCAATTGTTAATTCTGACTTCCTCCCCATCTCCTCCCCAGGAAACTCACTAGGTAATATTTATTCTTGTTCATTTCTTTTTATTTCCACCACACCACTCCTTTAAAACGCTGATTTATTTTTATTTTACTTTCTTTCAATAGCTGGAAAGGTGAAAATAAATATTTATTGTGTCCCCCGTTTTAAATGATTCTGAACAATTCACATTATATAATAGTGTAAGGATTTATTCTTAAATCAATCTGAATTTTGATTTCCTATTCTGGAATCATTATCATTATCATCATCTTGTAAAGTAAATCCATAGGGAAGGGGTTTAATCTCAGATGCTTTTAAACCCTCCTTTTAAACCCTCCTTACAATCCAAAAATAAGGTGGATTTTGTTCACTCTCTTGGATACATTTAAGGTCCAATGGACTACTGACTGAAATGTTTACAGGAATCATATTCTTTCACTCTGCTTTCAGACTTGAAGGAGCCTGAAATGAAAGGGGTTGTGCTTTGCTACCATGATGTATTGGGCTTCAGGTATTATTCTGTTGCAATTTTCCCCCCTGCAGTTTCCAGGCATTCTGGCAAGAGCTTTCCATTCTCATGAGAAGCTTTTGCTTAGCTTCTCTGCAGCCACAGCATTTCTATTGTATTGTATGAGGCCTAAAGGTCAGAGTGAAAACTAAACACGGAGTGCTGAAAGGGAGGAGGGGGGAGGAAGAGGAGGAGTTTATTTATTTTTTAATAAAGTTTTATTTGGGTTTTCACACATACAAAATACAAGTAAAACATCTTTTTTGAAAATAGCATGGTCCCGGGTTGAACTTCTTTATACAGACACAAAACTCAATTTCATGCTCTTTTTTGTGTTCTATTTCATATCTTATACTATTCTACATTTTCTATATAGTTTTTCCCTTCTTTTAATTTTCTCAATTTTATTTTGATTATCTCATCTCAATTGAAATCATTATATTTATACTTTTGTCTGTTCTGTTTCAATTTCATATTATCTTTTCTCATTAAACAAATTTTCTCCTCTAGTTACTAATTGGAGTATGACACCTTTATATCTTTTAATTACATCCATTCAACTCTTATTTAAACTTCAATATATACCTTAAGGTTATGACCTTCAATATAATACATAATACATAACTTCCAATCGAATTCTGCTTGGTACATTCTTATAATACACCCTATATTCTTTTTAAAAAAGATTATAAATATATGTAATTATAAACCCTCTTTCCATTCCAATTCAGTTCTATCATTAATAATCAGTTAGAATGTATCTTTTGGAAGTCTTGTTGAGATTTTGCTGTAAAATCTTAACATCTTTAACACTTCTTTTCAATTAAATATCATACTTCCTTAAAGAAACATATAATCTCCGTAATTAATTTTTCCCTTCACATGTTTTGTAAATCATTAAATATTCATTTTGTTACATTTATTTATTGACAAGCATTCCACTGAATTACGATAGCTATTTTATCAAACATTTTACATTTTACATTGTTTCATATTTTCTAAAATTATATCTGTTTCTAATATAACAATACTATCTTATGTACCTTTGCAGAATCCCTTTTTCCATTAAATTTTCACCCATTATCTCTAAATAGGCCCTGTTTCTTTATATTTTGTTTCTGTCCTTTATAACTTCTTTTCCTTTTTCTTCCCTCTCATCTTCTCCCTCCCCTTTTTACCCCCTTGTCTCTCTAGTTCTAATTCTCTCTTCTACATTTCCCTCTTCTGTTGCTTTCTGATTTTATACTTATTTTTCACTCTATTTTTTTAGTTGTTTTTCCCAATCTTAAACTTTCCATTCTCTTTTCCCCCTTTCCTTTTTTTCTCCCACCTAAGATTACTTGTTCATTAAAGATTGCTTCTTCTTTGTCACAATCTTCTTGTTCTGCAGGCATTTCTTGTTGTTTCTTATAATTCCAAATCTCCATTTCTAAAAATTGAAATACGAAGCCAAAAGAATCTCTCCCTTCTTGTGCATCTTCTTTGTACTTTTTAAGTTCCATTTTCAGTTCTCCTAAAAGTGGAGCCATTTTAAACAGTTTTAAACAACCACCCGATTGATTTTAGTCATTCAAATACAATAACCAAAAATCCAGAAATCATCAAGTGATCCAAATAGTCCCAAATTATTTCTTCTTATTTCTTTTTCCACTTTCTCTTCCTGGGGTTTTTGTTGTGATATTTCAGTTAGAATGTATCTTTTGGAAGTCTTGTTGAAATTTTGCTGTAAGTTCTTTTTAATTCCAGGCAGTCTCCTCCCTTCCAGATCCTGCCCTTTTATTCTTTTTCTCTCCTTTCCTGTTTTCAAAAGCTTTTGATTATCCAGAAATCTTGATCCCTATGACTTTTTATTTTCAACATTAAATGCCTATTAATGTCAAAGTGGATTTTTTTCTAATTTCTTGCTTACGTCTCTAAGCTGTCAGTATAGGAAAAGGAGAGAAAAAAACCCAAATCTTTTCCCTTTTCTCTCTCCTTTGCAGCTTAAAAATCTTCTTAGGGAACAATGTTATTTTTTTTAATAGTTTCCATTCCAGGATACCTTATTTGTTACTTTTGCTGTTTGACCCGGTCAACCAAAACTTTCTCTTCTTATCTTCCTCCTGCACATTCTTTTCTGGTCGAGTTCTTCTTTGTGGTGGCCATTTCTGACCACCGCTTCAACTGCCTTCGGGAAAGGGAGTAATGGCCAGCTGGGGAGGAGAGATGCGGCTCTCCTCAACCCTGCAGGCAGTTTCCCCCATCTTCACCACCTCTATGGGGTGGCTTAGCCCCAAAACCAGCCGGCTCGGGGCATTCCTGCGGCGAGCACAGATCGAAGCCTCACAGAGATGAGGTTTCAGTCTGTCGCCAAAGAAGCTCAAATCGGAAGTCAGGAGGAGGAGTTTTTTATTTGGAAACCCAGAAGACTGACCATTATACAACACAAAGGGAGAGACTTGAGCAACAAGTATGACAGAAGACAAACAGGGTCCAAAAGCAAAACTTGACTCAAATGACCAATCCAGTTTTTAAAAAATCTTAGAAGAAATGGAATAGCAATGGAGAAAAGTTTCAGGAAACGACCATTTTATCTTACATTCATGTCAAGCAACTGTCCCAATATATCCATCAATCAACCACCTCTAGCTGTGCATCTATAACATTTTTATTCTTAAAATATATCTGATTTTACAGAACACAGGGCTGTATTTGAGGAGCCATCAAAGGACTGTTTTGTAGGCACCTACTTTATGATGGACAATCTGATCCAAGGCTTGCCTTATTAGAGGGAAAGTGGGATATCTTGATAAAAAATTAGACACAGAAGCCTTTGACAGGGCAGAATAGTGAGTTTGCAGCTCTTTCTATACTTGTAGATTTGAGTCCTGCAAAAACTTCCTTAGCTAAAACTAGCTAGTTTTTCCTCAGCTAAGCTAATTTCTGCTTTGGAGCATGACAGAATAGTTTTCTTTAAAAAAAAAAAAACACAAACCAGAAAGTCAGGCATATGGAGGGAAGTCAGTGCACAGGATCGGAGCTTAGTTTTTTCTTCACTCATTTAACCTATCCTGAAGGAGTCTTTGAAATTCTCCAGTTTGGTGTAATGGTGGTGTTTAGTGGTTACCAGGAGACTGTGGCTTCCAGTCCTGCCTTAGGCACAAAGCCAGCTGGATGACCTTGGGTCAGTTACTCTCTCTTATCCCAATCCATCCTCAGGGTTGTTATTATTGTGGGGAAAATAGGAGGAGAAAAGGATATTATGAATGTTTGTTGTCTTGAGTTACTTATAAAGTAATAAAGATGAGATAAAAATCTAATAAATAAATAACCTTATGAAAAAAAACATATACCATGCTTCCCTATCTCCCCCTTGTTTCTGAGAGTTGAATGAGTCAAGTCATAATTTTATAGCATCTTCCTTTCTCCTCCTCCTCCTCCTTCTGTTTATATCTGAAGCATTTTAAGTCATAATCTATCACTAAATTATGACATCAAATCAACAGACTGTAACATTTGTGACATTGGACCAATTGATTATGGCTTTTTTATGTGACTCACCATACAATTAATACTCTCATCCATTTGTTACCCATTATTATCCCAGAAGAGCTTTGAAGATAAAAAGGAAATGCTTCCAATTTGGAGGAATTGCAAGAGTGTCATCAAATTGTCATAAAAACTGTAAAATAAAAATGCCTTTACATATTGCTAGCTATTTATCAAAATTCCATAGTAGATGCTTCTACATGCATGTTTAAAGGTGACAAGAGTTCATGTCCTTGTGAAGTAAAACCAACTTTCAATAGAAGGTGACATAACACTTTTTGTTATATTTACTTCAATAGTCACATGAGTTATTCTACCTATCTATATTGTAGAATGGCAGCACAATGATGACATAATAGAAAGGTCTTTCTGTTCACAAGATATGCCGACAAGACATACAATAACAAATGGTTCTTTCAACCCAACTCATATTTCTAACTTTGGGGTCCTCTTCTTGATGTAATTTAGAAAACGAGAGGAATTCCCTGAAAAATAGATATAACATTCACAGATAGTAATATAATATAATATTACAAGTGTATCTAAAGCTTATACTGCAATTCTTTGAAGGTTTGTGCACAATTAAAAAAAATGCAGTTTGGCATGACAGACCTATATTTTCTTAACAATACCTCAAAGTAAAAAGAAAAGAGAGCAGAAGATTAATCAATTGTGATTATTAATTTTAAGGCTTTCATTGTTCCTAATCAAATGCAGGAGGCAGGTTTACATTTTTTTATCACAGTATAGATGTATCCTATGACTCAAAGCAACAAATGTTCTATTAATATTGCATTTCATTCCCAATGTCAGCTAATATACATTTACCATAGGAAAAGTAAGAAATGATATTATATTATTACATTTTCTGCACTTGTTAGAATATGGTTGGTTTTCTCGTATTTTGTTTGGTAACTATTGTTAACATCTACCTACATAGATGTTTATCATAAGTTTATGATGTGTCCCCCATATATCTAGACTACAAAGATTTTGAAACAATATCTGAATTGTATTGATTGTCATCAACACTAAAGCATAAAAATGTATTACATAACTACAGGATATATAAGCCAAAATAGCTCTTTGAGGGTAGTAGCTTCCATTATTTATCTTGACAAACAAGCATATTGGAAATATTACAAGCATATAAATGTAATTTGATCTTAAATATCCCAAATCAATTTGTGCTTTTAGTATCATTGTAATGACCAAGCATATATATAATTTAGTTTCTTTATTGAAACCTAGGGTATGGTTAAGATTTGGTCTTATCTATTGCAACATCTCCTGTATCAGCTATCTCAAAGAGAATGCTGTGTTACTCTAACTAAGTTTGAACACACATGTTGAAAAATGCTAATGCCACAGCAACTAGGACTAAGAATTGACCACAACTCCAAATAAGTACATAGATTTCCAAAGATAAGGATACATAACACCATATTGCAATGGTGAAAGATTCTTTTTGTAAGAATATCTGATTGCTGCATGCTGTACCATTGCTTTGGGAAGAAATTTTCTATCTCCAAGATTGCAAAAACTCCTATGAGGATTTTTGGATTACTGTACTGAATTTGATTCCTTGTTTTTACTGATAAATATGAATGTACCTGCTAGTCTTTGAACATTTTAAAAGTTGTAATCCGGTTGATATTTATTTATTCATTTAAAACATTTATATAGCCGCCCATCTTATATTGAATTCTGTCTGGCTTCCAATGAACAAATATTCCTGGTTTGTTTCTTTACTTTGTGCTCTCTCTCTCTCTCTCTCCCCCTCCCTCTCTCCCCCTTCTATTTTTAGATTTATCATACTAAAGTACACATCCAAACAGGAATCTAAGAGAGAAAATACATTTATTTCCATGGAAAATACTTTATATTTTTATTTATTACACAATAAATATGTGTAGAAATATCCATCTAACTTTTTCAAGAGAATTTCCAGAACAGAAATATCACATTACTATACTGCACTGCTATAAACAATGCTTTCAAATAGCAAATTAAATATTTTTTAGAAAAGTTTGATATATGGATTTACTTATAATAGATTATTTGTTGTATCTATTGTAGTTTTAAAAATATAAGGTATGATATAAAGTAATATAAATTTAGGGTAGTCTATTTCTTAAGTGCCATTTTTAATTTAGTTACTTGAATTGGTGTTTGAATCATACAATCTACAAAACCAATTTGTGAATTGGTGTTTGAACCATACCATATATCCAACCAACTTGTATAAATTAAAAGCATTCCATGATAAGGAAATTATCTTGTAGGTACCTTGTAATTCATAGTGCCATGTGCTATTATGAAGCTATCTGCAACAACTTTTGTTGTTGTCAAAAACCTATGGTACATTAAGTACTAATACATTTATTGCTACATCAAGTTTATATAGACAACAAAGATGTTGTCAGGGGCGAGAGACTGAGTCAAGAAAAGCATATAGTTAAATAAAGGCATATAGTGAATTACTAAGGGACAACTGGGTAAACCAATCCTGATCATGACTGAAGGTGAAATCTCTTTCAAATCATATTTGATTGATAGTGGGTTTCATAGACAAATTTATGTTGTTGTTTTTCTTGCCAATAACACTGAAGTGAAATACAACTTCCCTCTTTTGTTTTGCTTTCAGTCTTGTTTATAGTCTTAGTACAACTGCTACTACTACTTTCTTGTAAACTCCAATAGAAATACTTCTCAAGGTCAGCCAAGGTCAGCTAGATGCTGGTTATCTTAGCAAGGGCAGTCATTATTTCTCCTAAATAATATGGATTGCATCAAATGACTGAACAATTCTTTTAGAATTCTCTAAGTTCGAACACACGTGTGTTTGATATTCCTCAGCCTGAATTTTTTAATTTTTAAAATGCATATATATTCTCAAAATTTGAAGATGACTTTAATGCATTATATAATAACAAAAAGCTTAGGGATCTGAACCTGCTTCCTGCAACACAAATGCCATTTAACTGACTGAGAGTTTTAGTAGGTGCTGCAGTACATTAATGCATAAGCAAAGAGAGACAATAGTCAAGGCTAGCTTAGAAAGCTACCTTTAACTTCATCTCATTCATATGCAGGCCTAGCAACATTATTATTGTTCAGCTGGGGGCATATTTAATTGCTGAATATTCTGCAGATGTCTTGCAGGTTACAAAGATAAAAGGCAATGAACTTGCTGGCTTGCCACAATGTGTGTTTCTTTTTGTTACTTCAGTATTTCTCATATTTTAAGGATCTCTAAAATTCAATACAGAAAAAGGAATACTACTATCTTGTTTGATTCCAGTACTTCTGAGAATTTTAGCAGTGGGAAAAATCACAAAGTATTTTCATTTTAAAGATAAGCTTTGATTTGAGGAATGTTGCACTTAAGCATCATTATGATTCATTATTTAAAAAGCGAAAGAAAGATGACCCGCTATTAAATGTTGACAGGCACCATCTCTGTACAAAATTATATGCAGATGTTACCACAGACAAGCATCTTATTTTATTTCTTCTATTATTTAAATTATTGAAATATATAACCTCCCAGAACATGGAAGAAATAAAATATGGACTGAGAATGACTTGATTTTTAAAAGAGAGAAAAAAGAGCTTTGAAACTACAGATTTTGTTGCACAATAATTCAGATGTGTTGCCTGCCTGGCTGCGTGACACCTTATTTCCCCCTCCTCCTTCAAAAATTCAATTCTTTTTGGAAACAACTTCAAATCCAGTCACTTTGGCGTCAGCTAGGAATAAGTGTACATTGTTAAGAGTGGCAGAAATATTCTGAACTTCCTAGTTCATTTAATTTGCAGAGAGCTATGCTTTGTGCCTCCATTGAGAAAGAATTTTCTTTAATTGTTACTTAAAGAAAAGTATTTCTTAAAGAAGTGTTGATGAGGATAAATTCCATATTATGCCCAGGGCACCATCAGTTAATTGTTCAACAAGGGTACTAGAAAATTAGTCTGTCCCGTCTTATGTTTGATAATACCAAGAAAGATTTTTAGCAGTGATGGCATTTGAATTTTTTTACTACCAGTTCTGTGGGCATGGCTTGGTGGGCGTGGCAGGGGAAGGATACTGCAAAATCTTCCCTCCCTCCCCACCCCACTAACCTGCTTTCCAGCCCTATTCTCCTGTGCAAGGCAACAAAAGAAGTGCCAGCTGATCAGCTGGGACTTGGGAGGCAGAGTATAGATGAAGACAGGGCCAGGCAGAGGTGGCATTTGCCGGTTCTCCAAGCTACTCAAAATTTCCACTACCAGAACTGGTCAGAACCTGCTGAATACCACCTCTGATTTTTAGTAGTTTTATTTCTACAAACTGATGCCCATTTGCTTTAGCAAAATACTTTTTCTTTTCTCAAACAGATCTGACTCAGATTCATAGACAACTTTTCTTTTATATCTCAACAAAACTGTTCACCCCTTCTCCTGCTCAGTCTTGAACACAGACTTAAAGACATTGTGTATTCTTTGCTTGGAAGGCTATAATTATTTTAGAATTCAAGATATCAATTCTGTACCTTGTTTGCTTCCATGCATAGAGCACCAACGTATTTATAGATTTTAACTCAAGATTAATCCAGACTTTATATTGTTTCAAGTTCACTGCACCTGGCTTTCCTTTAGTGCTGAATGTTGTTTTCAGCACTAAAGTGACCTGTTTATTTTCTTATACTATCTTGTCCCTTCATTTACCTGGAGGGATTGTTTTCATTACTATTTCCAAAAGCAACAATCTTGCTAATTATTGAAATGCATGTTAAGTCCAAAACCTGATTGTACATACAGCATGATATTATCACCAACCTTTTTTGCGTTTAATAAATCCTTTCCATGTTTCCCATCCTTGCACTACAAATAAATAACACCAGTTTGTTCCATCAAAATGGCTAGTAATTTACAAAATGCAAAAAAACAACAAAGACATGGGGGCATGAATAGAGGAACTGCACAAGTTCTCAAGGCTGCACTAATTGGCTACTTTGACAGGTGGAGCTGTGACCAAACCCACGTCACATTTCCCCCTTCATTCTCTTTGGTGGTCAGCAGCTTTCAATTGAGAATGCAAGCAATATGTGGCATTAATCACTGGAGCTATATTTTCAGTTCCAAAGATGTGTGGCAGCATATTGTCTGGCAGCAAAAGCTGCAAGAAAGTTCTTGGTTTGGATTTCATTTCTGCTGTGAGCTGCCTAAGTAGCCTTAGGAAAATTATGCTTCATTCAGTTCTGTCACTCATCCTGGTGTACTGGAGATGGTCAAGGGTCTATCAGGCAGTGATAAAACTGATCAGCATATCCGTGAAGAAACTGGAACATTAGGCACAAGTACTTTGAAAATTAATTATCATGACTTTGGTTTGCAATTTTCCTATTAGGAATGAACTGTGTCAGAGAGATACAGGTAGGAGATGAGAGAGAAAGAAAGAGAGAGATGATATATATGATAGGTAGATAGATGATAGATAATTAAGCTTTTGACAAATTAAGATAGGTAAATATTTGATTTAATGAGAAATTATCATAGGAGGGAGGGTCTTTGTTTGGTAGTACATAAATGACAGCAAGCTCCTTTTCCTTTTTTCTTCTTCTTCCTAGCACATTCAGAAAATAAGCCTTTTGTTATAGGTGTCTGAGGAGTTATCAGAAAGCTAGCCATAACTTAGGTAGAAAACTGGACTCCATTAAAAAAACATAAAAGCAGAGGAAGTGGGGGTGAGAGACAACTTGATGTGGCATGGCTCCTAGCAATGAGGAGACATGAGTGCCTACTAAAGCTTCGAAATATAAAGTGATGTCCTCATAAAAATATGGCTCCAGGCTGGTGTGCCACTAGAAATTCTTCTGCCAGTTTAGAATTATTTAGCTCAAAGGGATCTCCACTTTCAAATGTATCTTTTGATGTAAAATAGGCTGCATGGAGTGAGAGAGATAGTGTTGAAGATGAGAAAGAGGCATTTGCTCTCAATTGCCATTTTGGTAAACTGAAAGTATTTGTGTTTGGTTTATGAAGAATGGAAGGGGCAGGTGGATTACCTTACTGGTGTGGTGTGGGTCTCCTCCAAGTCCTTGCCTTACAGTGTCACTGATATGAGAGTAGTTAAATAATATTGAAAGCTTCAGTGCTGCTGGTTTTCAAGGGAGCCTCTTAGCCTAATTTGAAAGCTCAGAGCTTCAGGCAACTGCATTTTTTCACCTTAGTCCCAGACTGTATGTTATTTCAATGCAGTATATCGAATCAGTGATGGAATATCACATACAATGTCTATTTAATGGGTTTATTCTCTCCCCCTTCTGCCATGTGCTTTATATTTGACTTGTTAAGCTGCCCTCTCCCTACCCTCCCACCTCCAAAGAGCTGAGGATACAAAACAGAAGGAGGAGAAGGAGAAGGAGAAAGGGTGAGGGATTAAAAAAAGAAAAAACACCTCAGGTCCCTTGCTGCCAAAATTTCAAACAAGCAAACACATAAGCCTCAATGCTCAAAGAAATGAAAATAGTGGAAAGTAGAAATACATACATATGTATAGACTTGAACAAAAACATGAACTGCCGCCATGGCAATCTGGGCTCTGATGTACCAAACAAAAGAAGTTATTACTGCGAGCAATCTTCCTACCCTATAGCTTGGGCTAAACAAGAATGAATTTTGATCACATTTGCAGATTTTGCTGTAGAACTCTATAGAAGTAACATGGTAAATTCAGCTTGAGATTAAATAAAGGAGTATTCGCACAGACTCTTTGGGGTCTTTCAGTAAATAAGAGGGATCCTTTGGCTCATTTTAACAGCATTGAGTACTCAAGAGTACATTCATTTATTAAAGCAACCTTCTCCAGCTTGGTACCTTTTAAAAATGTTAGAACTGTCAGCTCCCAGGATTTCTAACCAGGGCACTCAACAGATGGGTTTCTTGACATTCTTCTGCTCTATTACTGGGGTTCAGGTGATCATTGGGGCTTTTGTCATATTTCAGCAAGCAAATTATTTGGGAAAGAAATTAAGAACACATAGAGCAGGGCTGGAGAACTATGGCCCCTCTATCACCTATGAATTTCAGTTCCCAGAATTCCTGAGCCAGTCATGTTGAAATCCACAGGTCATAAGGGGAGCATAGTTCCCCACCCCGATATAGAGGAACAATTGAACACAAACTGTCTTCCTCACCCCAATGCAAAAATGTGCAGTATATATTGTTCTTTAAAGATTTAAGGGTTGTTTTCTTCTATTTCTATTGCTTCGATCCCCAATATAAAAAAAAATATCTGTAATAGTTTTAGGGAGAAAATGCCTACAGGCCATATTCACTTCTCCTGCTATAGACATGTGAACTTAGTGTGAACTTAGTGCTGTCTGAACTAATGTCATCCTTTAATTTCATGTTAATGATAGAAAGGTGCTTTTTCAGAACCAAGTGTAAATCAGTCTAACATTTCAGAAACAATTGTCATTTTGAGCTTAACCTGAGAAAAGTAGAAAATCTTCTACTTCTAGTATTCTTCTAAGATTCTCTATCAAATCCATCTGAAAAAGAACTTGAAAATGTAAATGGCACCTCTAGACCAAGACTTTTTGCAGCTTAAGATAAACATGATAGGTGACACTTCCCCTTCCTCTACTTACCAACCTACCAAGAGATTTCCCAATTTAATCTGATTTCAAGATTATCAATAACCTAGTTTTTTCACTGTAGTTCAGGCCAGTATATCTGACACAAGCAGTGGAGGAAATGTCATATAGCAAAGATAGTTTTATTCCCTAACATCTTCTTCAGCATTTACCTTCTGAGAAAGTTATCTTACTTGTCTAATGATAGTTGATTTTTGAGCTCTCGTTAGTTCTTGTTCAGAGATCAGTTATAAACTGGAGATGATCATGTACTAGGAGATTACATTACAACACAAGAGATTCAAAAACTTTTCAACTTTGTTTTTTTTTTTTTTCATCTATGGTACTGTATGAAAGAATCATAGGTTTACTAAGCCTAGAGAGCAGTGGAGGCACAGTGGTTAGAATGCACTATTGCAGGCTAACTCTGCTGACTGCAAGCAGTTCGATCCTGACCAACTCAAGGTTGATACAGACTTCCATTATTCCTAGGTTGGTAAAATGAGAACTCAGATTGTTGGGGGCAATATGCTTTTTCTGTAAAACACTTAAAGAGGGTTGTAAAACACTATGAAGCGGTATTAGGATAGAGGCCTTCATCACACAAGTGACCCTGAAACTGAAATCTCAGCCTTTTGGGGTGCCATGTGTACAATATATGTAAAAAAGGGGAGCAATGTTTCTATTATATGGTTATGGCTGCCATTTAATGTTTTTAATGATACTAAGGATGTTCTGGTCAGCAAGATATCTGATTGCAAACTGTGATTCACAGTATATCTAGGCATGCATTTTGTACCTATTGGGAACACATTCAAGCAGCCAGCTGCCCTCACCAGCAGATTCATGATCCAAAAATCTCATTTTGCCCTTCAAATCCAAACTCTGCACAGACCTGAATTCCAAAATATTTTGTTTCTTGCTAATTTGTTTAACATTTCAATTTCAGAAAATGATTATTTATGGCGTTTAATGGGCAGAATTGATTCTTCATGTTACTCATTGTTAAATGAATGTTAGTCCTACAAAAAATATTATGCAAACATTATCAGGTTGCCACTATCCTTTAAAATATTTTTCACTTATATATGCAATCAATCTTTGGTAAAAGTACCACTTCTGCTTTCCCTCACCCCCATCCCCAACACACACAGCGCACACCTTCCAAATGTGATGAACAATTCAGCTTTGCTTCTAGTGATGGTTTAAAGCAGTGTTTCTCAACTTTGACAACTTTAAGATGTCAAGTTGTCAAATTCCAGAATTGGGATGCTGGCTGTGGCATAGCTGGCTTGCATGACTGGTTGGGAAATTCTGGAGTTGAAGAATATAGTTGCCAAGGTTGACAAACATTGTTTTAGAGGCAGGCAAAAAATGAAGGGCATTGTTGTCAAATCCATAGGAAAACAGGAATGAGAAATGCATTATAAACTTTAATCCAGCCACTAAACCTGAATAAGAAGCATATGCAGAAACTTAATCACAACAGAATTCCAGCAAAAGCAGAGGAGATACAAACCTTCCTTATGTCAAGATATAACACAAACACCAGAGAGATGACACAGGAAAACAGTAAATTCCCTTGCAAGAGCAAGATATGGACACACAACCTGCAGATAGAAAGACTATAGAAAGGATCCCACTCTGAGGGGCAGGGGCACCTTAGAAATTGGAAATTTAAATAAATAAATTAAATACATTTTAAAATTTTCTTCAAAATCAAACACGTAACTCTCGGTGGGGCATGAATTTGGCCCTTTCCACATAACCTTTGTGTTTATCTTCCATCAGTGCAGTACAACATATTGCATAAGAAAGAAATGGTGAGCGGGGGTGTCAGAGGAAAGTATCTAGCCAGGACGACAGGTGTGTGAGCAAGGAGGAGGAGGAGAGTGAAGAGAGCAAATAAGTGAGCAGTCAAGGTCTGCAAGAGTGGTGGGGAGTGACGACAAGCAGCCTCCGGTTGAAAAATGCATGGAGAGGCATGTATGTGGCCAAGAGAGACAGCAGCATTAGAGATGGCAATGACAGCCTGAGAGGCAAGCATAAGAGATCTGGAGGGTGTGTGTGTGTGTTTTCTAGAGGGCAAGTCATACAGGAGATCAAAACAGGAAGGGTATAAAACATAAACCTTTCTTTTTTGAAGCTATCAATTGCTCTTAATATACTTCTCATGTAACTATATTAAAACAAGTTCAAGTTGGATGTCAATACTTTCCAAAACAGAACTCTATTTGCATTTTTAAAGATATCTTAATCATTTTCTATGATTAATTGTATGTTTTTCCTATGATTCTATTACTGTTATGGAATTCTGGGATTTCAAGTCCACACGTCTTAAAGTTGCCAAGTGTGAAAGCATTGGACTAGAACAGAGGTGTCAAACTTGATCCCATCACGAGCGGTATCAGGGTTTTGTTTGCCCTTGGGGGGCTGGGTGTGTGTGGCCTGGTTGTCATGGACAACTGCATAGGTGGGGCCAGGGTGGGCCAGGGTGGGGGTGGCACGACCCGATCCATCACCATCTCTGGGATGGCCCCGCGGGACAACTCTAGCCTATTGTAGGACAGTTCTGGCCCTCGGACTGCATGTTTAACACCCCTGGGTTAGAACATGGCAATTCTATTAGTAACTGCTATGATATGTACAGAATAACTCTTGAGTAACAAGGATATGCACGTGGAAATGTTTATGAGAGTAGTTATGAATAATTATTCAGCCACACACAGCTACACTGAATTGAGTTAAAGTTTATTTTAAGAAATAGCAGTCCAATAAACAGTCCAGGTCATATATGTTTAACAGTCAAAAGAATATCCAATTACAAAATCTTCTTACCATTTGCCTGTCATTTTCAGTAAACCTAAATATCAAAGTATAAGCACAGCATAAACCTTAGATAGCAACAGAATGTCAGAGATACAGAATGCCAGAGAGACAGAATGTCAGAGAGAGCAAGCTATGATCTCTAGTTCCCTCTTATGGCAATTCACAATACAATCAACCAATCAGAACATAGTACTTGATTTTGTCTTAAAGCTACAAACATGCATTGTTAGTTTATATATCGCCAACCCAACTAATTGGTGGACAGATTCCTAACAGTAACCAAAGAAGAAAACCCCCAGATATGCTGAAATATTTTCAACAGTAAATGACTTTTATAGAGAGGCTTCTTACTATACTAGCAGCAAATATAGCTCACCTGCATGGAAAGACGTCCTTTTCACAAATAGAATGCATGCAGCAATTATCAAAGACCAAAAATAAAATTCTGTATAAGTTTAAATATCTACAATTAACAAAGTCTAAGGAAAAGTAGTGCATCAAGGAGATAATTTAAATCTATAAAGGAGATATATTTAAACTCTTTATTGGGTAAATAAAGCTCCTTTGGGGTTCTTCCAGGCTAACAGCTTTTACTGCCTTTCCTTAATTGCTTTTAGTTTAGCTTACTTATTTTACTTTATTTTCATTGCACCTTGTACAACAAAATCAAACACCATCTTCAGTGCACATCATGACCATGACCATGAAAATAAACATAAACACATATCCTTCACCCTTTACACATTGAACCGGAGACCCCTGACACCACACCAACACTGTACTATACAGCAGAATTTAAAAGATCTACTGCCCTGGAATAGAAGCTGTTTTTCAGCCTATTTGTCCTTGTTTTTCTGTACCGTCTGCCAATAGTTTTTTTTTAAAAAGGGGGGGGGGTTCCCAGGATGAGATGGATCTTTGAGAATGTTTTGAACTTTCTTAAGGCAGCGGGAGCTATAAAGCTCTTCCAAAGAGGGGAGATGGCAACCAATGATCTTCTGGGCAATGACATTAACCCTCTGGAGTGCTTTTCTGTCTGCCACTGTGCAGTTAGCAAACCATACAGAGGTGTAGTATATTAAAATGCTTTCTATGGTAGGGGTTGCCAACCTTTTGGACTTCAGGGATCACCAAACTCATAATTTTAGATCCCAGGGACCACTAACTTCTGTGGGTATGGCCTAATTTGTAGGTGTGGCTTGGTGATCATGTGACTGGCTGTGCATTGCTTGTATGTAAATATTATAAATATTTATATAAATATTGAATTTTTTTTATAAAAAAAAGAACAACTTTTAACCAAAATCAGGCAAAGCAGGTAGGCAGATTGAGTTGAGAATCACAGATTCATTCAGAAATCTATCTGCCATCAGCCAGCTTAGTCTGTCACATAAAATTTGCTTGCAAGCAAACTCATAAAATTTGCTAGCATGCAAACTCATAAAATTAACTCACAACACACCATGCATGTAAATATTGAATTTTTTATTTAAAAAAGAGCAGCTTTTACCCAAAATCAGGCAAAGCAGGCAGGCAGATTGAGTTGCTCACAGAATCACAGATTAATTCAAAGATCTATCATCGGCTAGCTCAACCTGTCACATAAAATTTGCTTGCAAGCAAACTCACAAAATTAACTCACAACACACCATGTATGTAAATATTGCATTTTTTTTTAAAAAAGAGCAACTTTTACCCAAAAGCAGGCAAAGCAGGCAGATTGAGTTGCTCACAGAATCATTCAGTGATCTATCTATCTGCCATCAGCTAGCTCAGTCTCTCAAATTTTCTTGCCGTGAGTCTGCACTGAATTTGCTTGCAAGCAAAACTTCAGTCCCAAGGGAGATTCGACTGTACTTAAAAGCAGAGCTGAAGATCTAAAGACTAGCTAGAAAGCAAGAAATCCAACTATTTCCTGCTTCCTAGCTAATCTAAATCTCCCGGCACAGCAGAACAGATGATGGTCGGAAAAAAGAAAATTAGCAATTTAGCAGGCAAGTTTGCTGGGTAAGGAGTGAGTGGGTGGGAAGGGTTCCCGTGGGCCATGTGGGCGATGCAGCTTTGTGTTCCTGCACAGCCTGGATTAATTGTTTGGGGGGGAGTGCTCTGGGGATGAGATTTCATTGCAGCCCACCAAACATTTTTCGCGGCCCACTGGTTGGCAACCGCTGCTCTATGGTGCAGTGGTAGAAGATCACCAGCAGTTTTTCATTCAGTTGTTGTTTTCTGAGAAGTCTCAGGTAGTATAATCTCTGCTGGGCCCTTTTGACCTGGGCTGCAATGTGGGCACCCCAGGTCAGGTCCTCTTTTATGGTAACACCCAGGAATTTAAAACTGGCCACTTGCTCCACTCGGTCTCCATTGGTAATCAAGGGCTGGATGTCTGATCTGTTCCTTCTATAATCCACTATAAGCTCCTTGGTCTTATTGGTGTTGAGTGTTGCAACTATGTATCATTCATGTGATTGCAACTATGTATCATTGCAACTATGTATCATTCAAGCATTTGCAACATTGTATCATTCACGTGTAATCATTAACTTCTGTCTCTTCAGTGACCTTTGCAAGGCACGTACGAGAGACAAGGAGATAGACGTTTGTTAAATAGGCTTATCCACTTTGTAAATAATCTGTCCGGTATGCAGCTTTGTAAACATGCACATCCTGATGAGATTAACATGTTTGACTTGAGCTTTTTAATAAAATCATTTTCTTGTAAAAAAGCACAATAAAAGAGCGTGTGCCAAGATATTCGGGGCGCGCTCATCAAGAGGAAACTTCACTTCCTGTCGTTTCTTTTCCCTTTGCTCCCTTTCATGAGCCGCCCATCAGATGCGGGATGGCAGATACTGCATTCTGGTGACCCCGACGTGATTCCCTAAGGGGGATATGCAGCGACGCGCCCATATCTTATCAGCTCGATGGGAGCTGTGCATCGCCAGGCCTAAAGCGAATTGCACTTCATCGGATCTGAAACACGGTCTCGACTTTTCGTAAGTATGGGTGGAAACTTTTCTCAACAGCAGACGCAGCATCTGAAGGAATTGAGGGAGTTAGTTGCTTCTTCTTCTAAATACTCTGCTAATTTAAAGGGCTCTCCTATAAAAAAGAAACCTATTGCTACATTATTGGCTTATGTGTGGCAACATTGTCCTAATTATTCAGAGGAAGGGTCCTTAAAAATTTCCAATTGGCAAAAAATTGGTGAACATCTCCATAGTCCTCCTCGTGCACCTATTGGCATTTTGGTCACTTGGAGGAAAATTATGGAGGCTTTAAAAGTCCATTATAAAATAGAAGCAGGGAGTGTGTTTGAATCTCCCCTGCCAAGTTATGATAACTTTTCAATTTTCCCTAACTCAGGCAGAAGCTGCTGCCATTATTCAACAATGCCCCACATGTAGTAAGCAAGGACATTCCATTCCCATAGGAGTAAATCCTAGAGGATTAAAAGCTTGTGAAATTTGGCAAATGGATGTAACTCAGTATCCACCTTTTGCCCCTTGGAAATATTTGCACGTTTCCATCGATACATATTCAGGGTTTATTCTGGCGACTCCTCAAAGGGGAGAAACTGTAAAACATGTCATCAATCATTCAATTCATACCTTTGCCTCGCTGGGACGTCCAAAAGAAATAAAAACAGACAATGGACCTGCCTATACAAGTTCTGCTTTTCAGGACTTCTGTAACAGATGGGATGTAACTCATAAGTTTGGGATTCCCTACAACAGTCAGGGGCAGGCTATTGTGGAACGAGCAAACTTGTCTCTGAAAAATGCTCTTGATCGATATTTGTTGCGGGAAAACCCCCCGAACCTCCCAGCATTGCAAAATTCTCTTAACATTTGTCTTTACACTTTAAACTTTCTCAATCTGACTGGCATTCCTCCCACTTCTGCTGCTTCGCGTCATTTTTCCTCCCCCTCGCCCCCACCTAACAGACCTCTGGTATATTATCGCAGATTGCCAGATCCTGCCTGGCAGGGTCCTGCTGAGCTTCTCACTTGGGGACAAGGCTACGCTGCGATCTTACTGCCAGACAAAACCACTTGTTGGATCCCTGGTCGGGCAGTAAGACCCTATCATGGGAATTCCTCTGCTACATCTGTATCTTAAAACTCTTTCCTGATATTCTTGCCTATATCTTCTTTGCAATTTCTACCTTATTCGTATTCTACTTAAAGAACACTCTACCACTCGCATTTTGTTCCTTCTTTACTCTTCCTATGGAAAGGAACCTTAAAATCTTTTCCTCTATTCAATCTAAAATTAGAGGGACCTAAATGTCCTTATATTGTATCATGGGTTTCCCCACCCCAACTAACATCCTTGATAAATTACCAAATTAATCTTTATTGTCATTATTGTAATTATTATCCTTTTTCTACTAATTGAATTCCCTCCTCATTTCGTAAATGTTCTACAACTAACTTGTCCATAGCCTCTCTCCTGCTTGTCATGTTTTTATATACCCGAACTCTGATCCTGTCAACAAACGACGCTTCAAAAGAACTGTCCATGACGATCCACAGAAGCCTCATAGAAGAGATAATATTACTTGGACTATAACTGACTTTCAAAAAGTTCGTTTAAGTTCTACAACCAATTTTTCTTGCATAAAAGACTTCTACCCACCACTTCAATTCAATTTGGCAGACGCACCCACACAACCAGGGGATATCCTGCAATCCACACCACTGCAGGAGGAACTTTAACATCACGCCTGAAAGGAATGTATTTTATCCCTGGCAATAATTTTGTTTGTTACACCGGTTTCATGGCATGTATCCACGGGGATGAAATTGTTAAATCCAAATCCTTTTGCATTCAAGTATGGCTTGTGTGTATAACTCTGATGATTTTATATCCCTACAGGTATCCATGGAACACCCCCTCTCTTGCAAAATCGTAAAGATTTAGATCATTATTTTTTTAAAAACAAGGGGGATTGTGTGCTATGCTTAAAAAAGAATGTTGTCTTTATGCTGATAGCGGGGGGGGGGTTCGTTTTCTAATTCGCCATGGCTTACAACCTTTTTAACTGCATTGGCAGGATCGTTAATAATCACTATATTGATTTGTATTATAGGACTTTATTGTTTTAATAGAATATTACAATTTTTAAAAAATTAATTATCCTCTGCTGATGTTAATGTGCTATTGCAAGCTTATGTTATATCCTCAACACCGGACGAAAAAAATGTCATTGCTGAGTTACCGCTCCTTGGACAACCCTGAAGCTGACGGGTCGCACTCTTGCCTAGATGACGGGGACGGCGAACATTTCAGAAAAATGTTTCCTGTCTTCTTGGACGAGGAAGAAGACTCGTCATAAATAATAAAAACAGAGGAGATGTTGCAACTATGTATCATTCATGTGATTGCAACTATGTATCATTGCAACTATGTATCATTCAAGCATTTGCAACATTGTATCATTCACGTGTAATCATTAACTTCTGTCTCTTCAGTGACCTTTGCAAGGCACGTACGAGAGACAAGGAGATAGACGTTTGTTAAATAGGCTTATCCACTTTGTAAATAATCTGTCCGGTATGCAGCTTTGTAAACATGCACATCCTGATGAGATTAACATGTTTGACTTGAGTTTTTTAATTAAATCATTTTCTTGTAAAAAAGCACAATAAAAGAGCGTGTGCCAAGACATTCGGGGCGCGCTCATCAAGAGGAAACTTCACTTCCTGTCGTTTCTCTTCCCTTCACTCCCTTTCATGAGCCGCCCATCAGATGTGGGATGGCAGATACAGCAGTTGAGGACCAAGTTATTGTCTCCCCACCACGAAAGCAACTGATCCACCTCATCTCAATAGGCAGACTCATGCCCCACCAAAGATAAGTTCCACCACTGTTGTATCATCTGCAAATTTAGCAATAGTATTATTAGTGTAAGTGGGAGTGCAGTCATGCACATAAAGAATGTTGAGTAAGGAACTCAACACACAACCCTGTGGTGTACCAGTGTTAAGAATAAGGGCTGAAGAGGTACGATAACCTAATCTGACCCTCTGTGAGCGGCCAGACAGGAAATCCATAATCTAAAGGCAGATTGAATTAGAAAGCCCAAGGTCCAGAAGTTTAGACACTAGTCTATGTGGAAGAATTGTGTTAATGGTATTTTTCTATGGTAAGAAAAAGGATGAAAGAAAAAGAGATAGAAAAAGTTGATGTCTCATGCCCTGGAGACATGACACACAGGAGATATTCCTATGAAAGTTAACATCATCTGAATTTCTCCAAAGTAATGAATAAAATGTCTCCTAGATGTAACCTTACTCATCAGAGTATCGCATGTGTAGAAGACACAAATAAGGGTGCAGTTTACTATTCCTGCCTCCCCTGATGAAAATAATCACCCAACAAGCAAAGAACGATGAACCCTGAATACAGTTTTTCTAATGGTACTGCTGGGCAAATCTTCCTTAGAAGATTACAGTCAGTGTAAATGGCAGTAAAAGATATAACTACTAGAGACTCCAGCTGAGTCTCTATATTGGATAAGGAAGTATTAGCTGCACTGAAAAAGGAATCTTCAGGGTGACTTTAGGTGACTGAATACTCAATGGGAAATTTGAAAAAGATACAGAATAGAAATCAGCTTACCAATGGCACAAAGTCAGGATGTTCCCTGCCTTTCAGATCAAGTTATTCCTTTGACAAATAAGGAACCAGATATGCCCATGTAAAGTTTTCAACATAGATCTTAATGTATTGGAAGAATCTTCTGTACGTCCATTTCAGCATTCCTGAAAGCAAGAATCAAAACTGACTGAGATCTTAAAAGTAGAAAAAAGCAGGCATCCAACCCTAACAAGATGTAGTGGTTTTGGATTCCCCCCTCCCAGCCAACCATATTAGGAGATTCTTCATATATCAACTATCGGCAGGTAGCATTTCCCAGATAGAACTTGGGTTCAGAGTTCCTGCTCAAAGATCTGGTGACTGCCATGGCTAGGAAAACTTTTGCACAAACTTTGTCTGAGGCCATGTTCACCGTAACTCATGCCTTAGTCATCTTCTGATTGGATTATTGCAATGTATTCTGCTTGGGGATGCTCTTGAAAAGCATTTGAATTGATCCAGAATACAGCAATGTGCACAGTTCTAAGCATACTTAGGTTCACCCAGGTTTCATCACTGTTGTGCAAGCTGCACTGGTTCCCAGTGGGCTTCCAAGTAAAATTCAAATGTCTAGTTGTCAGCTTTAAAAGCCTGGTATGGCATAGGATCAGGTAATTTACCGAATTACTTGTCTTCAGCTATGACTATGCTCCAGGTCCCCTTTACTAAGTAATGCCAATTTGCATGTCCAAGGAGCTATGTGTTCTCTGTCACAGTGTTGGTCTTGAAACTAGAAGGCTTGAGCCATCTTGGCTCTTTGAAAGGCCATGAAGACTTGGCTTTTCCCTCAGGGATTAGGCCGGAATAAGAGGTAATAGGCAATAGAGGTATGGTTGTATGGTTGAGTTCATAATATGGTTGCTTGGTTATTGGACTTATTTTAGTTTATTGGTCATTTTAATCTTGTTTTCTATTTGGCGGGCAGAAATTTTATTATATTATTTTTGTTCATTGTTGTTAGACCCCTTGAGTTCATATGATAGATGGGTGGCAATATAAATTTTCTAAATAAATAAATGTTTTACATTTTTCTTAATAAATATTTACAAGTAGTACATTATAGGAACTGATAAAGCCTCATGCATAGCTAACTACATCATATCAGGAGACAAAACACCAGGAGTCTGGCAGCACCTCGTCTGACTAACAAATTTTATTAAACGGCATATGCTTATTTTTATTTTTTCTATATGAAGGCATTTTTGACACTGATACATACTGCAAAATTTTTATGTACCAATTACAGAATTGAATGTAGTTTTTAAGGAGCAGATGTAGCAGCTGTTGAAATGCCAATTTGCACACTTTGTGGTAACATACTATAAGTATTGGTGAATAGAAATGTTCCTGACAAGAACAGAATTTCTATATTTAGGGTTTGTATCATTCTATAATTGTCTTCCAGATTGCTGAGCTTTGTGACAGTGCCATCATATATTAAAGAATGATCCAACTTTACTGTTGTATTTCCAGCAATTTTCTTTATATTAGTTATTTTGGCAATTAAGACTGGAGTAATACCAGCAAATACCACTTTTATCTTAGTGTTATACTTATTGTAAATGTGACGTTTCTCCTCCATAGTTTTATTTCCATTGTTTCACATCACTCATTCTGTTTAAATTTGCATTGAGTTACTGCTAAAATATGATTCAGAAACCAAACAAGTCAAAGTGACAGCAATTTTTATGGAGTATGTTGTGTTTTCAGTTGTTCCACATTTCCATTTCATTTTCTGAACTTTCTTGGAAAAAGTACTAGATTTTTATTTTACAATAGAATATAATAAAAGGAAAAGCTTTGACTACTGAGTAACCCGAATACTTTAAAAATAAAATGGCTCTTCTTTTAATTCTGAATTGATACTTTTTGAATTCTCACAGTATACTAAATATTGAACTTACCCAAAATAAACATGTTGCACAAATGCATCAAGTAACATCAAGCAATAGAAAGAAATTAACAATCTCAAGGGCAACGTTTTTAAAAAGGAATTAAATCTACAAATTCTGCCCTGAGCTATTTTAGAATATCGTATTAAAGAAACAGATGGTTGATATAGTTCTGCACAAAATAAAATAAAATATAACTAAAGAAGAATTCCAGACTGTTAAGCAAGAAAAACATACTTATGAAAAATAAGGTTAGTGGGCTTTGAAATTTTTTAGACTTAAACAAAAAACACACAAGAAAGATTGGAACTCACTAGCAAAAAAGAGCTACAAAACATGTTTTGTACACACTATTTTTAAGAATCGGTGTGTAGCACTTCCACTTAAAGGATTTTGAACAATAAACTAGGAAAGGTCAGGATGACTTGTATTAAGAAAAATCATAATTTATTTCTATTTTATTTTATTCATTTATTTGTACCCCGCTTTTATTATTTTTACAAATAATACATGTGGCCAATATGCCCACACACCTTTCTCTTCCTATTCCCTCCTCCCCAACAATAATCCCGTAAGGTGAGGTGGGCTGAGAGAGAACAATTAGGCCAAAGTCACCCAACTGGTATTCATGGCTAAGGCGGGACATGAATTCATGGTCTCCTGCCTTCTAGCTTTCTAACCACCAGAACATACTGGCTATTAAGTATCCTATAATAGGGTGCATAACAAGAGCAATTAGATGTATGTGGGGAGATATATACACATACATATGGAGGAAACCACTGAGAAGAAAGGGTCCAGCATGATTGCCTCAGAAGTGTAAAATACTATATGGGGCAAATCTACTATGTACTTACCCACTCAGTATGAACACTTGTATACTGTGGTCCTTGACAAAAAACATTGGATTAGACTTTGGAGCTACCTAATGTAGTATTTCTATTCCTATAGTGCACAGGTGGAGATACTATGGATTTTCAGTTATGATGTTGCTGAACTAGACCTCTCAGCATTTTTCATTGCTCAACACGTCAGTAGAGCTGCTGGAATTTGTGATTCAGCAATATTTGGATGGTAAGTTCTCTAATCCTGCATACAGTGGAAATATTTCCCCTCTTTTGGTCCCTTGTGGCAGAGAAAAAGAGTCCATTTTATTTATCCAAGCACAATTGTTGTTTTCTTGGATATGTTAAATAGGGTTTGTCCCACGTAGATTTGTTCTCTCAGAATTACACACCAATATATTAAATAAACAGTAATTTTAGAGAGATTTCCAAATATGCTGTCTTAAATAACTTCCTTACTTTGCTGATTTTGTCTTTCACAAGCTTTCATTCATGTAATACATTAGACCATTACTATGATATAACTTCAGCTTTTCTGTTCCATAATAAAGATGTGCTTCTATTATTACATGATAATAAACAATCATATTTTTCAAACTGCTTCCTCCTTAATGCAAGATATCAAACACTTCCATTGTATGATGTCTGTAGGAAAAACATCAACTATACTATCAAAAAGTCTTTTGAAGTATTTATATATTTGAAGCTTAGTCATTCTTTATTATTCTATTGTACCTGTTATCTCAGTAATAAAAGGATTGACTATTGTAATTCTACTTTCTAATTGTTCTGATATTTTTATGTTAGCTGAAAAATAAAGGAGAACTTTCATGTTTGCTATTTCTTTATGATGTTTCGTTATGATGTTTCAGAAGATTAAGAGTACAAAATACTAGAAAATTGGGACAGTATACTTAATCGTGTTGATGCGTAGGTAGGTGATAGATAGACAGATAGATAGAATATAGTATGTTATGTATGTATGTGTACATACACACACACACACACACACACATATATATGATATTCAGCTTTGTTCAGGTATTTTCCCACATCATTATAGTTGTGCTTTTAAAGTTGTAGCAACTTTTCGGAAGAATCTCATCTGCCATCATCAGGCTTCTGTATAGTGTATATATTCTGTATAGATGAACACTATACAGAAGCCTGATGATGGCAGATGAGATTCTGCCAAAATGTTGCTACAACTTTAAAAGCACAACTATAATGACATGGGAAAATACCCAAACAAAGCTGAATACCATACATATAAATACCCGTGAAAACTTAAGAAAACACACACACACACACACATATATATAAAATTTTGCACCTATATTGGAATTACATGACAGTTATTTTCATGGTTAGCTAAACTGACAATTTCTAACATCCAAAGGATGCACAAAGAGATACACTTAGATAAATTTATATAGTGCCTTCAAGGCAACTCTGTTGCATTGTTAGGTATCTCATGAACAGTTCTGGTTCAGGCAATAGGACAATGAAGCAAAGCTAAGTGGTTCTATACCAGATGAACTGCAAACAAGACAGATTGTGCTACAAACAGAACTGCCTTCAGATACTCCATAGTATCTTTAAAGTGCTAGATAAAATATATCATTTACACTACCCCCAAGTTGTGAATCACTGTAGATACAGCTGGTTCTAAGTTATTTTACACGTTGTGATTTCCATGATTGCATAATTTTTAGACTAAGCCAACTGTAATTTCCATCCCACCCCCCATGATTCAAAATCTCCTTCAGAATTCCCACTTTTTTCATGAAATAAATCTTAGTGTACATCAGAATATTCTCCTCTTCCAATTTGTCCATTGTACAATATTTTAAAAAACAAGAACAGTATCTGTTGATGATTATTTTGGGGGAGCAACTTGTTAAGTAAAGACATTGAATACAGGAGATCCAACTGCCAGGAAAAGCCATGGAGTTTCTATATTGCTCCCTGAGAAGCCTGAGGGTAGCAGGAAAATTTATGTTGTCTATAGTGCCAACTTAGTGAGGGCCAGTCCTGATTGCAGTCTCTAATTAGAACCATCTGTCACATAAATCCAAGCTATGTACAAGTGTTTGAACCGAACCTGAGACACACACTAAGCTTTTGCACACTTGGAGATTACAGTTTCATTAAGGATCAGTTTAAAGAATAGTTCCTTGTCATTTATAAAGACATGATATGATATATGATATGATGTGATAATATATAGAGAGAGGCACAATGGAGTTGTGTGGGAGAGGGAAAAAGTTACATTGAAACTCAGAATTATATCATTAAGATAACAATTGCTTGGCCCTTAGTCGAAATGCCCACACAAGTTATATACAATTGAAAAGTTCTAGGAAAATATTGGTTTGGTTACAGCCTGTTACAATTCCTTTGCTTGTAAAATAACATGATATGAAATATGTTAAGGTTAATAACAAAGGAGGCTGTTAAATCCCATATTTGTGACCAGTCTGCCACCTTCTATTCCATCAATGTATTATCCTTCTTTCCACTTGGAGATGGTCAGTACTAACTACTGATTTCTACTAAAGTGAACAATCCAATATGGATATTCTTTCTCCAAAAGATAAATGACATTATTCAAATTCCCTTTGTGTAAAAGTGAGAAAGCATGCAACTGTAAAGTCTGATCTTATACTTTATCTTATTGAGTACACATGAGAAACTGGAAGTGAATAATGGCAAAAGGTAAGGAGTAAAAAAGGATCTACTACCTCATGCTAACTGGGGGAAGATGCTGCCTCCAGAAATTTGAAGATGAATTTGGAGAGAAAATTGAAAGGAAACACGACTATTTTATAAGAAGTTCTTAAACTTTAAAGTACACTTTGGAGATAGATAGAGGTGTTTGCATTTATTTGTATGTATGTTTTCTGCTTAAGTGTTATATATTTCTGAGATTAGGATCAGTTTGACATGGTAATATAAAAACCATACTGACATACTCACAAAGCTAGTTCTGATATTTGTTCTCTACAAAGAGGGCCAAATTAAAATGCATGAGTAAATATTGTCTGTATCTTTTAGAACAGCCTTATTCTAATCTGGTGTTCTCCAAACGCATTAGGGCTACAACTTTCAGAGTTAGTCAAACCCCCTAATATTTGAATGTTGTAAGTTCTAGTAGAAGGCTAAGAAAATTTTCTCTTTGAAAAAGTTTCCATTTTGTTGAGGGTTAATATTGATGATAACATGAGGGATGGAGGATATTAGTTTTCCATGAAATAATTATAACCAGATGAGACTTTTTAGTAAAAACTCAAAACCCAAATACCTCTCTCAGTTTGAGTTCACAGATTGTTTCACAAACATGTTCCAGATTTATGTAAAATCTAAAGGAGGAATTTCCCTTCAAAGTTAATGCCAGATAGAATAAAATTGAACATAGTTTTTCAATAAAATTATATTCAACAACTAAATAGTATCTAAACATGGAAACCCAGAGCTATGGCAGTTGCTGTCAAGAACAAAATTAACTCTTGAATGACAGAGCAAATTATTTCTAGAATAACTATGCTGGCCTTAGTAATGAAAGTTTTTCTTCAACAATGTTTGCCTATTCAAAATGCAGAAGCCATCTTATTAATTTCACATATCTGTAAAAACATCCCCATGCTTTCTCTTGACACACTAGGCTGTTATAGGCTCTTCAATCTCCAGAAAAACAAGCATGTCAGAATCAGAAGTACATTGCTCTTGAGTAAAGAAATAACCCCTTTAACTCAAGCGTGATCCTGAGTATTATATGAATACAGCCAGATAGCATATTTGCCAACATGCAGAAGCTATTTGTCATACCTTTTTCCAGGATGTTTATCCAACCTCCTAATTTAGCCTAAGCCTTGGGATTTGCAGGCTTTCTTCTATATGAGCACTAAGAGTCCAATTCTACTTCTTTTTGAAGAATACCAATGGTTAGCCACATTCTTCTGGTTGTTTGGGTTCAACCAAGAAGACATCTATCCAAATACATATGGAAATTAGAATTGGATCACTGGTCCTCTCACCCAACATTATTGAAATTGATTGGCAACAACTCTTTAAGCTTTCACGCAAAACTTCATTTCTAGGGATACCAAGGAGTGATAAGTGGATATTCTGTATGCAAATGTATGCTTTCCCACTGAACTCCAGTGCTAATTTTCTTATAATACACATTGACTGCTGTATAAATAACTCTGTAAATAGAGATAGTTTCATAGAGGTTTTGGTTCCTTGGAAGAAAAGCAGGGTGTGATGGAAATAGTAGGAGCAACAGGATGATCTCTCAGGGACCAGACTGGAACCCCAAAGAAAATGGCATGCAGGGCAAATTTCTTCTGTTCTTAGCAAGTCTTAAAAGTACATTTTCAGCCTTTCCAGTGAAAACCTTTCTTATGATTTAAAAAAAAATCTGTCTCAGAGTAATGTATGTGAATATTGGTAAATATGGAAAGCAAATAGTGAACCTGCAAGAGAGAATGTATATAGGATAGCAAATATGTTAAAGTGGTATACTTAAAATAGTGCAGAAAATACCCATCAATGCCGGCAGAAGAAATACCTGCAGAAAAGAAAGGACAAAAGGAATTTATTCAAGAAGCTATTTCTCAGCAAGGACCAGATATCTTTGGTATTGATCGGTGACACCAGATCTGGTATAGTCTGTGTGATGAATTCCAGGCAAAAATGGATGAGGTGTCAGGGACAAAATTAGGAGGCAATTTTCCTCAGACGTACTTTTCCTGGTAAGATTCCAGTTAATGTAATTTTACTGATGTTTGATTTACTTGTTCAAGACAGAAAAGATACATGATGTATGCTGTTATTTTTGGATGCAAAATGTTGGATCAGAAAGACAAATTTTGTTTTATGTGGTTCCACCCTCCCACCCCGTGCAACCTGATCTACCCTATTATGGGATGGAGCATACTGCTTCCACTTTTGCCTTTCAATCCCAATCCGTCTTTTGTTTTATCCTCCCACTTTTCAAGTTTCTTTAGAAAATATGTAACAATTATATATTTGTGTTTTAATGAAAATAAATTAATAAACTGTTATTTAAATTGATTTTTGTATCAAGTATTTGACTAACCACAAAAATAAAAGCAGCATTTTACTATTTTAATTTTTCCCTTTCTCCATTTAAGTTATTAACTTACTGTAGATAAACCTGCTACTGTAAAGCATGTATTTAAATTTTCACTTATTTACATGGAAAATAATCTGATTTATTAAATAACGTTGCCAATAACTTGTTAATAACATTTGCTAACATGAAGTGTGTCTTAAAATCATTAATTTCACTCCATTTTGTTCCTTTTCATAGTCTAAAATCTGTCATTTAAATGTTTGAGGAAATAGGGTCTAATATTAAGTACTACTTACAGTGGTTTTGGATGTATGTTTCTCGGGGCTACAATATAATTTAACATCGATCATTTTTTAATGAGATTGGGTCATCTAATCCTATCAAAGACTATTTATTAGGTTAGCTATTATTTTTAGCTTGAAAAGTTGTCTTATAAGAAACTCAAACTCTGACCAATCAGGTACAATAATCCTGTTGAAGAATACAAGAGATGGGAGGTGACATTGAATTAATAGGAAAAATCCAATTGCATTTGATTTTAATCATAATAAATGTTACCTGATTGTGCAAATATGTTGGAACTGTGCATTTAAGTGTTGCAACCAAGTAGTGCTTCAAAGTTTTCATAATGAAATATATACATTTTGAATACAGCAATAAATATTCTGGTTAAAAAACTGTGGGGGAAAAATTATTTTGATTTATTTCACCTTGTAGTGACTATAAAGCAGGACCAAGGCCATGGTCGTGTTTATCCTGCAATTTTTGTCACATTTCAGTGCTTTTCATATTATAAACCCAGATACAACTCAGTCATTTTTAAATTAAATATTCCAGTTACTGTAGATTTTAGACAAATATAACTTTTAGTATGGGTAAAAAAAACTTTACAAGTGAAACAGTCAATATTGGAGTGGTCCCGCTACAATCAATATAACTACTCAAGTAGTTAACTGCAGGTTCTTCAGGAAGTTGTTACCAGCCCAGAATATTTGGAGAACTCTCCCAGTTTAATTAGATAATTGGGGAAAGTTAGCCACAATCTATGACAGGGTCATGTGATCCCCCTTCATGGTGAATTCCTGAGAAGGCTTACAGAGATTTTGTTTCAATTCTGCTGTTTTGGACTAAAAATTCAGTGGAACTCCTTCAATCTTTTTGCAATTCTGCATGGTTGAACATTCAAAATGAGTTTGTGTATTACCCCCAGGCACTGATTCAGACTTGATTGGGGCAAAGCAGACTCCATGTGCTTGTTTTATTTTTTTATATACGTCATTTGGGAAGTCATACAGCCAAAGGATCAGAAAATGCCTGGCTCCCTTGCCAAATCGTTAGCTATCCTTTGTTCAAATTAGAAGGGCATCTTAATCAACAAGTTAGGTGACCTCAATGCAGTAGTAACATTAGGTCAACTGGGAAAAGCGGAGGTACCGATCTAAATGCCCTTTTAGAAAAAGAAAAAGAAAGAACCAACAATCCTTATAATTATCATCATCTGCTGCTTTTCCCTCTTCTGGCAAAGAAACACGCCATCCATTTGCAGAAATCGCCCGCGGAAACGTTACATCAAAACTAATCACAACGATTAAAATCAGCTTTTCTGTGCAAGAGGAAAGTAAAAAGCAAGTTGGAGGCTGGAATGAGCCTGCTTTTTCCAAACAACAACAAAAAAAGAAATATCTGGAAAAAATACATACATGTGCGTGTGCATTTTGAAAGAGATCAATTCAATGCCCGTGTGATCAGTTAATTTAATTTAACTTTTATTTTGGAGATTGATTTAGAACTGGAGATAGAGACATGAGCTAATTGTATCCTGATCCTTGCCTTGAGGGGTTTCAAAACCCCTGGAGCAACTATTCTTTGTATTTTGTTCTGTCTACCTTAGCCAAGCTATTGCATTTCTCTCTGGTATAGCGAAGAGAGCAGATCGCTGCCGGGAGAGAGAAATATCGGAAGGAAGAAAAAAAAAGAGAGGGGGAAAAAGGACTTGGAAAAAGAGACATACACACTTCGCGGCTTCAATGTTTCAGGTAAGATCTGGATGGGTTTGTTATTATTTGCTAAGAAGGGTCTGCTTGGGACTCTGGGCGCAACTCGCTTTTACGCATGTGCCAGGCAATGGGTGAGCGCCGCACATTCCTAGAAATAAGACGAGGAGACACCGGACTGGCAAATCTCCAGCCTCCCGGTTCACTGGAACTGGGGCGCTGCGAGTTTGCGAGGGCGGGCTGGGCTGCGACTGGAACGCTCCTTCTGGCATCTCTCCCAGCGGCTTCTCGCGCAGTCTTTTCGCCCGCCAAGCTCGCATAGCCCGAGCGGCTACCGATTTGGAAGCGTCTCTCTCTCTCTCCCCACCCTCACCCCCCCCACCCCGCCGCTTTCCCGATTCTCCCAACGATCGTCCCTCCTCGCCGCCCTCTTCCAAAAGGGTGCAGCCAATCCATCCCGTTACGTGGCGCCACCATAAGCGGCTGCTTTTGCAATGAGCCCGGGCTAGCGCGCGCGCGCCAGCCTAGCGCGGTTGTTTTTTCCCAGGCGGGGCTGAGGCGGCGTGTTTTTGCTCGCTCTCCTTCTCCTCTTCTACACAAACGCAGGCAAGCAACCGCCGCCCCTCTTTCCGAAGAGCGTCGGAATAACAAGCGGGGAGCGACGGGCCGCAAGCGGAGCTTTAGAGTAGTATTGTTCGGCGTCTCCCTCCGCCCTCAAGCGCCTCAGCTGGCTGCACGAGAGACGCCATTATGGGCGAAAAGCGCGTGCGTGTGTTCAGCTCTTGCCCCGGGGCTCTCTCCGATTTCTGTGTTATAACAGGAGGCACCTTCCCCATTAGGCGGACTGGCGGGGGCGCGCTCTTCCCCGCGTCCCCGTCAACCCCGCCCCTTTTCCCCAGCTTCGGACGATTCCTCCCCTTGCCCTGGTTCAGGTTGAGGCGAAAGGGTAAGGCTCGCCCTTCTGTAGGCCGGCGGCGACCCGAGCTTTCTTAGGAGAGCCCGCTCCTCCTGCGGCGGCCTTTCGTCTCTCCTTTAGTGCGCCGCTCGCGGCTGCCCCCTTCTGGCGGGTTCCTCGGAGAACGGGCTCATCGAGCCGCGGAATCCTGGAGAGGCTAGCGCTGCCTGCCGACCTATATAATACCGGGCATCTTAAAGGGCCAGAGCTTTGCCTTGGGGGAACTATGCTTGTACGAGAAAACCAAAGGCTGCTTAAAACTCTCAGGAAGGAACTACCAAGGAATCGATGAAGGTTTTATTCGGTTGCATAGTACGCCACGAACTGCGATGGAGCGGGAGGGAAAGAAAGCCTGTTCAAAAACTAGCCGCTAAAAGTGGTGGGTGGTAATCTGTCGGGTGTGCAGCGCATTGGCGAGGCATCACTGGAGATAGAAATGAGTGTTTTTTCATGGACGTGAATAAGGAAATAACTTGTGGGTGATTTCCTACGGTGTAAACAAGCTCGAACACGTGTCGTAGGTAGGCTGGCCGTGCTTGCGAAGTCAGTCACAGCGTTCCTGAACGAAGGCTTGTGTTTCCCATCCTATTTTGTGTATCCCATCCTAATTACAAACACCCCCAACAATAGTGGGAGGAGGATAATGACTGATTGGTTTATTAAATTTGTCCGGCTGCCCGATTCAAAACGAGTTTGGGAAGCATACGGGGTTAAAGGCAGATGAAGAACAATTATCAAAAGAGATTAATTGCTCGGTACTAATGGCTGCGTTTGCAGGATACTCATAATTTAGTTAACCGCGATCTTACTCCTATCAACAGAATAATATTGATCTGTAAATTAACCACGCTTGGTAGACAAAAATGGTGGTGGGTTGATTTCTTGATTTGACTATTGAGGAAGAAAGTTGACTTGATTTGACTATTGAGGCTCAGTATTAGTCAACTTAGAAATACTGTATTTCTAACAGTATACATTTGAAGGCAAGTTATTTTACTGGGACTTTAGGATACCTTTCAGATCAGGCCCAAAGTGAGCTACATATTTTAGATTGGGTGGAACAATAAAAGTTGCTGCTTGAAAGTAAACTATAAGTGGATATAGGATCCAGTATCACTCTGGCTTAAGCTTTCTTCAGTCTCAGTGGCATCAGCTCAATGGATAAAACACAATTAGTTCAAATGAAATGCCTTAATGTTCTTTGGAAGGCATGCAAATAGTTATCTTCAAATAAGTCTTTGCTTGTTTCCACACCCCCCCCCCTTCTCTCTAATTCCTTCTTTTCTGTTGAAATAAAGGAAACAGTTATAACATCACAATTCTCAGAAATGTTCGCCTTCTGGTTTCAATCAACAAAACTGGCAGACACATACAAGTTTATTTGAGCATACCCTCTGGGCACCAAGCATGCTTGGATTGTTTGAGCAAATTAAAAATAAGTAAAATGGCTTTTACCTTCTCAGCAGTTAGACTCCTAAGGAGTCCTACTTTGAAAATGGAAAAACAAACAAAAAAAATGAGGAAAGAAGGGGATTTCCTAATATACCTAAAATAACTTATATAGCAGATTTGTTTATATAACTATTTCAAATGCACAGTTAATTAAAGAGTGTAGTTGTACAACTTACTTTGAAGTAAGGCCTTTGAATTTAGCGGGACGAGTAAACATCCAGAGATACAAACTGTTGTAGAATTACGTAACACAAAACTATGGTGAGTCTAGACTGTTAGGTGTGTATATGCACCCATAAGACATACTTTATTCCATAAAATTTAAACCTTTTCTGGACTAATATGCTCATCTGGAATTTTGGGAGTGTATTGTGGATTCACTCACAAAATAGCCATTAGAGCGGCCAAAGAAAGCAAATTCCTGTTGCTTCCTACCATAATCTACACATAAAGAGAGAGAGAGATTCTGTATTCTCCTTTGAATAAGGATGAATGTGACTTTTGTTTTTGTTTTCTCAATGAAGAATAATTAAACCACAAGAAGAAGAAAAAAAATGGCACTAGAATTAGCATTATAGTACTCGACTATAAATTAGGCAGTTCAAGTGGGGATACATATAGGATTGCTACCTTAAAAAAGAAATGGGGGTTAACTAAAGCACCTGAGCCTGAAATAATTCCCTTAGTTAATTTACCATCCTTCTTTTCTATTAATGTAATTTCCCAGTTTAATAATGGCAGGAACAAGACACACACACAAAAACCCAGTTCCATGTTAATACATCCCTCACCTCCAGAAGAGGATTAGGAGACTGATACTCCATGTCATGTGTAGAATGAATCCACAGAACTTCTCAGTACCCACTATTTTTCACATTTCTTAAAGAGTGAATGAATAAAGTGAAATAATGAAATAAAAAGAGCAATGGGTGGATGAATAGATAATAAGTAGGAACACTGGTTTGCTACAAAGCATGAGCCTCTGGGATCACATTTCTTTACAAGAAGAATACCATAATGTTTGCATAGGATGGGAGTGAGTTCAGGTAAATGGATATTTTATGTCTGGACATACTCTTACAGCATCCATTTCCTAATTATATATACCTCACAGGGCATCCATTTTGCATGCTGAGCACAGGCTTTTGCAACTTCTAATGTCCTTTTGGCCAAGGTATGGTTGACTATTTCGCTTCTATGCTCTGTGTTTCCTTTTGGCCACTTCCCATGAGCTACTTATTGGAATTTCTGCTTCTCATAAGCTTCCAGTAAGTCTTTTGAGGTAGGCCAAATCAGGAAACAGAATTCATGAAGATTCCAATGCTTTATTGTTCTAGGTTAGGATATAATAATAACATTTTGAAATGCTATTCCAAAGCGTCTCCTTTCCCCCTCTTATACATCAGAATCAAGGTAGACTTCTTTTGTGTGTTTTTTCTTTTAGTTTTACATTAATTAAGCTTGTATGCTGCCAATCTTGCCAAAGGCAGGCGGCTCACAGACTTGAATAAAATGCACCAGAAAACATTAAAACAATAATCTGGGTCCTCATTTTACTGGCCTCAGAAAGATGGAAGACTAAGCCGGTCAGGATTGAACTACAGACTTTGGGGAGTGTTCGTCTGCAATACTGCATTCTAACCACTGTGCCATCAGGGCCCCCAAATATTTGTCCATATTTCCTTAACTCTGATTGGTCACTTTAATGTTTTCATTTTCCCCTTACCATTTCCACTTTATGTGCTTTTGATAATAGCCAAACTGATGACCAGAGATTTAAGAATGGATAAAATAGAGCTATGACATATATATTGCAAGATTGCTTTCCTTATTTTAGACCCACATTCCTCTGTAGGCACAACCTCTTTCATAATTTTTATGGCCTAATAACTTGTAGTTGTTTGTTGGAAATTTTATGTTTAATTATACTTCTCTAACATTTACCACCTTACCCACCAAAGTACGTCAGATTTAAAAGCAGGCATTAATTTCAAATCCTAGTTTCTTCAGTTTTATACATGCATACTGATTACTGGTCAATAAATAAATCAAGAGACCAGTTATTTTAAATCCACCCTATAGCATTCAATGGGATAAACACTGTAGATTTATAAATTGCTTTGTTTTTGACATTTTGGTCTGGCAGGAATATAAGACACTGTTAGGCAAAGTATTTTGATCCTGGATACAAAGGTCTGAATACTGCTGATGACCTTTTGATCATTCAGCTATAAAAATCCAATCACTGAAACTGATAAGACATAGTGCAGAAGGAAGGGTTGAGTTTTATTCAGTGTTAGTCTGATGCCATTTAAGTTAAGCTGCGCACTTAGGAGGACATTTAAAACCAATTCACTCTGAGAGACACTTACTGAAATTTAATATCATGTACGCAAAATGACTGCAGTGGTTTTGGTGTATTATGCCTCAAGCATGACACAAGATGTTCTAGCACACACTAGAGGTCTCTCATAGCTAAGATGTGTCTTGTTTACAGTTATTTCTAATCTGAGTTTGAATAATATCAACTAGAGCTCTAATTTTAAAACACATATTTATTTCAGTACTTTTTACATAGCACTGCATAGAATAAAGGTTTATAGACATTCACTGATATATACATTCAGGATATATCCATGAAAGTAGTTGGGAAATATTACACCTTTAAAATGAAGATACTAGCCTTGATTTTAAAAAATGCTACCGAATCTAGTAAATTGATGAACTATATCATTAATATATGGAAATAAGTTAATAGGCTCCATCCAGTCCACCTCAAAACAAGCATTTATACTTTTGTACAAATAAAATGTATTTTGTTTACAATGCAGTTCAGTAAAACTAAGAGGGAGATTTAATTGTTTTGTTTACATGTGGTTGGATGATTGTTTTAGTCTTTATTAATTATTTAGTGTTATTTATTAATGTATATAGATGATTTAAAAGATGCAGTAAATTGATGACAACAAATTGATGACAATCTTTAAGAGACACAAACATGGATTTGAATTCAGTTGATTACACAGTTACAAAATTACATCATCGCAACTGATACTAACGTTTAATTGTAGTTCTTGTGCTACTTGCATTTACTAACAGCCATTTTAGCGAAGTAAATAGAATAGTACCTACTAGTTCCACATTCATGATGCTGCAATATGACTGTTGCTGTATGTGATTTGATGCTCTACATCAGTGGGAATCTTGCATAATTTATGTTTCTGTTTTATTGAGAGCTATTCAGTGCGTATATTTATAGACTACTTTACCATCACTGATTTGATTTTCTGTTATGGAAGGTAAAGTGAGCCTTACATTCAGTATATTGTGAATAGTGTTATGAAAAATAACTCTAATCCATGCCATAGGATAGCTGATTTTTGCACACCAAGTTTACTTAAAGGTGCAGGAGAAAGCATATTGTTCTGCCCTGATCGATTAACAACAATAGGTATTTGTGTTTTGCACATGTTCAGATATTTTCATCCACGTTTATTTGCATTTTTATTCTGCTGTTACAAAACATGCATAAAGAAAAGGCAAAAGATGGCTAATGCCATAAATCCATCTAGTGCACCATCCTATAATGATGGCTCACATGATCCTGTAGCTAACTCATAATCCTAGCATGTTGATCCTGTATTCTTCTCAAACTTTCACCACTACCATGGCATATTTCCTCCTTAATTGAATTTATGCAATGAAAGCGTTTGTGCATTGTGAAACCCCTGCCAATATCATTGGATGAACAAAGTCTTTTCAACAATTACGCTCATGAAAGTATAATCATTTATATACAGGAGTAGGTGAGGGATTTATCCACTTACTTAAATGTACCACTTAAAAAAGTTCCAGCTGTCGTGGCATATATTAAAGATGCTGAGAGTTATAGTTGGGTGAGAAATTCAGCCACTGCACCCTCTGGCAGACTCATGCTGTATTACAATTCAACAAAAGACAACAATGAGGGACCCTTTTGAATGCTTGTAGATTGTCCTTCATGATCTGAAATACAGTATGATCAGAAGATTGTCACACATCTTGCTAGCAATGCTGCTCTTGTAGTTATTCCACTCTTTGCTCTGAATTTGAAGAGCAAACTCAACCGTCTCTACTGCCTCCAAAAATCATGCAAAAACAAAGTGTAGTTGAGTGTTGGTGAACACTTGTGTGTTACCAAAACATAGTTTGTCACTTTCGTGATGTGACATAGGTTCTCCATGACTGATCTAGAGCGTGCAGAATGAGGTTGCTCTAAGGAAGGCACAATTTGTCTGAAACCATGTGTATGCCTGCCTGCCTCTCTTTGATTGTGCACGTGTGTGTGTGTGTTCCAGTTTGTTGATTGGATCTCTCTTGGCAAATTGGTAAATCTGGTCACTAGGGCTCTTTCAAAAAAGTAGCCAATCATAGTTTATTCTGAATCATATTGTCATAAAAGTGTGGTGTGTTTTCCTGTGTTTTAAGTGCAGTTCCATTCTGTATATTCTTTATCATGTTGCATATTTGCACATGCAATTATTTGATGTAGAATTTGCAAATAGCCTGATCCACCTTACAGACACCAGGAGATTATTCTTACTGGCCATTTCCATTTCAGAAGCATGAATCTGGAAAAATGGACCTCACTGTTTGTTAAAGATTATAATTATCTCTCTTTTAACCAAATCATGGGTGTATCCCCCTTAAAATAAAAGAGGAAAATTAAATGAACTAAAGAAAAACACGAATGGGAAGATTTCTTACTTGATGATGTTTCTATTTTGTACTGCTCTGGAAACTAAGCTGCAAACCACATCCTGTTGGAAGAAAAGCAGTGCATTTTACAGAAAAGTTCACATGAGATTGTAGTATCTCATAAGCAAGAGCAAGTATAAAGTGCATATACACAACGCATACACATTCTGCTTAGAAGCAAAGCAACTTCAAGAAGTTTCCCAGCTTCCCAGGGAATAAAATATAACACCCAATAAGCCTAAACAGTTTAGCCTTCCAGCCCTTCTATAATGTTTTGTCAATAGCATCCTTTTCCTGAGGCGACTTGCAAGGATTTCTCCCAGTGTCAGAAGGAGAAGATGGAAAAAGTCCAGGCAAAAAGTTTAGGCTTTGTAAGGGAAGGTATTGATTAAAAAAACCAAAGTAGCAAGCTTAGAATCAAACTATTTTTCACTCTAGATCCCCTCCCCTTAACAATATATAAAACTTGAAAAATACTGCTTAAAGTCAATCAATTTTTCCTTCCTTTTAAGTTTTGGTGTTGCATTACCACAATGCTCTGGTACTGCAGTTTATGCTTAGAGGTGTCTGAGTTTGACTCATTCTTAAATTAGGGTATGGGGGTCAATTTAAGGGAGTGAATGGGCCATAACTATAAGTATTTTGAAGCTGATCAGAAAGAATTTAAACATTAAAAAGAGTTTTATTAAGATAAATTTCTGAAATCTTTTAGAAATTTGGCAAACAGCTAAGATGAGAGAGAGATGGGAAGGAAAGTCTCAGTTCAAAGAATTGCTGATTCAGAAAGGAGCGATTTTTTTTTAAAGTATGAAAAACACAGGAAAAGTGAAAAGTGGACAGAATAGTGCACATTCATAAATAGAATATTTTATTAAAAATAAGTACTTTGCAGCAACCAATAGCATTACCAAAAATACATGGCCTTGCTGGCAACTTTATTTCTTTTTTTCTACAAGTTATGTTCTTTCCTAATTTTTTTAGTTATATGCATTTCCTAAAAATGATATTACACTGTACTATGTGTCTATAAAGCACCATTTGAATATTAGAAATCTCTGCTTCCCACTCAGAATGAGCCCCAAATGTTGAAAATGTTATTAATCAAATTTGGAGAGTTGCTTATTGAAGTTATGAAGGAAATATACTTTATTTGGACAGTATTCAAACCTTTTTTTTTTTTTGGTTGAAACAATTTCAGATGAATAGTTTTGAATGATTATAGCCCAATGGACAAGTGAGTTGAGCTATGCTGATGGTATATACTTTTATCCAATTTTCTTTTGCTCTGCTTTCCTTTTAATCTGTATACATATGAAAATATGTATGTGTATAAAGAAATCCAGATACATTTAGTGTATCATATATCAGCTCAGGAAACAATCCTGAGGACCAAAAAGTAAATATCTTTTTTTGCTCCTTTTCTGTGTAAATGCATTATCTAATGGGCAGCACATATTCTCAATAGTCCAAACTTCAATCTTTGCACCTGGAAGGAGTCAGGGATATAGTAGAGCTATTTCTAGACAGTGCAAGTTAAGAATACCAGGTGGTCTTATGAGATAGCAGCAGGTCCCTGAGTGTAAAAGGATGAATGAATGTTCATGCATAAAGAGGTTCTGACTTAGCAGTTTTTAATTCAGTTATTTTGTTAATAATTTTGCTAATCTCTTTTTTTAGAAATCCTGTATATTTAAATATCTTTGTCCATTAAATGATAATAAAAAAGAAAACATGTTATAAACTTGATTTATGTATGTAGTCACTGAAAAACAAATTACAATGTGATTTATTAGAGGCATTTGTTTCCTTGTCCTACTACAGTAGAAAATATCTTAGATAAATTATATAGGATACTATAGGCCCATTTTTTTCTCCATGATTATGTGTATTGGACAAACATTGCCTTTTATAGCTGGCTGTGTTGCCTCCTTTGAAGAAAACAATCCTTAAATTGAATATAATACATGATCCTATACTTAAAATTGCAGTTGTTCCATGAATTGTCTGAATTATGGAAACAACAAAGAATTGTGTAACATTTTAAAAATAAAAACATTCATTATAGCACAACATTACAAAAACTGGCATCTACTCCATCAAATGTGTATTATCATGGGTTATCAAGCACGAATTCATATGGGTGTAGAGAAAGAAAAAAAGATAAATAGTACAGTCAAGGAAATCCAAAGAATATAATCTGTAGAAATCAATTATATGACCATTCACATTTATGTAATTGGTCCAGAATTTTTGTTAACGTCTCTTTACATTCAGTTGCCATTTAACTTGATTATTTATACTTTTTCCCCTCAGCAGGTACATGCACAAGTGCTATAAATTGATGGTAACATTTTATGCATTTGGATAGAGTGTACTCTATAAGGTTTCAATATATACATAACTTGAAAAAACTTGGCAAATGAATGTTTGTCTCTTTTTGCAGAGGAGCAGATGAAATTGGAAGGACCATAGGTCTTCCTTCATGTAGTTCAATAAAAATTAACTTACTGTATTTCAATGGCCATATGGTATGTAGGCGAGTAGAGCCAAGGTAGAATTGCAAAGACTGTAGTGAAGCTCACCCAGTGAGTAGTGTGCTTTAATAACAGAATATCAGAGTTGGAAGGGACCTTGGAGGTCAAACCCCCTGCTCAGGCAAGAAATTATATACAATTTCAGACAAATTGTTGTCCAGGCTCTTCTTAAACACTTCCAGTATTGGCGCATCCACAACTTCTAGAAGCAAGGCATTTCACTGATAAATTGTTGTAACTGTCAGGAAGGGTCTTCTTACTTCCAGATTGTTTCTATCCTTGATTAGTTTCAATCCATTGCTGCTGCTGACGCCTTCAGTGCTTTGGAAAATTGGTTAACACCCCCCCCCCCCTTTGTGGTGGTTTCTTAGATATTGGAACACTGCTATAATGTCACCACTAGTTCTTCTTTTCATTAAACTAGTCCCCTAATCATCTTCGTTTCTCTATACTCTTTCTAGAGTCTAAAAAAATGTTTTTACATCGTGGTGACCAAAACTAGATGCAATATTCCAAGTGTGGTCTTACCAAGGGATTACAGAGTGATATTAAAACATCCTAGTTTATTAGTGCACAATATAAAATCCAGATGTTGTTAAATTGCAAGTAGCCCTAGCTAGGAGATTGAGTGTAACAAACTGTGGAAAACATTTATGCATCCATGCTTTGGTCCAGGGACGAGAAGCATATAATAGAATAATAAAATGTGAGGGATATTGGAGATCATTTATCCCCGTGATGGTGAGCCTATGGCAACGTATGCCACAGGTGGCACGCAGAGCCATTTGTGTGGGCGCGTGAGCCCCAGGCAAATTTTAACTCACTGCGCATGCGCACACCTCACAGCTGATTTTTGGGCCACTGCAGATAATGATAAGATACTTAGTTAAGTTGGATTAATCATTTGCTGTCTTGACCTTGAATCTCCTGGCAGTTATGTACCTTTGAAAAAGAAGCAGTATCAACTTCTTTGAATAAAGTACTGGTCAGATTAGAAACCTTGATCAGATTAACAATCTAAAAAAAAAAAAAGAAATAAAAAAAGAAAAGCAATTATAATTGATTGCCACCTTCATCTTCCTGGCAAGCTGCTTAAGTAAATAGTCACTAATAACTGCAGGCTCACTTGGATGAAATTTATTTTCTGGATCTATTTTAATCTGAAATCAAACCTCAATTTGAAACAAAGTCAACAAAGTTGGATGACATGCTGAAAGAGGGATATGGGATTACAACATGTTTGGTTTGCTTGTCTTCTCAGCAATTTGTTGACATCATCAACACTAGGTTAGATCTCTGGGATGACTGATTCAGGAAGGTAATACGGGAGCCTATTTTTCTGTCTCTGGCAATTGCTTTAAAATTAGTCAAGATTTTGTTTATCTCCTGCACATTACCATCTAAAACCTCTGAAGTGATTAACTTAAGATGATGATAGGATGTGATTGTACAGATAATATCCTGTTCAGCATTTACTTGCAGTACTTGTGTGCAACATTGCAATATAAAAACAAAAGAATGGGAGTTTGTATTTGGATGTCACAATGGGTATTTCATAATTTGTCCTACTCTGTCAGTGCCCATGGCAATATTGTAACAAATGTTTTGCATTCTGTCCTTGCAGCTGGTAATGGACATCTGTGGGGAGTGGTTAAGTAATAAGAACTGAATGTAGGTATGTTCTAGCAATGTAGTTCAGTTTTGAAAATAATGCAAATAGTCCCTTGAAGAATGCCAAGTTGTGAGGTATTATAATTCTGTGTGGCTTTGTTTTGTGATCTATCAGTTGAATTGGACATTTACTGAAAAATATGTGGTCTTATTTTATATTCATTTATATGAGAGTAAGCATTAAATTGTGATTTATCTAAGTATGTTGCATGTTTTGAATTGTATGAGAAAGATGGAAATCTTTTACGCACATATTTCTCTTTACGTGAAATGAATCTACCCTTTATGACTTTTCTGCTTAACAAGTCACATGTTTATATCAAATAAGTGGATGCAACTCAATTCAAAGGTAAAATGATCAGTATTTAGTTAAATCAGAAACTTTAAAAAATCCAGGTGGAACTACAAAAAAACCTATTTTATTTTTAAACCACTTGATTTATTAAACTGTGTGCATTTGTATATTTTAATATAGCTTACGTTTTACATTCTACATACTGGTGAAACAATACTTCTGAAATTAGAAACTTTTCTTTAATTTTAGTTATGTCATAAAAAGCATATAAATGTTTAAAATAGGACTTTACCATGTGTGGCTTTTGTATTTATTTCTGTAATGGCATTAAAATATCCACGGACATATCAGCCATATAATCTTAGTACTCAGAATTTCTCCAAAGTAGTTTTTATAAGCTTTTTGAAATCGTTGAGCATGTTCAACCTGAAGAAAAAGAAGTACAGTTCCTGGCACTTTTTTCAATAGCTGTAGCAAAGCAGAAAGGAGAGCAGTCAGACTGAAGTGGCCTAAAAGTCACTGAAATAATTTTGTTAAACATTAAAAAAGAAAAGTATTTTTCAAAGCTAGCCAAGATTATTTGTTTATAATGATCTTAATATTAACAACATCTTAACTGGAAGTTTACTTCATTACAATAAAAGAATTGGCAAGAATCTATGATTTGATTGCATACATAACTTATTTGCATGCTCATGTTCTTAACAGAAAGCTGAATGTGAATACTACAACAGAAATAATTTGTAGTGATAACAGGAATAAAACCAATGCCAAATCTTTGAGGTAAACTGTTGATGTAAGAGTATTCTATCACATACTCTTGGATCATTTGGCATTTTTGCTTGTTTTCAAAGACAGTAGAGAACTCATTGTGACAATGAAACAGGAATTACCAGAACACTCATTATTCTTGTAAAGCTATTTCAGGACATGTTCAGCTATTTCAGAACATGTCATTCATTCATTCATTGGGTAGCTTTGAGACAATCATTTTATCTTACCTCAGACTACCTAACAATGGTGTTGAGAGAGGGAAAGTTATGATAGAGAAAATATATAAATACAAATAAATGAATAACCAATCAACCAGCCAGATATTCATTCTACCCTTAGATTTTATACTAAGCTTATTGCTGAACTTGAAGTATTAAGGAAACATAGTCATTGTGCTATTTTTAACTTGGGGCAGGTTGAAACCAGTCAGGCAGACTAATTCTGATAATTCTGTCTGCCAAACTATATAGCAGTACTCTGTGGCTCATAAGCAGATACATACACAAAGACTACAACAATTGATATGGATGAGTGAATCCTAGTTCATTTTTTCACAGATTCTTTTGAATGCACCAGCCAAGAGAAATCCATCAGAGAAAGAGAGTTGCATGCCCAGTGTATGTTTATTGGTAAGTTGGACAGCTAAATCAATATATTCTTCTGGATAATAAAGAAAATCATGCTCCACCTGTGATATCTAGGAAGTAGAAGGTGGGGCTTCCTTGGCTGTTGATTATGTGATTGATCTGAGATGGGTATCAAACTCAAGGCTGGCGAGCCGGATCCGGTCTGTGATGTGGTTGAATCTGTTCCATGGGGCCATCCTAATATACCCAATGTGAAGAGGAAAGATCAGGCCAACATAGCTTCAGCCCGGTCTACCCAGTGAGAAGAGGAAAGATCAGACCAGCATGGTTTTGGACCAGTCTACCGAATGCGAAGAAGAAACATGCCAGCAGTTTGGGGAATGACATCAAGCTGGCCATGCCCCTCCCCCCCAGCTCCCACCTCCCGAGATCAACCACAGCCCTGATGTGGTCCTCAATGTAATTAAGTTTGACACCCCTGATCTAAGACATTGGAATACAAAATGGATGTTCAGATACATGAAGGTATTGTTACCTTAGCACTATATTTACTTTAGTTTATTGATTAGCCTATAGGCCATATCAAAACACTATATTTACTTATATTGCTTCATGTCCATAATTATATCGGTAGAGTTTTAATTGTTTTATATCCTAGATTAAATAATGGAAATCCAATGCAAAATTCTAAATTATGTTAATGATGTTGGTGAAGGATAGGTTTTTATTTAAAATATTTATATAATTTGAACAGGTTTTTAAAAAATCAAGTTGCCAAGCACCCCAAATGTGATTGCATGATTGCAGGGGGAGGGGCAATTGTAACTCAAAGGATGATCAAAGCTGCTTTTCTAAACTGCATTACAATTTTGAATGCTAGTTAAACAACCAGTCATAAGTTGAGGACTATCTGTAGAGGCTATGTTGAAATAAGATAATCTGTCTTAATCTGATCTGAAATATATGTAAGTGACCCTGCAGCAGACAAAATTAGGAATTGATTACTGCTCCAGTTTACATTGAAGGCAGCTTTTTTATGGCATTCTAATTCTCTTAGGTCTCACACTGTTACTTCATGGTTTGTTTCTTACATTAAATTTACATCTTATATTGGCTTAGTGGACACACTTTGAACCAAACATAAAGACTCTCTTTTCCCATGTGTGTTCTAATAATGTCTACAAAAGCTTATTTGCAAGTTCCTGTGTTTTTATGGGAAAGGCATTTATAGAGCATACATTTGATTTTTATTCTTTGTAGCTGAAATTCTACTGATTTCTTCACCTATGGTTTGTGACCTGTTTAGATCAAGTGTACCTGTGTTGTTTGTCTTCTGATCCCTGACAAGCGATGGCAATAGAAACACTGATGCCAGGTCTGAGCTATACTTAAAACTCTCGGTTTTCTTGCCCTCAAGCTCCAAGATAACCTAATTTTCTCTCAGTGGGAACAATGCAATCATTTGACTCCTTGTCCACATATAATTGTTCAGATGACCTTTCTCTCTGAAACTGGAAGGTAGGAAGGGAAAATGAAGGAGTCACTGTAAGGTTTGCTTTTTATTTTTATTCCCTCTTTTGTCTTCTTATTCTTTAATAGTTGCTTCTATTGTCTAATCTACCAGATTTGTCAGGCGCCTACAAGATTACCTTTATTTTACATGTCTATACATTTATAATTTAGCTGCTCAGTGTTTGTGAAAGATGTCTTACTTTGAAACTCTGTGTGTTGTTTTTCAAGGACTAGTCATATTAAGGACAGAAAATTACTGTTCAAAGTATTTTATTGTACCACATACTGCCTTGGGTTAACTCCACTCTCCTAGGTTGCAGTTTGTTGTATCTACATAAGTAAGTATTTGATGGTTCGTCCTTATAGTAAGTAAAAGTCTTTTTTTTTTTTTAATTTTTTTTACTGGTTTTTAAAAACAAACATAAACAAACAAAACATAAAAACACCAAGCTATCTTCCATAGGTGTACATACAGTGTGCCAGTTGGTTTACAAATTGTTTTGTGCTTCCATTTCTTCAATTACAATTACATTACATATAATCTCATATTGTCAATCAAAAATTAAATACCTTAGTATCTATCCATCTCCCATCTCAACATACCACTTTTATCTTGTTCAACCACTATTAATCTATTATCAATATCTCCAATCTTCTTGTCTCTTTGTTTATCTTCTTCTTCAATTTTTTTGGAATCTCTCATCATACTTCAACATCATTTGTTGGATGTTCTCCACTTTTTCATCGCTTTTCCCTGTTCTTTTTTTCAATGTTCTCTCTTCTTTGTTCAATGTTCTCTATTTTCTTTTCAATATTCTCTGATCTTGCTTGAATGTTTTGAATTCCTTGCATAATCATCTCCAGAGTCACTTTTTCTTGTTCTTTTTCTTGCTTTAACATTGTCTGTATTGAACGTTGTCCTCCAGATGGTGGAGAGGAAGAAGTTGAGGAAACAGGAGCTATAAATTTCCTATTCATTTTAAGCAATTCAAAATCTTCAGGTTCTTCTAAACCTTAATCCAATTGTAAAGTAACCAATTATAGTTCAAAATAAAAATAGTAGAAAAAAGAAGCCCAATAATAATAATGAAAAAAAAGAAAAAAAAAGGGAGGACAAAATTCCTTCAAGTTCTTGTATACCTTAATTCAACCAATAGTTAGATAAAAAAAAGACTTAAGAAAAAGAAAAAGAAAAAAAGGAAAAGGAAAAATTATTCAGGTTCTTCAACACCTTAATCCAATTGAAAAATCTCAAATAGAAAAAAGTGCATAAAAATAAATCAGAAAGGTAGATGAAAAAACAAAAATACCAGGAAAGGAAAAAAAAAAAGGCTTTTAAGGCTTTCCCTTTAAAATAAAAAGCAAACGTAGAGATTGGACTTCCCAAAAAAAGAAAAAGAAAGACAAGCTCCAACAAAGCCAAAAAACCCAAATAGTTATTACAAAAAAAAAAAGAAAGATTAAAAAAAATACAATAAAGCTGGTGAGGAGGGATAGCACAACTTAGGAAAAGTAAAAAGAGCACACTACACTTTGTTTAATTATCCAAGGCTCTTATTATAACTCTCTTTTCCAAAAACTTATCACTTTTTCCTCCCTACGTTTCAACACCAGACTCCAGCTGTTGATAGAAACCCAGAAGAGCACCTGCAATAATACTCTCCCATGCTCTTCCCTCTATCTTATCAAATTGCAATGTCCTTGAAAAAGAGTCTCAGTTCTTTCTTATTCAGCTTTGTCTGGTCACAGGGAAATAGAATATTTTCAAGCCTCTAGTTGGCGGTGTTACAAAGTTTGTTTGCTCTCACTTTCCCCCTCCTTTTTCGAGCAGGATATAATGAGAATTAATAAAAAAAGAAAAGATATTTTTTTAAAAAAGAAATAACTAAAGGGAGCCTCTAGCCTAAAATATTACAAAATCAAAAAGGAGAAGAAAAAAATAGATATAAACGAAAAAACCAGTCCAGTTTCAAAATATAAGATCATATATAGAAAATCCAGCAATGAGAAAAACAAAACAGAACATTACTTTGACATTCCTATTTGAAACCACCGCTTAATCACTTGTCAAAACTTTTACAGATTCTTTCTTTTCCTTAGGATGTCCTTTCAGATCTTAAAATAAAAAAAAAAAGTTCTCACCAAACAGGCATACTCTCTCTTTCTGCTCTCTTCCGTTTCGGAGCTGTCCCAACTTCAGCAGCTTTAATGGCTGCCTCTTTGCTGCTGGCAAGAAGAGCTTCTCCTGGATCTACCAGGGACTTTGCGGTATCCCTGGGGTCGATAGGATGCGCTCTTCACTTTCACCGTCTCTTCAGGATAGTTTAGATCCGATAGGACCGTCCAGGAGCAAAGATATCGGCAGCGATCTCAGACCTCCAAGATCACATGCCATATTGTCGTGACGCCAGCTCCGCCCTCCTTATATTAAGTAAAAGTCTTAAAATATTTAAAGTGACATCTAACAGTTGTCTTCCTCCAAAAGTTATGTGCTTGTTAATATTGGGTGTGGCCTCGGTGTGGTTGCCCCTCTTCTGGTTGCTACAAAGCTCTAGGCCAAGTTCCAAGCAGGAATCATACCACATTTCATATCTGTACCGCAACTGGCTGTTTATCAAATAGCTTGTGGACCTGGTAGTTTAATGATAGGTCTCTTGCTTGCCTGGAATAAACCATACACTCAAGACATCGCTTCCTGCTTCCTTATCTGCTTGTTCTTTTTCTGCTACACACTGCATTTTTGTATGCTAAGGACCTGGGATGCTGAAGTCACTGTACGTATGGATATCGGCAAGTTTCTGAAATGCTCAATTAGCCAGATACCTGGAATACTGATATGGATGCTTGTGAGCAAATTGTGAATGGGGGAATAAATGAACGAGCCCATCTCTTTGCAGGTTTCTGGATTTGTAAACATTTACTGCCCTTTGGGCAATAAAGAAAGGAGAAGATGAGTTATATCTGGGTAAGTGGGAGTGGGAAGTATTTCTGCGTGATTTCAGGTACTTTCCCCAGAAATAAACAGCAACCCCAACTTCATTCCCCCAGTGTGACTGTGAGATTAATTTGAATAGGGCAACATTAAAATAATGCTCTGGTTGGGTTCATGCGTACTGCTAAGCCAAATGTGGTTTGCTTGAATTGGACTTTTGTGTGTTGTGTGAATCCTGTTGCTAGGACTGGAAAACCATGGTTTTTGGATTAACACTTATCAACATGTTGGAAGAAAGTGATCCTATAACCCCTCTTGATACTCTCAAATTTCTTGCAATGCATGACTTTTAATTTTTTTAAAAAAATTAGAAACTTTTAAATTCTGGAATGCTTCTGAAAAAGTATCACCGTAAGCTTGGCTCAATACATTGTTTGTAACTCTGCCTAGTTCTGTAGAAAACAAGACAAAACAAAGAATGCACATATGATGAGAGCAATAGGTAACATTCTGCCAAAATAGTGCTCTAAATTGGTTATAATCTTCCATGAGAGCTATTTCATGAATGAACAAGGACCTTGAGAAGCTGTTTTCAAAAGCTCTTTTCAAAATTTCAGGTGAGTCCTGGCTCAGTGTTAACAGACAATATTTAAACAATCCAAGCATGATGTATGAATCCAGAATCTTAGTCTCTTTACATGTCAATGAAAATAGTTCTTGCAGCAAATGTAAGGTCACATAATGACTCATTAATGACCCCATTGCTTAGGGACAGATGTTCTGATTATAGTTGTAAGTCAAGGATTGCCTGTAAAGAAAGACATGTTTATTCTTAAATATGAATATATATACACACAGACAAACCCAATACACAAGCCTGATAATGGTAGATGAGATTCTGCCGAAACGTCGCTACAACTTTAAAAGCACAACTATGACGTGGGAAAACACCTGAACAAACTGAATTATATCCATATCCATATCTATATATATCTATATATATCTATATATATCTATATATATAGACACACACATATATATACATATACATAAATATATATATACACACACACACATTTACATCGTTAGTTTATATTTCGATGAAATGTGATTCTAAAGCTAATTTTCATGCTATAAGCTTATTTCCTTTTTATTTGGGATCCTGCACATAGTCAGTTTGAGCCAGAAGTGAAATGTGAGATTTAGGAACTATTGCAATGAAGCTGCAGTGAATTATGTGTTTGGTAGATCTTAGTATCACTAATTATAAAGGTTTGCATCATATCAGAGGATATAGAATTCCATATTTAGAACAAAACAGTAGTTCTGGAATTGAAACAGCAATTAACAGCATCTTTCTTGTTCGTCTTCACATTAAAATAAGTAATATTATGTACAGTACATCAAACTGAAGAATTATATGTCTTCAGTGTTGATTTGGTGAAAGACCACTTCATATTATCCATGTGAATAGCTTATTTCAGACATAAAAATATTTAGATCCTCCCCCATATAAATGTCTTGCCCCTGAAATGTTATTCACCTCTATACCCCAAAGCAGTTTGTAGGTCAATAGCTGTTTGAAAGACAAAATCCTGTCATCTCTTCCTCCCCACTCTCTTGGGTCTCAAGAGAAAAATACATGTCTTAGATAATTGATTTCAATGGCTTAACATCTTTTTTAAACATTTTTATTGCTTGTAATTTTGGTGTGACTACCCAAATAGTGCTTAGTGCTTTGTTCGTTCTATTTCCTCATGAGAATTTGTGCTGCAGACATTACCATTTGTAATGGTTCATATATTTCATAGCACACTAAAAAAGGACTTCACTTTAAATAATTTCTATAGGCTTTCAGTGTCTTGTTTGATTAATACTATATATGCCTAAAATGCCATCCATAGGAAGAAGGTTAAAAGTTTATGGATGAACTGATCTAGTTCCTTTTCAGGATTTTCATTAGGAATGAATCCAGTTGCATTTACTTTTCCAGGACTTTGTGGTATTTTTATAGACAATCAACCACATAACTGTGCTTTGTAGATATGTGAATCAAGAAAAAACTTTTCTTAGAAGTATGCAAAATATTTCAAATTCAAAATGTTTCAAGTTCAAAGCCCTACATTTTAAAGATTCTGGAAATGTTTTGAGTATACTGAGCTCAAAATATGGTTACATTAACCTTGGAACATTATTTAAATAGTTGCAAAAACTGTCTTAAACTTTAAAAAAAATCCCAGACTTTAAAAGACTACATTCTCAATAGAAAATGATTGAAATTCAAAATGTTTTAAGTTTGAAATGCTCTTTCCCAAGTTTGAAACAGATGTTTTGATTCTTCTCGTTCTGAATTTTAAGTATGTTTAATTTGAAATGTTTTTCACATCACCATTTTGTTTGGATTGAGACTACGGTATCCTTAAAGACGCAGTTTGTATAACATTATTGGTTTGTTTCTTAAGCAAAATTTTCTATAAGACGGCAGGTGTTGATGCATTATTTACAGTGATTCCTAAAAAGAAAAACATCTGGCTATTTGACACATTCTTTAGTTACTGTAATAATGCATTATAGTGGCAAATTTTAGGGCTGAACAGGTTTTATCTATCATAGTATGAAAATATTGTGACAAATATGCTTATTTCTTATGTTGTGCAGTGATTTATTTTCAAACTACATTATTCATCGCATATTCTTAATATTGTGACCTGTTAAAATAAGTAGTTCTAAACTGAAAAATGCTATGTATAGCAATATGACAAATACTGAAATTCTGTTAATATTGCCAATATAAATTGGCGGAACTCTGCAGCCTAAATAGTTGTGCATAGAATAGGTTTGTTTTTTGTTACTTATCATGCAGTATTTAAAAAACTGATTCCCTTTTTATAATACATTTATAAATGGTATGTAAGTCCTGTTAACCTTTGCTTCTTGCACCAACATCCAAAGAGTGCATGGGAAAATAATTTAAAAGAAATAATACTTTAAAGGCTTTTTTATAGGAAGCAAATAATGACCTGTTACAGTTAGAAACAACAAGGCCCATGTTATAAAGATATATTAAAATAACAGCCCTTGTATATGCTATTCCATGCTTAATAATAATAGATAAGCTAGAGATCTGGCTTGTTATCAGGTAATTTCCTCTATAATTAGCTGAATTATAGAAATAACCCCATACTCAATGTCTTAAATGCTTCAATAGACTGAAATAAATAATTTTACATAATTTAATACATCTTTTCCCAAGATGTGTTCATGGATACAGCTGCAAATTTTAATTGCAACATTGTGCAATTAATGTCCATTATTCTTGGAGAATAATAATTGTTTAACAAGCAGCTTCTATTAACTCAGAACTTGCAATGGAAAAGGTTCTATAACTATTTCAGTCTATATAATTGTCAACTCATAGCAATGAAACAGATCAGTTTCTTTCCATTCAATGTTATAAGATCAGATCATCAAAATTTATTTTTAAAAAAGAATAAAATATTTAACTGTAATTGATACTGTACACAATTCACAAAGCAGGTATATAATATCATAAAATACAAAAATAATAGTGGATATAACATTCATTCTATGCCCAACATCAAATAAATTATTTTTGTATTTCTTTATCTTATTTATAATCAATATGTAGCATTTCGCTGGCATCAAATAAGGTGCTGGCCATCAATTCATACAGTTATAATGAAGATTGGTTAAATTCACTGAAACTTAGGCTTTCAGTGCATCATAGGCAATATACTTTAAATACCAGTACTGCTGAGAAAGTATGCATACAGTTAACCACCATGGGGAATACAGTGCTGGGCTAAACGTATCTTTCATTGAATCTATCAGACCTCCTTATGTTCTTAATAATTTCAACAGTAACTTTCCAAAAATTTGCACTATTGTACAGGAATACTTTCATTAGACTAATATAAAGACTACACTTAAAAAAACATCTGCTTCATTGACTATGCTGAAGCCTTTGATTGTGTGGATCACAACAAATTGTAGCAAGTCCTTAAAGAGATGGGAGTACCAGACCATCTTATTTGTCTCTTGAGAAACCTATATGCAGGTCAAGAAGCAATAGTGAGAACTGGACATGGAACCACTGATCGGTTCAAAATTGGAAAGGAGTCTAGCAAGGCTGTATACTGTTGCCCTGCCTATTTCTATGCAGAGCACATCATGAGAAAGACGGACTAGATGAATCAAAAGTTGGAATTTTAAGATTGCCAGGAAAAATATCAACAACCTCAGATATGCAGATGACACCACTCTAATGACAGAAACTGAAGAGGAACTAAAGGAACTAAAGAGCCTCTTGATGCAGGTGAAGAAGGAGAGTACAAAAGTTGGCTTGAAACTCAACATTAAGAAAACTAAGATCATGGTATCTGGCCCTCTCAATTCCTGGCAAATAGATGGGGAAAAATGGTGGTAATGACAAATTTTATTTTCCTGGGCTCCAAGACCACCACAGATGGGGACTACAGCCAAGAAATTAAAAGTCACTTGTTGCTGGGGAGGAAAGCTATGGTAAATATAGACAGCATACTAAAAAGCAGAGAGGTCCCCCTGCCAACAAAAGTGCATATAGTCAAGGCTATGGTTTTCCCAGTTGCAATGTATGACTCTGAAAGATGGACCATAAGAAAGGCTGAGTGCCAAAGAATTAAGGCCTTTGAATTATGGTGCTGGAGAAGATTCCTGCAAGTCTTGGAATGCAAGACAATTCCAAGTCCCTTGGAATGCAAGACAATCAATCCAGTCAATCCTAGAGAAGATCAATCCTGACTGCTCTTTAGAAGGCCAGATCCTGAAGATGAAACTCAAATACTTTGGCCACCTAATGAGAAGGAAGGACGCACTGGAAAGAGCCTAATGCTGGGAATGATTGAGGGCAAAAGAAGAAGGGGACAACAGAGAATGAGGTGGCTGGATGGAGTCATTGAAGCAGTAGGCATGAGCTTAAATGGACTCCAGAGGATGGTAGAGGACAGGAAGGCCTGGAGGAACGTTGTCCATGGGTTTGTGATGGGTTGGACATGACTTCGCAACTAACAACAAATGACAGAAAGGGCAGAGCAATAGGGCATTCAATAAAGGAATCACCAAGGGCTCAACTTTTCTTTCTTCCCTAATTCTAGCAACAGTTGCTCAAGAGTGATCAGCCACTGAAAAATGGTGCTCCTTTCTAAATCCTTGTAGATAGTACAACATAGCATCTATATATCACAATGAAAAAAGTCCAACAAGACCAAGTACAATCTAAGTCCCATTGTGATCAACAAGAATAACCAATATAGTTTTCATCTCACACCCAAGCCTCAATCCAGACTGAAAAGGGTCTCTCTTCATCCAAGAACTCCTGTGGCTACATCCCTACCATTTAATAATTTTCTCCCCAAAAGTGAGAATTTAAATAGTGGTAGTTCTGTAGAATGATAGATGTCTAGAAATAAGTTGAAGGAGCATCCATGAGAAAGAGGTGTGCCACTGCATCTTTAAGCCTGGTGACATTCATTCCAGTCAAAGAGGCATTCAACACACCTAGCTCCTCGTCTCTTTCTTATTCACTTCATCAAGATCTATAGACTCACGAATCCCAGAAAACATTAAAGATACCAACCACGTTATCGCTTTGGCCTTCAGGCCTGTCCAATTGAGTAAATATGATGATTGTACTCCAAAATGCTTAGCAAAAAGATTATTGTTCTCTCTATATCCACTAATTCTAATAACTATTACCTGTTGTTCACTGGGATATATAAGCAAGGCACATATTTAGTTATATCATTTTAAAATATCATTGCCACTCCAATTTTAAGTTTCATATTCTAGTTCTTGCAATATATATATACGTACACTTGGTACACTTACTCTCACATTCCCAAAGCACCATATTTTACAGGTATATACTTCTTTGGTTTGTGCTTCCATATTCCATGCTTCAACTGCAAATTCTTTTAGTGTAGACAGTATCAATGACCAGCCTTTTTAGTGATCTGGACTATTGCTTCCAGGCCTATTTATAAAAATTCAGTTTTTCTATCTTTTGATATAGAGAGATAATCATCTGGCACCAAAAGTTTCTATATATTTTCAGCCCTGTCTATATGAGGTGTATGTGGGGAGGGGGTTGACAACAGTACAAAAGCTGTCAAAAAATCTCTGTTTTTTGAGTTCCTCCAGATTTCAGTTTAGAGTTCCCTTTAAGTGAATTGGCTTCCTTCATGCCTTCAATGCCTAACCTGCTCTCATTCTGTCAATTGTACTTTTCGTCCCTGTTCCTTTATGACCTTAGCAGTAAGGGAGACCCAACCAAGAGCTCCTTCTGGGATGATGCTGGGTGATGATGATACTGATGATGAAGATATGCAAATGAAGTGATGCTTTGGGGAACTTTTTTTTTTTTTTTAAAAATAACCAGTTTCAGTCATGACATGGCAGAGGATTACAACATACTCCAGCGCATGGCCTATTCAAAACATCAGGTTTTTAATGTTTTTTTTTTTTTAAAGCTTAATATAATCTGTCTCAGGGAAAGTGGTAGGAAAATAAACCTGTCTCTATCATTTTGCCTTTGTTGGAGAGCAAAGACAAGAACATGCTGACACAATGCTGCTATTCTCCCTGTATTCAAGTTGTTTTAATGCAAGATTTTAGCATGTCCTGGGAACTTGCAGGTTTATTAAGGTCATTTATGGAAGCTTAAACCAAATATCTATGTTTACTGTATTTGAACATCAGTTTGACTCCATGGAGTAAAAGTGTAATTTAGACAGATTTCCTGGTGACAGGAACTTTCCATTGGCTTTAGCCAATATTCATGAAAGCAAACTATATGCCACCAAGTTACATGCATCACATATTTCTCAGCCAACCTTCTTTTGGCTCTTTTACATATGAATTGTATGTGTATTATGACTATATTAATACAGGCTTAATAACTCATAAAAAACAAGGTCACTTATGAATAAATAAACTTCATTCTACTCTTATCTATATAATTTGCTGGAAATACAATATTGCTATAATAACTTTTTAAGATATATATGTAATGATTGAGAGTTGATAGAATATTCTTATACAATTTTTTTAAACCAAAATAATTATAAATAGCAAAATCCCATTGTAATACAAAGTCTTTTCCTATAAATATTTTATAATATTTTTATCTTTTTAAGATAGGAAAATCTTCATTAGAAGTAAGTTTGCTGGCTGATTAAGCTCATTGCAGTTACCAAATATAATTAGGCCCATGTTTTACTACATGTTCAAATGTCTGCTGAGAAAAAGGTGATCTAGTTAAAATACATAAATATTGAATAATATGCAAAGCATTCTCCGCAGAAAACATTTTGAGCCCAACGTGTGTTATCTAAACTTGAAACAGTTGTTCCAAATTTGAAAACAGCTTTTCTCACCTTACCAGAAGCCTTCCAACGCTATTATTGCTTTGCAAAATGGGATTCTTCCTTCTGGAAGAAAATGAGTATTTCTTATATGGTAATATCATTTTTGCTTGAACTTTGAAAATCAACTCAAGCATTTTTAAATTTGTGTTTTGAATTAACTTCTTGAACCGTTGTCATCTAGCTTTTTCCAAAATACTCGGTTCTATTTAACTTTTTCAAACGCGCGCTCCTTAACACGCGCGCACACATGGAAATTGTACTCAAGTATTGTTAAAATTATATCCAGCCTATTTTAAGGCTTAGAATAGCAATAAACTGTAATAAATCGGTCCTTATCTGTGAATCATATCTGGGGTGTTGCGCAGGCTTGTTGTGACTTGCCTCCTGCTAAGCAAGATTTCCCCACAATTTTGTTCTCTGAAGCACATCGTTGGGAGGCGGGTATCAGAGAGAGAGTGTGTGCGTGTAAAGGGATTTTGCTCCATCCAAGAAGCGCAACGACACTGTGGCGTCAGTTTGATACCTCCAAGTTTGTGAGCGGTGCGTGTTTATGCTGGAGTAGTGGGAAATACTGTAATGTGTACTCTTCTGTGTATTTGGAAAAAAGAGCGAGCGCCCAAATTCAGCCTCGCTTCCCTTGCTCTCAGAGCAGGGAACCCGCCAGGACGCCTCTACACACAGGCTTGCTTTGTTGCTTTTGTCGAGAAGCCCGCTGCCCAAGGGCACCATCCTCCGTTGTCGTAAAACAGCGAAAGGAGTCAAATGGAAGGAGAGCAGGCCGGCCGGCACGCCCCTCTTGCTGAAAGTTGGGCAAGGAAGGATTGGCGGCATCATCTGGAAATGCAGGACGAAGAGAACTTGGGGCTAGCGGGGAATTGACGGGGGGTTCGGTCACAGGGCTTCAAGCAGGTACTAACTTGAGGGAGGCTGTCGGCAACGCGAGGGCTTGCCGAGTCCCGCCTGGCCCGAGGGAAATGCTAGGATTGGTTTTGAGGGTTGTGGAAAGTGAGGCGGGAACCGGGAGAAGAGGCAAATGCGAGCGTCTGTGAGAACGAGACATGTAGATAGCTACGTTCTGCAGGACTAGACTGTGCCACGTGCGTATGTGTGTGCGCGTTTGTGAGTGTGTGAGACAGCCTATGTATGTGCGCGCGTGTTGCAGCTGCTTGTCCCCGCAGGCTGGGGAATAGCTGTAGATTTGCCTTTTGGCTGCGGGCTGTGTGGGCTTTGCTAGCCCTGTTATTCGTTGCTGGCTTCCTTAGGCTTACCATCGCCAGCCAGGAAACGGGCAGGTTTTGCTTCTTTTGTAGAGAGCCCGGTTTACTCGCAGGCTTCGGTTCCTTCCCGATCTGCAGCAACGGCGGCCGCTCAGCGTGCGACGGAGAAACCTCTGGGGATCTTGATCGACTCTCCCCTTTAGCTTCTCTTTTTGGACGAACCAGCCGCTGTCTTGCGCGATCTGCCACCTTCGACTCCCGGCTGCAGCCTGTCGCATCTGGCTGCTCGTCGAAGACCGCTCGATGCCTTCGCCGTGAACTCGAGGAGGAGCGAAATCGGCGCGCCTGGTATGCAGTCGGAGTAATCCTCTTTTGGGGGGGGGCGGAGGGTTGGTGGGATGGTCGGAGGGAGGGGGCGGTAGGAGAGTCGTTTCGAAGTGATGGTGATCCGAGAAGTTTCTCCTTTGCTGGCTACAACTCCGAACCGCTGATTTGGGGGCTGCGAAATATGCCGTGTTTCCGCGCCCGGCTGCCAGAATTCAAAAGGGAGGAGCTGCCTTGTTCAGTGTAGCTACCTGCCCCCTTTCTTCTCCCGCTCTCCTGGTGGGTCTCAACTGCCGCTGCCGCTGCCGTAACTACAGCTGCTCTCTTCCCAACCCATCCCTTTGCTTCGGTCGCCGGTGGAAGTGGAGTGGGGAGCCCTTCTTCCCTGTGTCCCTAAGCAATGAGCGTGCCGGGGTTGCCGTGCTGCTCTTCGGGCATCACTTAACGGACGGCAGCTAGCACCGTACCGAGGCTGGGGTAAGTGAATGTCAGTCTCTTTGAAGCGGGTGCTTGCACGGGCCAATATAAAGTAACCCCATGCACTACATCAGCTTTCCATACGATGAAGCAGCTGTACCTATTTTGGTGAGGTCTTTCCCCACCGCCATTCCACGCTTCCTTTCCAGTTCTCCCTTCTGTTTCCCCACCCCATTCATCACACAGCAGCCACCGCCACTGGGAGAGCGCGGCCCCTTTAAGAGCCCAGCTTTGCCTCCCGGTAGCTGAAGGTCATTAAACACAAAAGCTCTCCAGCGCTGCGGTCCAATATAGCGCATGCGCCCTGCCCGAGGACTGGCAGGGAGACGGCAATATGGCGAGAATGCCTGGCAGCGGCGGCGCCAGCGGAGATTGGAGCACCGGGGGCGGTAGCGGCGGTGCAGGTGGTGAGCACAATGCGGGGGACCGGCAGCCTAGCCGGGGTGGCCCCCACCGGCTTCTCCACTATTGCAGCGCGGGAGAGGACGAGGACGGGGAGGACGAGGATGAGATACAGGAGGTGCAGATAACGGGGGACGAGGAGGGCGCCGATGGGGGAATCCTGCTGCTGGACGACGACGAGGAAGAAGAGGACGTGATGATGGGACTTGCATGGGACCCTGAGGAGGAGCCGGGCCATATGATTCGTATGGACCAAGGCTCCAGGGCTCTGCTGGATAAAGCTGCGGCTGTTGTTTGCAGCGTCAGGGGCCGCCTCGGAGGGGTCAGGAGAGGGGATACAGGGGCCGCTACAGGTGGCGCCCCCTCGGTGCCGGTGAGCGCTCGCGGTATGGCCACTTCGATCGTTAGCAAAGCGGTGGCACCGCTTGCCGCCGAGGACTCTGACCCGGAGGCGGAGTTGCTCCTGCAGCGCCCCGAGCGGGCTCGGCTGAGCGAGAACACGCGCTTGGCCACCCGGTACGCGGTGCGCATCTTCCGCGAGTACCTGAGTGAGAAAGCCCAAAGCCCTGACTTCGAGACCATGGATAAGGGGGCGCTGTGTCGCGTGTTACGCTCCTTCTACGCCGAGGCGCGCTCCAAGAGCGGGCAGCTTTACTCCAAGTCGTCGCTCATCAGCATCCGCAGCTCCCTCAACCGCTACCTCAATGAACCACCTTATTGCCGCACCCTCGACCTCACCAAGGACCCGGAGCTGCGCGCCGCTAATCTGACTCTGGCCGCCGTCATCCGGAAGCTGGAGGAGCAGGGCGCTGGGCCGGTGGTGCAGAAGCAAGCCATTACGCGCGCTGACCTTCGGAAGCTCTACACGTGCAACGTGTTCAGCACGCAGAGCCCCTTCGGGCTCCTGAACAAGGTCTGGTTCGAAACATGCATGTACTTCTGCACGCGGGGCCGCGAGAACCAGCGCGAGCTCGAGGAGGACTCCTTCGGATTGGCCATGGACGAGGACGGGCGCAAGTTTGTCTACTTTAAGGCCCTGGGGCCGTATCATAAGTCGCGCTCGTCGTCTTGGAGCAAAAAGCGCGCCGAGAACAGCGACGAGGAAAATTTGCCGCGCATGTACGAAACCGGCACGGAGTTCTGTCCTTACGCCAGTTTTGTGAAATACTTGGCGAAGCGTAACCCGCTCTGCAAGGCCTTTTTTCAGCGCCCGCGGGACCACTGCAGCGAGGGCGACGTCACTTGGTACGAGAACAAGGCCATCGGCAAGAATCTGCTGGGCACCCGCATGCAGATGCTCTCCAAGGCGGCCAAGCTTTCCAAGACTTATACTAACCACTGCATCGGCGCAGTCTCCATCGCCACCCTGAACAGTATCGCAGGCATCGGCACCAAGCTGACCTCAGGGGCCGCTGGCGGAGGAGGTCTCAACGGCAGAGCCCGCCTCCCGCCCGTTCCCGCCAATAACACTTACGTTCTGCCCAAGGACGGCGACAACCATCCCAGCGTGAAGGCCGAAGCGGCGGCTGTTCTGGTGCCGACTAAGCGCTCCCATGAGGCCATGTACGATGCCGGGGGCGGGGCCGCGGTAGTGGGAGATGCCTGCGGCCTTTCCTCGTCCCCCAAAAGACTTTGTCTCAGGCCTGCGGAGCCCCTCGACACAGCCGCCGTGGTGGTGGTCTCGGTGAAACATGACCCCTTGCCTCTCTTCATACCTGAAGCTAGCGGGCCGAGAAGCACCAACTCTCCCACAGTCATTTCACCTGCAATGATTTCCCCCACACAGGTAACCAAAAAGAAAATGCCTCTTCCTCCCCCCACCCCCCAAAATGCACACCTTTTTTCTCCTTTTCTTAGGTTCACCAATTGGTTTCACGAAAAAAATTTTCCCCACAGTAGCTGGCTCTTGAGTTTGCCCTTGATTTCAAGCAGGCTTTTTGGAGTATCTGCTAAAGCAACTTTGGAAACTACTAGTTTCTTTCATCTCTTGTGATGGCAGTATTGATTCACTGCTTTTAGCATTAGGTATCATGAAACTTTATTATTATTATTATTATATATGGCCATCTGATGATGAAGAAAAGACTTAGGAAGTCTGGAATCTTTGCCAGAAAGAATCATCCAACTTTGTGTACATTATGAGAAAGTTATGGAAGTGGTAGCTATTAGAAAATTACCTTTTTATATAAATTTCAGAAATGGCAAATGTTTCAGAAAATTTGAAGATCTTACTGATTTTGATCAAATTAGTTCTTGTAGGATCAAGTTGCACAGTTCTTTGTAGACCCATAAAATAACTTTGAAAAATCAGAATCATTGCAGTTGATTCTTCAATTATCAATGATGTAGGTTTCATTGTTAATCAAATTCAACTGAGCTTTAAAAGAGCTGTGCTCTGTGAATACAGGTATATAACATGTCAGAACAATTTGCAGAGTAGAAATACCAGTTTTGTACAAACTGATCCTTTCAGAGGAGTTTGCCAGCTAATCAGCTAGCCTGAAGGCTGACTGAAGAAAGCCTTTTTGTGAATGGCTGCATCAGCATCTGTCTGTGAAATATATGTGACCTCTCTGTTCAGTTTGGGGCCACTTAAGTAGAGTATTGTACTTTGGTCTCCTGGTTTGCAGCATACATTATTAGAAATCCACTGATATGTAGGTAAATTTGGTATATGAAATATTCTTTTTCTGCATAAAAGTATTTCAATTAATGAAGTTGTGGACAACTGAAAATATTTTTCTCAGATTTTTGTTCTTGTGTTGCATATCTGCTAATAATGCAAAGGAAATCTGTTTCAAACAAGTATATTGAAATAAAAGTGTAGCTCCTTATTGTAAACCACTGATTTTAGCAAGAGGTTTTTTAAACTGAGAATAATTTTTGCCAGATAATTCATATAGATTTTAAACTAATAATTTATAATTACATTCCATAACTATAGCTAACTTGTCTAAAGTTGAGTGATGTTTAAAGTGAAGTTTAGTCAGTGTTAATATGCTGACAATTTAAATCAGTAATTTCAAATAGAATAAAAGCATATGTTGTACTGTATTAGTACCTATCCCCTGCCCCAATCTGCAACAATTCAACATTTAATGAGATTTATAGAGATTGCTTAATAATACTATAATCTTTAGGGATGAAGGTGATTTGCTTATTTGCCCATTCCTATAGAAAACTGTTTGGCAAGATTAACAAATGCTGAGTTTAGGGCATGGCAATGAGGTCTCATTTAAAATGCTGATTACCCACAATTAATTTGCCTAAATAACTACAAAATCTGTTACATTTATTTATAGCCTTACTAATTTGAGTACAAAAAATAAAAACAATAGTAGAAACAGTAATAGAAAATAGAAACTAATAATAGATACATGTTCTCCCTTTTAATTTCAACAAGACAATGATCTTTTCATTGAGCGTTAAAAGGAATAAATGACTGGTTGGGTTAATAGCCTTGAAGTATAGCCAAAGACCAGCAACAGGTCATTAACTGAAAGTAATGACCTAGCCCATAATTGTTATCCTTAATTGTAAACTACTTCATTTTTAGGTCATAACTGAATTGACTTCATCAAGTATCATGCCACTGAATTCCCTGATTGACACACGTTGCTGCTTTCATGATAGCTTTGAGATATTGAAGGTCATAGAATGAAAGCTTTATTGACTGGCAATACTATAAAGATACACTTACTGCTGCTTATCATGCTACCTAGGTATAATCAAAAACAGAATTAAAAGATTAAATTGATCTAAAACCAGTAAAGATAAACTTCACCCAGAGGTACTTGAATAATTTAATAATTGTCTAATTTATTATAATATTGGTATTTAATTCTAACGTACCTATGCTATGATATATTCAATCAAATACATTATACTGAATTTGATGACTTTATACTATGTTTATGCATTAATTATTATGCCAATAGTTCTTATATAGAAATGATGACTGATTTGTGAATGGTAATCAAACCATCATTACTTTCTCTGATTTAACTGTATTGGGCATTTCAGAGAAAAGAAGAAAAAGCATATGGGTATGTTTACTGAATTCTTTCGCATTACCACTAAGTAAAGATAATTCTATAGTTTCTGGGAAAATGCAGTGGTTTCATGCATTACAATGTTTTCCACGTATGTAATGTAGATTTATTAAATAAGTCACCATTTGCAATTAGATTTAGTAGTCACTGCAATTGTACATAGAGAAGCATGGCCAAAATGTACAAGATTTTCTAGATTTATGCAAATTTGCTATTATGTAGTTGATCATTTTTGCCCAAGAATTCACTTTATTTCAGAAAAAAACACTGTTATGCAATTTACACCAGCATAGTTATTTTGCATCAAAGGCCTGGAAATTTGCCAAGACATCTTCCTGCCAAAAACACTTGAATAATTTCCAATACCAGGCTCCACATCCCTTTGTGCCCTTAGTCTCACACATCTACCATTTGGTTTGAGTTGTTCTAATGATGTCCTGTTTCTGACTTATTTTTAGACCTGTAATAGCCACTACTGTACTATTGCTATGAAGTCAAAGTGGCCATGAACATTTGTCCAACCCCCATGCCCCAAAGGGAAAGGTTTTTTTTTCTAAAAACAGAAACAAAGTTATTATTTGTTATTAAATTTGTTTACTGCCCATCTTGCATGAAAGCAACTCTGGGTTGCTTACAATATTAAAAGTTGAATGTAATAAGTGGTATCAAGCATTCAGACAAGATATTAATACGGGTGAATCTACCATGTGTGATAACAAATAATGCTAATTTTTGTAGTGCCATGACCCATTCTATCTCCTTATCTGTCATAATCATTCATATTAAAAATCAAGCTGTAGAAAGATGGAGAGAATGTTTTTCATTATATATAACTAGGCATGAAAATATATTTGAGTAACATAATACTTAAGAATAAGCCTTTTTAAAGCATATTTGTTAGTTATTTTAATGCATTTGGGTTTCATGCATGAAGGGTGAGATAGAAACATCACATGACAGCAGCTGAATTTTGAAAAGGCATATTAAAATGTTTAATTTTAGATAAGCACAAAAAATTTCTAACATTTTAATTATTAAAAATCTTAAATTGGAGAAGATCTTGAGTTAAAAGCATTGCTAGGTATAGAAATCCATTAGAGTGATGTTATATCTTCCATTTTCTCTTATGATTGTTATAAATGATTGTTCCACAATTTGGACGCAGATGAAATGAGAGAGCATCTTATTTGTCATAAATGTTTTTCTTGCTGGTGCAGAAGTAGCAGACAAGTTGTTGTTTTGCTAGAATATTCCAATAATGCTTTATCATGTTGGGATCTGCATATAAGAAAAGAAAGTTTGCCCAAGGTCATGAATATTTTACATTAACCATTTTACAATATTTGTCCAGCTTTATGTACCTGAAGGATGTTGAAGACAAGATCAGTATTAAAAGAAAAATTTAATAATTTTAAGTAACATATGTAATACTATAATAGTTTTGTAACTATTTAGAAGGCCAAAAACTGTCTTAAATTTCTATGAAAATAAATGCTAAATGTGAGCTTGAAAAACTTCATTTGTAGGTCTATTTCATGGTACCATTTTATAAAATGTCCTAGTTTTCTTACTTATTTACTGATGATTATGGTTCATCACACAGGCAGCTAGAAGTTTGGATTTGGCATTTTTATCTACCTTCCTGGTACTTCCCAAGGACCTGGGACAGGCAGATGTGAATGTTTGATGGTATTAAACGTATCATTGCAGAATGTACTTTCTTTTGTCACAGTCATTACTATGATTTGTTACACAGTCAACTAGATGTTTAGACTAGATATGGAACCTCCATCAACCTATCCTCCCCAAACACCTGGGGTATTGTCGCAAAAAGCTTTTCCAAGTAAAACTGCTTTTTGCAATTGACATACCAACTTACTAAATTTACAACTTGCTCAACTTCCAGTGATAATGGTAGTTTACAAATAATTTAAAACATGAAAAACATGACAAAACAAAAAGAAGCAAAAAAGGGTGGACACGGCAGGGTTAGAAACAAAAGAAAACAACCTAAATTAAAAGGAGGCTTCAGTCATCTCCACAAAGGCCTAATCTTGGACTCCTTCTTCAGATGTTGAGGCCCCTTCAAAATACCACCATGGCAGAGGCCATTCATATCTCCGGGGGGGGGGGGGGTAGAGACTGTCCAGAAGCAAATACTGTGACAGAGAGTGTACACTTCTGGAGTCCCAATAGATGCAGTTGGAGGAATTTCAAGATCACTAACCCTGACAGACTGAATTGTACAAGAAAACATTTTCTTACCTTAAAGATATACTTGTTCTAAATATTTCAGCGAATGAAGAGTAGAGCTAACACCTCAATGAATTTTAGAAAGAAATAGCGAGCTAGTAAATGTTAAGAGTTAATGTATTTTGGTCTATGAATAACTCTGAAGTTTTGGTACTGTAATGTATTTTGACTAATTGAAACTTACAGGTGATTATGAAGGGCAACCACACATTGAATATATTATAGTAAATTAATCTAGCTATAAGTGGAGTTTTTTTAAATATTATCTAAGAGGGCAGAGGTGATATTCTTTTACATTCTCTTTTAAGAGTATTTGTGATGATGAAGTTCAGCAGTATAGTGGCATGTGAACCATTCTAGTGTGTTATTATTTGAATCTTTTCACTTGTATTTCTTTTATAATAATTTATTTGCAACTTCAGTCATAATAGTTCATCAACATTTCTCTTTAAAAATGGATAAAACTTAATTTTGTATTGTTTTAAACTGAGACAATGTGTGGAACTTATCAGGTGTGCTGCAGTGACATTTCATAAATTACACTTTTTCAAATAGTTAAATAATTTACTACCCCAGTATACAAACATTAAAACTTCACAGACTAGCATGCTAGATGCCTGAAAGCATTTGCCTATTAAATGAAGATTCTCTGCTTCTGCTGTAGAAAAATATTCTCTTTTGCTCAGTTCTTTTCACAGAGGCCAAGAGATCAGAAAATGTTCAGTTTTAATTGATGAATTTCTATGACAGTAAAATGCCTTATTTTATGTATGGTCTAGAAATAAATGAGTGGCTAAACTCTTTGAAATGTGCCAACTGCTGAAAAAGCCATGAGCTGTAATTAAATTGAATGTAGGGTTATATTGTCTGCTTGCCTTGAGCTATAAACTTGATAACAAACCCTAGAATAGCAAGTATTATGTTAGAAGTTGGTACGTAATTAGTTATGCAGTTTTCAATCACTTTGGAAGACTTGTCTTTTTCACTTTTTAATTCTTTTTTGTTGCTTTTTGTAATATCAGAAATATGGTACTCTAGTCTTTTTCAAAAGGGAAGAGGGCAGTGAACGTGGCTCTGAAATAGTAGTATACCAGTTAATGTTTAATGGACCATATGTTTTTAATTCTGTGGAAGTGATGTCAGTTCAGTTTGGATTCTGTGTCATTTGAAGGAACTTATACCGGTACTTGAAGGAGGTTGTGATGTTTGAATACTGGTTTTGTAAAATAGTATAGAACTTTCCTGCATTTATTATTTGTGTAATGCAGCAGCAGTCTTGTAAGACTGTTTCTTTAAATGGGGTGGTAGCATTGATGACATGAGTACATTTGAAAGAAAACCCTTCTTCCCAACCAATTTCATTATAGTAGGAAATATAATGTTGCAAGAAAAAAATAGTCATGCAATTAGAGGATTGGGAGCTGTTCAGTATTGGATATAAGATGGGCGGCTATTCAGATGTTTGAAATACATAACTCACATGGTATGCCCAGTGCTTTAGTCCATTACTCCTGTACACATGGAATTGTCATAAATCTTGAAGCCCCTTTTGTGAACAGAAACTCTCATGAATATATTTGATCTAGAACTGAGAAAAGGATGGAGACAGTTTTTGCCAGATCTTCATGCAGATTCACTAACTGGAGGAATACTCCAAGCCTTTCAACAGAGATGGGCAAAGGCTGTCAACTAAAATTGTCCTCTTTTTGTCACTGACAACATTATCTTCTGCTCATAGATGCTTTTATCAGTAAAACAGATCTGGACATTCAGTTGTCCCTATCCAGCCTGCAGTGGTGGCGATGGGGGACAATGGCAGGGCCGGGGCAGTGGCAGCCCTCCACAACAATCCCACTTTCTCATGTGGCCCTTTGGAAAATTGCCCACCCCGCAGTAAAAGAACTTGGCATCCAAAGTGCACTTGTACAGCTCCTGCACATCTTCACTGATCATACTTTTGGAGATAGATTTTGTAGTGAAGGAAGGCAAGCAATAGAAAGTAATGACATATGTAAGTAGTTTTGGGTTAAATTGTTTTTAACATTGATGAGATTGCAATTCTACTTTTGATTGAATCATATTGTCTGGATACTGGAATTTTCCAGAATTAGCATTTGTTGCAATTTATAGCAATATCAAATATTAGGGCTGAGATCTTACGCTCTAGTTCTCTAACAGGATCAGCTCTGAATTAAAAGAGATGATATTATGACAGTAAAATGTGCTTAATGTACTGGCCTTAATGTTTTATCTATGGTTCCCTGTGGGTGAACCCAATACATTCAGTAGAGATAATTAACCATGAATAAGCATATTACATTAACCCAGTCTATACCTAGGCCATTGGTTCTTCTTACTAATCTTATCACTCAGTCATGTTGAAATTTCTCCCAAATTTGATATAATGAAGAAGTTGTGACTCAAGATTTACAAGAAATCCATTTAAAAATACCAATATAAAATAAGTATTACAAATTTAATTAGTTTTTTTGTATTAATTGGTAATTAATTGCCATGTTTTTCTTATTTCCAAACCTCTATGCATTTGTCTGTTCTGAGAAGCTCCTGGCTTTTAGCCTTTAATTGATTAAAAATTCCATTACAAATCATAGTAGCTAGCAGAGAGAGATTGTAGTGATTCATTAGGTCATATTATGTTTCATTATGCAAGTATAATTGAACATGTTTTTATTTACTGTTTGAAGTAAATCATGTAGCATATATTGCTAGCCAAGTGTGAATGGTATGTATCATATTGTCCAACATGTTTTTTAATTCACAGAAAAATTAAATTGTCAACAGTAAAAAAAAAATCCTGCCTATTCTATTTCTGCTAATGTTCAAGAAGACCAGTGACTCAAAACTATTACAGAAATGGATCTCTCTTAAATATAGATTTAACTACATTATTCTTAGCTTTTGTGTTTGTGGCATATTATGTAAAATGATTTCTACTTCTTTTGACTTTGAGGAATGACCATCACATCTTAACTAAATTAAAGACTGTCGCGTTGAGCGACCGGCCCGGCAGACCTTCTTCTTCTAGTCCGTTAAGTTTTGGCGGGATCCTCACGAGGGTGGACCAGAATTTAGGCACCAAGAAAAGACACCGGACATTTAGATGCTTGAAGTGAGGAAGCACATCGCGCCTGGGGCAGATGGAGTGGTCCCGGCCCCGATTGCTCTGCTACAACCTCCTTTATTGTGTTATTTAGGTAGGGAGGGGTTAGGAGTACAAAGAACAAAGAAATAAGCAGTTTATGCCATATAAGAATATCTACAAGGGAATGCATAGCTCATATATCATGACTATATATCACTGACATGTCTCAAGGATTTTTCAAGCTAGCCAGGCGTTATCTATGGCGTGATTAGCTAAAGTTGTCGTGTCCTTGCAAGATAAGTTTTCCTGTATGTCAGGGCATTTTTGTGGTTCTGATTTCCGTGTACATGTCTTTTAAAAGAACACTAATGGCAACATTTTATAATACATTCACAATTCCTCCTTTTCTTTAAATTTTGGCACAAAGTGGTCCAGGAGAGAGTCCTGTTCCTCTAGAGTGGCGCCGCAGGAGGACAACGAGCTCTTCAGCTCAAAATGCTCCCGCGGTCCGGTCTCGTCCAAGGTGGGAATGTCACACACCGAACCACCATCACATAAGTACCTTTTTGGAGGAGTTTCTTCGTCTGACTCGGTGTCTGAGGACCATCCGAGTAGCGGTTGCTTAGCAGGATCTGTTGATGCAAGGGCAGAGGCTAACAAATTTATAGATTTTGGGGTATTACTAACTTCAGTATCTAGCACGTTCAAGCGATTTTTTAAGAAGCGAAGCACTCGGCCAAATATACAAGGGCCAATGGTACAAATTAATACAAACAAAATAAGTGGCCCTATTAATGCAGAACGTAAGGTAGTCAACCATGGGGAAAAATTAAACATGCCTTGAAACCAGGAATTGTGTTGTTGTCTCTCGTTTTCACGGTCTTTGAGGCGTTTTCTTAACTCTGCCATAGAGTCTTTTACAATACCTGAATGGTCTGCATAAAAGCAACATTCTTCTTTTAAGGCTACATACAACCCCCCTTTGTTTAGAAAGAGCAAATCCAGACCTCTTCTGTTTTATAAAGCTACTTCTGCAAGAGAAGATAGTGAAGCCTGTAAGGCGGAAATGGAAGTTTCAATGCGTTTTAAATCTTCATCTATTTGCAAGCTGAGAGTGGCTAACTGTTGATGTCCTACAGCTAGAGCAGTCACTCCTGTGGCAGCTCCTGCTGCGCCTAACCCGAGGAGTACTGATAATGTTAATGCAGTGGCTATTTCTCTTTTTTGGTGGAGAGGGAATTGAGGAGGTTCTAACATTGTAATCAGTTCAGGGCCTGGGTAATAAGAAATCTTTGGAAGTAATTGGACTTGTATGCAAAAAGCGTTTTCTGACAATAGAACATCCCCATGTACACAGGCAGTGGCGCCCGTGGAGCAAGCCCAAATAGAATTATTACCAGGAATAAAAAAATAGCCAGTTAGACGGTCTGTGAGGTTACCTCCTGATGTAGTATATAGAGCGCCCATGGCTCCGTGTGTGTCTGGTGATTTTTGTAAGGCTGAATTTCTGTTTTTTGGGAGATATACATCACAGTGATACCTGGAAGAAGCATTGTAACAATATTGAGAATAATTGGTAGGTATATTACCAATGCAACAACCTGTGCCTATTATATCTGTGATAGTGATGGAGGAGGTATTCCATTGGCAGAGTGTATCGTTTGTGGAATTGGAGATTGCTTCCCCCGATGCCACTGCTTCATAAAAGGGAGGTGAATCAGAAATACAAAGCCAACATTCATTGGTTTTAGCCGAATCATTAAGGGTTGCCTTGAGTAAAGAAAGGGAAGAGTTCACTAATTGAAAAAGTGGGTTTTGGGCAGAATCCTGTTTCTGTAGAAAAGTTGATTTAAGATTAAGAGTGGGACCCATATCGTATTTTTTCAGTTGAATAGAAAGGCGTACCGTGAAGATGTTGCCCTCATCCTTTTCCCCATCCCACTGGCGACCCCCCCATGTGAATCCAGACATCCATTTGGCCTGTGGTAGTGCCTTTCCGACCTCAGTAAAGGTAAGGATAAGAGGGTTTAACCTTTGGCCACAACACGGCCATGGATTGCATGGTATTTGTTCTCTAGTTCTAGTAATGTGTAAATAGTCATTTTTGGTCGGTGGGGTCCACCAGATGTGGGGGGGCCTAATGCCTTTTTCCCCATCTGCCGGTCAAGGGCTTGTTTCAAGGTCTGATTAGCCCTTTCTACAATAGCCTGTCCTTGACTATTAAAGGGTATACCAAATGTGTGCGTGATGGTCCACTTATGACAGAACTCTGCAAAGGGAGAACTGGTATAAGCAGGTCCATTGTCTGTTTTGAGATTTTGTGGACATCCCAGCGTTACGAAAGTCCGAAGACAATGATTGATTACATTTTTTGTTGCTTCTCCCCTTTGCAAAGTTGCCATGATAAACCCAGAGTAAGTGTCTACAGACACATGAATGTACTTCCAGGGTGCAAAGGAAGAATGGTGGGTGACATCCATTTGCCACGTGTCACAAGCTTTAGTACCCCTAGGGTTAACACCTTCGGGAATGCCCTTGGCTTGTAAACTGCAGGTTGGGCATTGTTGGATTATTGCAGTGGCCTCTTGGTTCGTGATGCCAAATTGTCGAACCAAGGCCTTTCTATTTTGGTGGAAATAGTCATGACTTTCCCCAGCCAAAATTGGTTGAGAGCATGGGGAAGCAGTCATAACTTTGCAGGCCTCATCGGCCATTTGGTTTCCTTCAGAAAGGAATCCGGGCAGTTGTTGGTGACTTCTAATATGGGCAACAAATAAAGGTGTCTTTCTTTCTTTGAGCAAGGCCTGAAGCTGTAAAAAGAGTGTCATTAGAGAAGGAGGGGTCATAGGGGAAATATATGCATCAAACATATGTACAACCATTTGAGTCACATACAAACTATCAGAGATAACATTTAAAGATTCATTAGAAAAGAGGGAGAGAGCCAAGATAAAGGCAGCCAATTCAGACTGCTGTGCGGATGGCTGGGGAGTGGTCAAGCGTTTATGCCACTGGCCATCCCTGTACCATGCGCATGCTCCAATGGTCTTGGATCCATCTGTAAACACAGTAAGTGTTTCCTTTAATGGCTGCTGAACAAGAGGAGAGGTTAGCACAAATGGAACGGTCCTGAGTACCTGTAAACGGGGATCTGGAGGGAGGTGGCATGATACTTGACCGCACCACTCTTCCAGAGCGTCCTGTAAAACGGTCGATGCTTGTAGGAGGGGTTCCCATTGGGTAATCTTAAAGGGAACATACAATGTAAATATATCCAACCCCATCATGGCCTTAGCCCTTTTCCTTCCTTTTTCAATAAGAGAAGCCATTTGCATTGCTCTTGTGAATATTGAAATTCTGTGTGGGAGATGTAACCATTCTAAAATGTGCAGGCGTTTGGTCTGGGAGAGTTGAACTACAATTGCGGTTAAAAGGTGGTGTGTGGAAAGGATGGCAAGGGAGGGTGGTGTATTTGCAAGAGCGCGGTCCACCCACTGGGTGGCCAGGGCTTTGTTTACTTGTTGCAAGGCTTGCAAATCCTCGGATAGGATGACTTTGTCTGCTGGGTTCTTCAAGCCTACAAGTGCTTGGAACAGAGGCGATAACATGTGTGTTGTTAGGGCAAGATATGGTCGAGCCCAGTTAATGACCCCCAAACACTGTTGTAGTTGGACCAAGGTGGTGGGTTGAGGGAGTGTGAGTGCGGGGATATGGGGAGATGCTGTGGACATCAGAACTTTGTGGCCTAGATATTGCATTGGGTATTGGGTTTGAATTTTTTCAGGGGCTACGTGCAGTCCTGCTTGTGCTAATATGTTTAGTAGCAAAGAAAAGGTTTTTTGAATTGTTCCTTTTGGGCCATTTGCTGCAATTAAAATATCATCCATGTAATGATACACAAGAAAATCAGGAAATTGAGATCGATAGGGGCATAAAGCCCTGTCTACAAAAAATTGACACATTGTGGGTGAGTTTAACATACCTTGTTTCCATTGGTATCGCGAGGTAGGTTTGGAATTATTAAGTTCAGGAATAGTGAAAGCAAAAAGCATTCTATCCTTTTGTGCCAATGGTATGAAAAAGAAGCAATCTTTTAAGTCTATGATGACCAGGTCAAACCCTTCAGGAATAAGATTAGGATTGGGCAGGCCACATTGTAATGGCCCCATGGGTTGAAGTATGGAATTGATAGCCCTGAGATCCTGCAGGAGGCGCCACTTACCGGATTTTTTCTTGATAACAAACACTGGGGTGTTGTAGGGACTAGTAGATGTTTCAATATGACCCTCATCCAACTGCTGCTGAACAAGAAGGTGTAAGGCCTGCAATTTCTCTTTAGTGAGTGCCCATTGATCAACCCATACCGGAATGGGTGTTTTTAGGGAAAGATCAAGAGGAGCAATGTATGTTTGCGTAGCCATGAATGTGATTATGGCAGTTGGATAGAAGCATGAAATTGAGAAAGCAAGTCACGACCCCACAAATTGCAATGCAAGGGTAAAATGTAGGGTTTCAGATAAGCAGTGATGTTAGAATGCTTAATGACAGCAGAAAGCCAGTGAGAGCTGACCTTAGCGGCCTGTGCTCCGCCCACACCCTGCACCGAGGATGCTTCCGCAAGGGACCAAGAGGAGGGCCATTCGGCGGAGCAGATGACAGAAACGTCAGCGCCGGTATCAATCAGACCCTCGAAAAGACGACCATTAAGCGTGACAGTAAGAGTAGGTTTTGAAGCCTGCACTGGTTGCTGCAAAGCAAACAAGGACGGAGCGTCAGAAGGGGGCAGAAGTATAAGAGTAGCGATGATCGTCCCCTTTTTTAGAGAAAAGCATCTATCCTCTATTCCGGCCAAAGAAAGCTGTTTTAAGTCTGATGAATCATACAGATAGGGAGCAGTGACCACGCCCTCAATTGTGAGCGAGGAGTTAGGAATGAGCAAAACAGGGTTAGAGGGAGGAAGGGGTTTAAGAAATGTGACGACAAGGGGAAGAGAAAACACAGCGCCAGGGTCATCATACACAAGATCTTCGCCCAATTCTACCGGGAAGGTGGTGGTGGAAAACTCAGCCTTTGTGGCGGGGTTAGCTGAAAACCCCTCAATTAGTTTCCCGGAGATTGGGGAAGAGGAGGAGGATTGCTGCGGCATTGCGAAGCCCAATGATACCCTTTACGGCATCGGGGGCAGATAGTTTTAGGTTTGGACGGAGGAGGCGGCCCTTTTGCTTGGCCACGAGGCGCACCTCCCCCCCCGGCATTCGATACTGGTTTTTAAAGTGTCCAGGTTTTCCACAATTAAAGCAATTGCCATTGCGCGCTACGGGAAAAGCATCAGGAGCACAATTACCAGAGGGGGAGGCAGTAACAGAGGAAGGTAAAGAGGTAGTGATAGCAGTGGCAAGAGCATTCATTTTATGAGAAGTTGTGCCCACAATTCTACAAAGTTGCAAAAATTCAGCCAGGGTTGCTCCTGGTTTGTTGGCCAGGGGTTGAAGGATTTTTTGGCAATCATGATTAGCGTTGGAAAAGGCAAGTTTCATGAGCAATTCTTGTTTGGCTGTGGAATTATCTATTTGCCTATCCAAGGCTGTTTGTAGGCGGCTGATGAAAGAAGCATATGGCTCATTTGGCTTCTGCATGATTTTTAAGAAAGTTTGGGTGGACTGAGAATTCGAATCATCCACCCGCTTAAGAGCATTCATGGCACACATGTGAATTATGGCAAAACTGCGACGGGGGGAATTTTGTTGTTGGACTAGCGTCGCGGATTGCCCTTTCCCCAATAGTTGATCTGCAGTGACTCCTGCGGGTAAGCCTCTTCGAATTTCTGCTTCTACCCCTTTTTCATATTCAGATTGCCAAACAACATATTGAGCTGGAGTCATGAGCATTGAAAAAAGCATTTTCCAGTCATATAGTAACATAACAGTGTTAGTAGTAACTAAGGAATCAAGTATCCCCCTCGTGAAACGAGAATGTAGACCGTAGGTGGTTACAGCGTCCTTAATCTGTTTCAAAACTTTAAATTCAATGTTGTTATACACGTTTCTTCCCGCCGCCCCTGGGACAATGGCCATAGGAAAAGCCGAAGGGCTTTCAACTTCCAGAGAAAGAGGAGAGGAAAGGAGTTCAGTAATAGTGCCTCCGAGAGGTTGATGTGGAGAGAAATCGGACACAGGGGCTGAAGGGGAGGGGGAGGTGTCAGGGTAGGGAGGAAGAGGTAGAGAAGTGGAGTCAAGATGGGCAGCGAGAGGGGCGGTAGTTTTGAGATCGGAAGTGGAAGAAGAGGATGGTTCTAGAGACGAAGAGGGAGGATAGAGGGTGTTGATGGCTGCCATAACAGCCTTCCAGGAAGTCAGAATATCCACGGGAGCCCGTGGGGTATCATGAAGATATTTTCCTATCCGCTCCCAAGTGGAGGATTTGAGCGTTCCTCCAGAGGGATAGACGACAATATTTTTCTATGTAAAGTAAAAGATTAGTCAGGGATTTTTTAGAGATAGAGAAAATTGTAGTGCCATTAGATTTTTGACAAGAATTAGCCTTCTTCACAAGTGCGTAAAGTTCGTCACTATGTACTGACGAAACTTTGGAAAGTGGGGAGCCCATTACTTACGATTGTACAAAGCCTTTGCCAGGTGCGTAGTAATAGGAGTGAAGGCAGTGTTCCTCTAGACAGAGGCAACACCGTGAGACCAGAAGACCGAAGGACGAAGGATCCCGGATGATCCCCCAGCTGTCGCGTTGAGCGACCGGCCCGGCAGACCTTCTTCTTCTAGTCCGTTAAGTTTTGGCGGGACCCTCGCGAGGGTGGACCAGAATTTAGGCACCAAGAAAAGACACTGGACATTTAGATGCTTGAAGTGAGGAAGCACATCGCGCCTGGGGCAGATGGAGTGGTCCCGGCCCCGATTGCTCTGCTACAACCTCCTTTATTGTGTTATTTAGGTAGGGAGGGGTTAGGAGTACAAAGAACAAAGAAATAAGCAGTTTATGCCATATAAGAATATCTACAAGGGAATGCATAGCTCATATATCATGACTATATATCACTGACACGTCTCAAGGATTTTTCAAGCTAGCCGGGCGTTATCTATGGCGTGATTAGCTAAAGTTGTCATGTCCTTGCAAGATAAGTTTTCCTGTATGTCAGGGCATTTTTGTGGTTCTGATTTCCGTGTACGTGTCTTTTAAAAGAATACTAATGGCAACATTTTATAATACATTCACAAAAGACTACTATATTGAAGCATTATGAAAATTTTAGAAATAAATGTTCTTATTGCATTGTCATACAATGCAGTTTGTCTGGTTTGGATTTAGCATAATGCCAGTATTTGTAATTGTGACCTATTCCACAAATCATTAATAAAATCTTAGCCCAAACCTTGAATCTAAATAATGTATACAGTTAATATCTTGGCATAACTAGAACTTTATTCGAGTGCATATTGTGAATATTGGGTGAAATTGCTTGAATTCCTCTGCTCTTCCATAATTAGTTTTTCCAGTGTCTTGGATAGCTATGTACAGCAGTAAAACATATATAATATGGTTTAAAATGTGTTAAATGCTTAAATATATGTACATTTTATAAATGTACATTTTGTATAATATTTGCATAAATATTGTATAAATGTACAATAGATGCACATTTTATGTAATTCATTCTTGATTTCATGCATGCTTGGGTATTAAAGTTCTGTATAATAAATAAAATGATTCCATGGACAGTTGGCAAATACTAATGTGGCAAAAATGTTTAAAGGTGTGATTGGACTGCTCCAATATTATTTCCTTTGTACAGGAAAATGCTTGCATTGTCCTTGTGCATATGTGTGTGAAAAAAGTTGGCATCTGATTATAAGTTTTTTAACGAAAGCTATTGGGTACAACAAATATGTCATTTATTTATTATTCAATTGATGACATTTGCCTGCATTTGTATGTGCATGTGCAACTTGTGTGTATATACAAATTATGGAGTTGGCATTTGTAGTGTTACATCTCTCATTGCTAGTATTGCAGTTATTGATAAGAAAAAAGAAGATATTTTATATATTTAATCATTAAAAAGTAACGTAATTGTTATTACACATATAATGTCATCTTGTCACTATATATAATTCTGCATACTTTATCTAATATAACCTTTGTATTTGATGTCAACTTTATTGTATTATTTGGTCCAAATGAAGTTATACCTTAGTGATTATTGGATGTTTATGCCATTGTGTAACATACATACCTTCCTTTGCTTGCTCTGGTTTATCTGACCCTCAATGATAATGGCTCTGCTTGGTAACAACAAATCTATTCTACACAATGTAAAGAGTCAGCAAATCACAGTTAAAAGCAGTTACATAACATATCCAATATAAGTGCATCACACTTTAAGGGTAGGAAAATCTTCATGTATTCCCCAAAGTCCTCTTGAATAGCCATATTTTTATAGCTGTTCAGAAACATCATAAAAAGGGAGTGCTCCAGATAGTCCAAGGGGGAGGGAAGTTTATCAGAGGGTTCAATCTCACACGTGTCAGTAAGACAAGTCTGCCACTCAACTGGCAGAATCAACCCAGAGAAACAATCCTAGAGTCAGTGAGTCATGTTAGATTTTAAAAGTGCAAAACAATACCTTGAATTTGGCAGATAGTACAGTTCTTTGTGTAGTGATGTTACATAGGCAAATCAAGGCACACCATAATGATTCAGATCATTGCATACTCTACCAGCAAAAGCTTCCAGGTAGCCTTCAAAGCCATGTAAAATGCATTGCAGTAATCCACATGCAAGGTGATAAGGGCAGATATCCTATTTTGGAAATTGCTACAATTGGTACACAACGTGTAGTTTGTGCAAAACCTCTTACGGGAAGCAGGAAATGTAAGTTGGAATCAGTTAGCTTTCAAATCCATTGCCACTCCATTTGGTGGGATTAAGTTTTTCCATGTCCACATCCTAACAGTCTCTATGCATCAAGTCAGGATTTCTTCTACATTTCCTACTCAATCTGGTATGGGCATCTTCTGCAAATTGCTGATATAATCCTCAGTGAATGACTTCTTTTAGGTGCTTTATGTGGATGCTGAATAACAAGGAGGAAAATGGCCGAATCCTGCAGCTTCCTATACAGATAGTCTTTAACCTACAATCAGTCGCTTGGTGATTATTCAAAGCTCTGATGGACCTAGTTGGGGGTATGTGTGATCCAGGTTCAGAGTTCCAAAAATACAACTCCAGATACAAACAATGCACAGAAATAGCTTTCAGGGAAGATTCATCTACTTTCACTGTAATTACTATAATTTATTTATAAAATTGTGTTGATCAGGCAAGATGAATTAAGCTAGTTGAGTTGTTTAGAGAAAAACAATAGCTTCTGAGTAACTATTTTTTATTGTTGATAAGCTACATTCCTTGTTAACTGACGCAAGAGAAACCTTTTTGAGAATTTCAAGATTACTTGAAAATTGGTTCAATATATATTGTGGGTATGCCTTTGCATTTTATCTTTAACTGTCTTCCAGGACTGCAGTAATTTCCCAAAGTATCTTAAACAGACTTGTAGACACCCAATTGCTGATATATATTCCAATAAAAGCTGTAATTCGGGCCCACACAAATTATTTGCTTAACTGGGCATAATCTATGAGTTATGTAGGATGCCATTATGCAGCAATCATATGCTCTTGCTACTTGCGTAGAACTGGAAAAAATAGAGAAATGTTCAAGTACCTGATAGGCCATAATCCAAAGGCTATTAAGTAGTTTCAGTTTGGTGTGTTACAAAGTAGAAGCTCATTTATGTGTTGGCTGCCTGACTCAGGAAAGTTTCCCAGGAAACATAAATGGTCTTGAGAGATTTATTTATTGAACTTTATTTTACACGATCATCTTCCAACTATTTAGTAAACATAAAAAGTATACACTTTAAATACTTGATGTAATGAGCAAACCTATTGCTTTTCCAGACACATAGCACTAGAAAGGAGCCCACTGATTGGTTTAGAATTTGGACTCAGCTAGACTGCTGAGAGATCAGAAAAGGGTAGGTTAAGAAGGACAGGGAGTGAGCACACCTAAGAGCTGAATGCAGTCAATAGTTGCTGGCAGCTTGTGGCTCAGGTTGCTTTTGTACAGCCCAGGAAGACTCAACTATCTCAGTAATGGCCAGGAAGCCCCAGGCCCCCCAGTCTAGTCCCAATCACAGTTACTCTCCACAGTGCACTCCATGGCCCCTGCAACCCTATGCTGCACGCTATTTGACCTTCACTCTCTTCTTGCTCCCACTGTTGGTGAGGTACGCCTGCCCTGATTTGCCCTGGCCCTTCATTTGTTTCATGAAGAAAATTCCATGTACAGCCTTGCAAAGAAAGCCTTGTATGGTCAGCAGCCGCTTCACAAATGGTCAAGCCAGGCATTCTTGGTCAATAGAAGGAGCAAGAAAATGTCAAAGGTCAGTTAGGGTGATATAGACTGAAGAATGCAGGAGGCTAAAAGGGCATACATGGTGGGAAATCAGTGGGTTGGGGTAGTTTAGAATTATTTTTTATTGTGTTTAATCGATTAGGTACAACCCAGTACTATGCTTTTTGTTTAAAAGGTGCATTGATAGTTGATTTTGGCTGGAGGGAAAGGTTCCTATTTGCTACCTAAGACAGGTTACTTTGCCCTCCAAAGCAGTAAGGTTCATCCAGAAATTTCTTTCTCCTAAGGCAAATCTAAATGTATACAGTAGGCAATGTAATATTACAAAGTGTGTATTTGGCAGTGAGGCTAGGTAAAGTCAAAAATAGATATCACTTATCTATGGTTTATTCAACCATGATTGGTGAAAGAATTCAGAGGTACTAAACTGTAAAACAAAGTTTGTAAATGATCATAGCTGATATTAGGCAATGTACTTGTTTAAAATGTAATGTGTTTATTCTGGGTTTAATTAAATGTTGTAAACCTAGCCTCAGTGATAGCAGATTTTGTGCTCTTTTGTATAAACCTAACAGTTTCCAGGATGCAAAATACAAAGTAGCAATAATTTTATATTCTTTGTAATGTCCTGGAGAATGAAGCAATATTTCTTCAGTGCTAAGAGAACAGCATTTCACAATTTTTTAACCATAACAGTTTATGGTATACAACATGATCAAGATTCCAAATGAAGTTTTCTACTGTAATAAAAATCCTTTTTCAAATGTGCTTCTTACAGTACACTTGTTTGCACTGCTGTTACAATTCAGGCTAAAGAATAGAGCTGCTGATTCCTGTTGAGTGCCATAGAGTTCACTTGACCAACTTTTCATTCTGGTAGTTACAATAATTTTCCATTTGGCTTTGCCTGGCCAACATCATTCATTATTTCTACACAATCACAGATTATTTTCTGCTTAATATTACTCAAAACAGGTTAAAGGAAAGCTAATTGCTGAAATATAAGATTCCCCCAAATTTGGTAACCTAGCCCGTTTTTTTTGTAGCTTTTACAGTACTTTCTAATATATACACAGAACAAGTGACTAGAACACATCATTTATAAATCTATGAAGACATTGTGAAATGTTATATTAAATTTTATCTTTAATTTTAAAGCACAATATATAGTAATGTATCTGGAAACTGAAAGGATACATCACATTGAGAAACAAACTGGTTTTATTGATAACAAAGCCTTGAGAGGAGGATCTACAATTCCTTTATAGAAGTAAATTAGAATATGCATGCAATTTTATACAGCAGCAAGATATTTGATTGGACGTAGACAAGTGTTTGGATACAATAGATTGTCTAGTGAGGTCAAAGAAGCAATTAAGATATAATTGTGAGGTAATGGAGTAACACTACAGAGAAAATGAGGTTTTGAAAGAACAAAGAGGCAGTATTTCATGAACATTATTTCTAGGGAGGTAGCCGCCTTAGTTTTTTCCTCAGCTTATCAGCATTCCTTAGCTGTCTAAATGTTTTATGACTGAACTTACTTGCCCTGGAAAAGTGTATTTGGGTTAAAGTCTTTTAGCTTGATCACCCAGATTCTCTTTCAGGATTAACTATTTGATCTATGATAATAACCAAAACACTCTCTTTCTCCTTAGAGCTGTTCGGAGCATCCAGAGAGTGGGTGGTGCTTCAGTCTCTGCAGTTGTAGGCTGAGCTTAATTTTGAGGAATGCTCCTCCCACCATCACGTGGCTCCAGGGTAGTGTTCCCCAGTTTTGCTCAGCCTCTTGTGAGACTAGGCAGTGACTGGTGTTTTCTCCTTGGCCGTTCCAAAAATTCCTTTGCTGATTAATCACTTCAATTCTTTTCAGGTTGTATTGCTTTTTTCTATTTCATTTCTTAGCCCTGCGCAGTGGTCCGGACTTCCAAATTCCCCTGGGAAGCGTGGTTTGCCCGCCCCAGTGGGTGGCAAGGGGAGGGCTAGCAGTGTCTTCACGCTACCCCCCCACTCCCCTTTGTGTTGCCTAGCCCCTGCCGTCTTCCTCTTTCCGAGTTCTCCTTGCGTTTCGTTAATCAGTTCCTTTTGCTCCGTTCTTCCCCCCCCACACAGAACACCGTTTTTCTTTTGCTTCCCTTTGTCTACCGGAGGAGAGTTTATTCCTCTCCCTTTCTGCCCTCCTCATTACGGACCTTGCTTGTCCCTGGGGAGCCTTCCTTCCTTGCGTTGCTGAGAGGCCCCGTCGTCTTTGTTGCAGGCGGCTGCCATTTTTAGCGCCACCTTGTGGTGGGGTGCCATTTTGTTTTGTTTGAGTTTTCTCTTAAGAACGCTGCGGTGTGTGTTTTTAGCCAGTAGCAGGACCCGTAGGTCTGCTCAGAGCCCGAACTTGCTCCTGACTCCTGCAGCCTGTCTCAGCTGCATAGCGAGCTAAAGCTCACCACGTCCACCCATTTTTTGTCTGGGAAGACAGTTGGTCTAGGCCTGTTCCCTCTCCAAGGCCTCTGGCGTTCATTAGGCGATTGGACAAAAATTTTTATTTTCAATAAATACATAAATATTTATACAAAAAAAAAGAAAGAACAAAGGAAAAAAGAAGAGAAAGCAGGAGAAAGAGGAAGTGTATACACACACACACACACACACACACACACATACGCACATAAAATAATAATAAAATAAAATAAATAAAAATAAACAGGAGTAAAGGGAGGGGGTGGAAAGAATTTTGCTAGGGCTCCCGGCCTTCGTCGTGGTCGACCCCTAGGAGTGTTTACCGCCTCTTATTGATCCAAAATTTTTTTCAATTATCCTTGAAATAGCAGAGGGCAATTCTTCTAAGAGTCCTTCCTTGAAAGCCAAGTCCAAAACCCACCATCTGCGTAGGCAGGCTAAGGATAACTCCAAAGCCTCCCATAGGGACGTCCTAAGACGCCATAGGGCATTAGAAAAAGAATTTGATAGACGCACCAGACAGGGAGGCCTCGTACCTCCAGGACTTCCACCTTCCACTCACTCTACCCCCTCTCAACCTCCGCCTCCTTTAGTCTATTCTTCCCTATCCAGGCGCAGCTCAACCTCTCAGGGTCACCAGGCTCCTGGCAGACCAGCCGGTTGAACTCCAGAGGCTACCTTTACACCTACAGCCGCTGGTTTACGCCAAGAGGAACCACTCATACAAGAGGTTCCGGAGCAATTGAGAGCCTGGATGGAGTTGGCTATCCGCCAGGGCATCGCGGACGGACTCCAACAGATCATTAAGCCAGGCCTCCAGCCGCTGGCCCCCGAACCTGAAGCTCACTCAGTAAGATCCCTCCTTCTCACACCGGAACTGTTCCAGGAACAGGTACCCCCTCGGGGAGGTTTCCCCTTCAGTCAGAGAGGAGGAGGAGGCGGAAGGGGGTTTGGATCCATTCAGGGAGAAGGAGGAAGAGTTCGATTTGGGGTCTGTACGATATGACCAGCCCCTCTCCGACGTGGACCCTTCAGAGACGGAGATGTCCGAGGTGGAGGGTCTCACTCCCGACCAAGCAGTCTTTGTAGGGCTATTCAAGCCCCAATTATTCAAATCCCTCCTGTACAAGACCAGAAATATTTCTGGGCCAAAGCCACAATCATCCCCTGATCCCTCTCCCCTTGACCTGGAAGACCCAGAGGACTCCATTTTCAAGTAGCCAGTGGTGGAAGCTGTGGTCATTTCTACTCCTCCCATCTTCCTTGACCTGGTGTCCAAGCAGTTGGCTTTGTCTGCAGCCCCTCCGGCCACATCAGCCCACGATAAAAAGTTTTTCAACCTGGACCCAGAACTTTCCTACCTATTAGGCAACCCGGAGATTGATAAGCTTATTGTGAATCTGGCATCTTCCTCCACCCTCAGCGACCCTTAGAGGCCATGAAGCCGAATGACAAGTGGGCAGAACTGGCATTACGCCAAGCCCACCAATCAGATGCCTGGGCAATCAGATCGGCCACGGCCGCCTCTTTCTTTACCAGATCCTCCATTCGCTGGCTCCGTCAGCTCAAGCGGCATGTCCCAATCTTCAATGTAAGAGCCCATCAGGACATAGCCAAAATTATGGCTTCGGCCGAGTTCACGGCCGACGCTACTTTCCACTCTGTTAAATTTTCAACCAGAGCTATCTCCTCCCATGTCTCTGCTCGCCGTTTGCTTTGGTTAAAGCATTGGCAGGCAGACCTGAAAAATAAAGTCAAGTTGGCTTATGCTCCTCTCGTGGGAAATAAGCTGTTTGGACCGTCCTTGGATCCCCTATTAGTGGAAGGGCGGAACAAGAGAAAATTTCTTCCTTCCCTTATCCGGAAGTCAGAGACCAGGTCCATCCAGCCCTTTCGGAGTGCTCCCTTCGTCCCCATTTCCAGGCCTCCTTCTCTCCAAAGTACCAAAGCCCTCCCTCCGGGTCGGGCCAGCCTCAAGACAGGACCGACCCCTCTGACAGAAGCAGAAGGGGTGGTAGCTTCAAAAGGCCCTTTCAAGGCTCCGGTAGCCAGCCCTTCAGGTAGATCACAGGATTCGATCCCCATTGGCGGACACCTTCAGGCGTTCGCCAACCAGTGGGACGCCTCCAATTCTGACACCTGGGTTAGGGACACCATCAGACTTGGTCTTGCTCTCGAATTTCTATCTCCCCCCCACGACTTTTTCATGTCTTGCCCCCTCTCTAACAACCGCACTAGACGCAGCCTCATGGACTCATGGCTATTCAACACCTCCTTGACATAAGAGCCATCCAGCCGGTCCCTAAGTCTCAACGGCGGCAAGGATTCTATTCCCACTTATTCGTGGTCCCTAAGCACTCGGGGGGATGGAGAGCGATCTTGGACTTAAAGTGGTTTAACAGCTACCTGGTATATCGCAAGTTCAAGATGCACTCTCTGAAATCCATCTTGCTGGCAGTTAGACAAGGGGACCGGTTGTCTTCCATTGACCTCTCAGAGGCCTACCTCGACATACCAATCCGGCCTTCCCATTACAAGTTTTTGCGTTTTTGTTATAACCTCCACTTCCAATACGTGGCTCTCCCATTTGGGTTGGCCTCTGCTCTCAGGACCTTTACCAAGGTCCTGGCTGCTCTAGCTGCCCACCTCCGAACCCTCCCGGTGCGTCTCCACTGTTACCTGGACGATAGCCTCATCCTATCCCCCTCCCAGGCCCAAGCAATGAGAGACACTCATATTACCCTGGCCACTTTTCAGGAACATGGGTTCCTTATTAATTGGAAGAAAAGCCAATTATCCCCTTCCACCAGGATAAACCACCTGGGGACGGTAATTGACTCTCTGAAAGGGAAGGTATTCCTATCTTTGGAGAGAATCCTCAATATCCAAAAATCTGTTCAACTCATCAGGCGCCTCAAGAGGGTTTCCCTTCTGGAACTATCCCAATTACTGGGTAAAATGATATCATGTCTTTCTATCATTCCCTGGGCCCGTCTTTACTCCAGATCCCTCCAGTGGTTCCCGCTTCCGTATCAAAGGGCCGGAGCAAGCAACTCAAGGTCAGGGTCCCACCACGAGTGCTCCCGTCCCTCCTTTGATGGAGCAAATCGTCCATCAACAAGGGCTGCCTCCTCAAAGAGCCCCCAAGACTCACCGTCACCACAGACGCCAGTCTGTCCGGATGGGGCGCCCACCTTCAGTCCCTTACAGCACAGGGCAGGTGGTCAGCGACCAAAAGACTGTGCAACATAAACTGGCTGGAGCTCCGTACCATCCACCTGGCCCTCCGCAGCTTCCTTCCCCAGGTACGAGGCCACCACATCCTTTATCCTCACAATAGGACAGGGACGGTCGGCACGTTGGTGCGCTTATGCATGCCCCCTACAGACCTCTTAGCAAAGGGGTGAGGTCAATAGTAGACAGTCTAAGGTTAAAGTTTTTGGGGTTTGGGGAAGAAACAACACAGTCAGGTAGAGTATTCCAGACGTTGACCACTCTGTTGCTGAAGTCGTATTTCCTGCAATCAACTTTGATGCAGTTTACCTTGAGTTTATCTCTATTGTGTGCTCTTGTGGTTGAAACTGAAGCTGAAGTATTCATTGACAGGTAGGACATTGCAATATATAATTTCATGCACTATACTTAAGATTGAACCGAAGCCGGCGTAGTTCTAGGTTGTCTAGGTCTAAAATTTCAAGTATGGTGTCATAAGGTATTCTGCTATGAGTAGAGGAGTGGAGAGCTCCTCTAATATTTCTGGACTTTCTCAATTGTATTAATATCAGATATGTAATGCGGGTTCCAGACTGATGAGCTGTATTGAAGTATTGGGTCTAGTAAATGTTTTGTATGCTCTAGTTAGTAGAGTGATCTTACCAGAGAAAAAGCTATGCAGGAATAGGTTTACAACACTTAATTCCTTTTTGGCTACGTAGTTACAGTGGGCTCTAGTACTTAGATAATTTGAGATGAGTACTCCAAGGTCCTTGACAAAGTTTGGGTCATCAACGAGGTCTTGACTATTCAGCTTGTATTTTATTTTCTGATTATTATTTTTTTGCCAATATGTAAGACAGAGCATTTATTTGTTGAGATTTGAAGTTGCCATTTGTTTGACCATTCTGATACATAGTCAAGGTCTTTTTGAAGGGTAGCAGTATTGTCTGTGGTGTTGAATAGCTTTACATCATTAGCAAAAAGAACTCAGTTGCTCTTAGTATGATCACAGAGATATTTTTTGTAGAGCATGAAGAGAGTTGGTCCCCCAAGTGGTGTCTTGGGAGGGACACCACTGTTGACAGGTCCAGAATTTGATAGGACACTCCCATTTTTGACCATTTGTTGCCTGTTTGACAGGAATGTTTCTATCCAGTTATGCAGTTGTCCAGAGATACCATAATATTTTAGTTTTAGGAGTAGTTTGTTGTATACCACTGAATCAAAGGCTTTACAGAAGTCTATGTAAATTGCGTCAATTGCTTTGCCCTGATCAAGATGTGTAGTCCATATGTTTTTGCAGTGTAAGAATTGCAGATTACAGGGATAGTTTTTTTCTGAAACCAAAATGTTTGCTAGAGAGTAGGTTGTTTGTCTCTAAGTGGAAGATAATGGATTGGTTACTAATTGATTCCATGACTTTATAGGTGACGCAGCATAAGGAGATTGGTCTGTAATTTTCAACTAGGCTGGGGTCTCCCTTTTTGAAGATGGGGATGACCGTGGCTAGTGACCATAGGTTTGGCAAGGAGCTGGTCCTGAAAGATTTTTTAAAGATTATGCTTGGAGGTTTGGTTATGGCAGTGGATAGCTTTTTTAAGAAGTAGGCACATAGATAGTCCAATAGATAGAGATGGTTTTAGATTGCATAGTGTTTTTTCAACATTGCCTTCTGTAAAAGTTTCTGTAAAAAGAGTTTGACATCCCTATAAGGTCCCTTCCAACTCTGTTAATCTGTAATCTGAGAGAGCATATGTCACCATCTTAATAATGATACTTCAGCCTCTAAATGATTTTTCCCAGTGGTTTCATAGGAGTATTAAATAGCATGGGAGACAATATTGAGTTTTGTGGAAGCATACAGCACAACTGCAGAGGGACCCTACAGAAGATCCACAGCACTGTGATCACCATTTGTAACCTCAGCAGAGTTTTGACAGGCAAAGTCAATGGGGGAAGCCAGATTCATTTAACAATCATGTGATTCACTTAACAACAGTGATTTGCTTAACAGCTGTGCCAAAAAAGATTCACTTATGCACATGACTGTCTTAAAGACTGTGCTACAAATTGTCATAAAATCTGATCAGGTCATGTGACAGTTTGCTTTAAGTTCTTATAAAGGTTTATAAAAATGATAATGATATATTTTATGACTAATTAAAAGGATGTACTACAACTAGGTAGTTTTATCTAACAGAATAAGTTTAACCCTGGTATTCGTACCATGGTTTATATTCTACTGATAAATTGAAAATATATTATGGAGGAATATGACAGTGGAGACTTTGTGATGTAGTTATCCAAAGCTTAATTGTGATCTGTTTATTGGAAGAAAAAAGTTTTATAAAGGAAATAATGTTTTGATTCTATAGGGCAATTTTTTTCTTTTCTAGTGATCATTTTGTATGAAATCATCTCTCAATTCATGCAAATATATTTAATCTTACTTTGTAAAATTGTCAAACTTTACACTATCAGTGTAATCTTCCATTCCTAATACTAAGCATATAATCATATCTTACATGCTGGTTACAGTCTTCCCACACCAATAATTGCTTGCTAAATAAACTAGTTTATTTCCAGATAGACTTTTCAGCATTTCCAGATCCTGTATTCATAGTACTCTGTCAATAGGGCTAAGTAGAAATAACAAAATATATTTTTCTTTACACAGATTTGTTTGTTTGCTCGCTTTGGAATTCATTATTTGGATTTAGTGTTACAATGCTGTTTATCTGGGATCATTAAACACATTCAGTTATGGAATAAAATTTCTATTTTTGTTTTCAAAGAACATGATATAAAATGTTACAAATTAAGTATTTTTTCTATTTATGTATTTATTTGCAGTATCGTATTATATGATCAGTTATAGTAAATTACTTGTTCAATAGAAGAATTTGCCTATTTTAACCAGAAATGATCCAACTAATATGCAGGTCAACATCATATACTTAGATGATACATCATAATTCTAAGCAAAAAAAAATATTTGCAGCTGTGAGGGAGACATTTTTAAAAAAATCTTAGGATTTTGAATTACTTTAAACGTTCCACTTTTTAGAACTACCGTGTTTCTCCAACAATACGGCCTCCACCAATAGGAAGCCCCACCATGTTTTATTGGCATAAAATCAAATTAAGCCCCTCCCCCCAAATTAAGCCCCATATTAAACATGCAAAATGGGAGGGAAAGCGGGGGGAGCTTGCCATTAGGAAGTACTTTTGTTGCATGCCCGGATATGGTGCTGCCTGCATTGGTGGGGCACTTCATATCGGGAGACCTTCCACTGTTGCTTTCTCTTCTCCCTTGCTGCCCCTTCTCCCTCGCTGCTGCAGCATTTAGAGCAACTCCGTGGTGTTTGGCGCAGCCATGCGCAGCCAGTCAGGGCTCCTGACTGCAACCGGAGCTCCGAGGAGACACCTGGCTTCAGGCGCTCCCGTCTTCCCTTTGCTTTCGAAGGTAAAGCGAATTATTTTACAAAGCCTCCTCTGCCTGAGATGGCAGCCCAACCCCATGTGGGGAGGCTAATTTCCCGGGGCCTCTTCCGTTCCTTCCCGACCTCCCTACACTGCGCACCTCTGACGTGCCCACGGTCCCTTCAGCCCAGTGAGCTTTTCGACCTCAAAGAAAGGCCAGGTGGGCGGCTGCGGAGCAGCAGCGGGTCCGAGCCGCTCACAGCGGAAACAGCTACCACCCTTAGCACGACGCGGGGAGAACGAGCGAGGTTAGAGCCCGCCAGCCAATCCTTCCCGCCTCTGCGGCTCAGTTTTCCCTACCGGCAGGTCTTTCTTTCGTGTGGAGGGCTGCGGGGGAAGGCGCTCGCCCGAGAGGATCTCTCCCTCTCTCTCCCCGCGAGGTCAACATCTGTGCTGCAGAGGAGAGGGCTGCAGCCAGTTCCTCCTGCTTGCTGAGAGGTGAGGAGGCCATGGCTCGCCCGGCGAGATCTGGGAACGAGGGGCAGGAGGAGGCAAGCACGCACCTGCAGCTCACTTTCCCAGCTCTGCCCAGGCCTTACGGCTCTGGCGCAGTCCTGGCAGGATGAGCGGAGGGTCCGGTGGGGTGGCGTTCGCTACCCGCCAGGGCCGCAAGGGCTGGGCAGAGCTGGGAAAGTGAGCCGCAGGTGTGTGCGTGCCTCCTCCTGCCCCTTGTTCCCAGATCTCGCCAGGCGAGCCGCGGCTTCCTCACCTCAACAAGCAGGAGGAACCGGCTGCAGCCCTCTCCTCTGCAGCGCAGATGTTGACCTCACGGGGAGAGATCCTCTCGGGCGAGCGCCTTCCCCCGCAGCCCTCCACACGAAAGAAAGACCTGCCGGTAGGGAAAACCGAGCCGCGGAGGTGGTAAGGATGGGCTGGCGGGCTCTAACCTCGCTCGTTCTCCCCGCATCGTGCTAAGGGTGGTAGCTGTTTCCGCTGCGAGCGGCTCGGACCCGCTGCTGCTCTGCAGCCGCCCACCTGGCCTTTCTTTGAGGTGGAAAAGCTCGCTGGGCTGAAGGGACCGGCACGTCAGAGGCGCGCAGTGTAGGGAGGTCAGGGAGGAACGGAAGAGGCCCCGGGAAATTAGCTTCCCCACATGGGGTTGGGCTGCCATCTCGGGCAGGGGAGGCTTTGTAAAATAATTCACTTTACCTTCGAAAGCAAAGGGAAGATGGGAGCGCCTGAAGCCAAGTGCCTCCTCAGGGCTCCGGTTGCAAGGAGGAGCCCTGACTGGCCCCACGTGGCTGCGCCAAACACCGTGGCAGCAAGGCAGAAGGGAAAGCAACAGTGGCCCGAACCCGAAGGTCTCCCAAATATCTAAGCTATCGCCGCCCGCCCACCCACCCAAAGATGCAAGTGGGGAGGAATTAAGTCACTCCCGAAAAGACGTCCTAGCCGTTTTTGCGGGGGTCAAAAAAAAAAAAGGCCCAGCCTTATTATGTGAGAAACACGGTAGAAGTACTGTTTCATAATTCTTATTTTGTAATTCCTGAAAATCTTTTGAGATTTACACAGATTTACACAGTCACATGCTCAAAATCACTTAAGAAGTACTCATTTTTTTTCTTTTAAATGTTACTAAATTATTAACATTAGTTTGTAGAACTAAATGGATCGGAACATGAACAAAATATGTTGTACTTCAGCATGCCTTCTGTAAAATGGTGCTTTTCTTTCCTGAAAACTCTAGGGTATAGCTGATATCCTCAGTCAACATATCCCAAGTTCATAATTAAGTATATATGTTAAGAGTTAGTAAAGCTGTCTTACAAATGTGACCAGATTTAGATCTGTTTACATTCCATAATTTTGAAACTGATCTGCCTTGCTGGTTTCAGCAGAATGCTTCCTTTTGCTCTGCCCCCCCTAACTGTGCACAGATCTACTGCTTGCTTTTTACTGACATTGCATTTCCAGTTTGATTGAGGTGTTTGTTTCATCTGCATTTGCTTGTGGTGCTCCTTTTTGGAGATTTCTTGGGGAAGCTGCTGGGAATAGTGGCTTACTTGGGCAGAGAGGGGCATCTGTCACAACTTGTTTAATATTTACATGGAAAATGTCTTTCTCAAAGGCTTTCGGTGCCCCATGTTTTACAGTACATGAACAGTTGGCTAGTCCAGGTGTTTCCTCTCCTCTTTGCGTGATATGTGACTTGGAAATTCAAGAGAAGAGTTGCAGAATGGAAGAGCTAAGGGTTTGTATTTACCTATTCTAACTGCTTAGGAGATAGAAGGGTTTGGGGCACAACAAACAGCTTCCTCTCCCCTTTCCTGGAAACTATATTTTTGAACTGAGGTGTTAAATCAGTATACTTTAATGACTTAACCAGCCTCTGAAATAAAGCATTGATCAGTTTTTGTTTTTAGCCAAAAGTCTGAAAATACTGCCTTACCATCATGTAGGTTTAAACACCATAATATCTATTGGATGTTATAATTGTAGTCACTAAATTTCAACTTTTAAAACTAAATTATTCTTAAAATTATATTTAAATATAAAAATTAATGTTATCTTTTTGTTTTATTCACTCCTAAATGTGAGTGTTTAGTATTTAACTATTGTTATTTTTCGTTCATTACTGTTATTATTATTACTGTTATATTACTGTTAGCTTTTCTAAAATAGCTCAGATTCCTAACGTGCTTTGTGTCTTTTTACAGGACAGTCGGCCCAATATGTCAAGACCTCTGATCACTAGGTCCCCTGCATCTCCTTTGAACAATCAAGGCATCCCCACACCAGCACAACTCACAAAATCCAATGCACCGGTTCATATTGACGTGGGTGGGCACATGTACACCAGCAGCTTGGCCACACTAACTAAATATCCTGAATCAAGGTAATTCTGAGGACTACGTTGCATTTTTCCAGAAGCTCTGTTAACTTACTCCCTTTTTTCTTTTAGTTTTTATGCTAATTCTTTATTTGGTATTAAATCTTTTCATGTAAAAGTGTGACCCAAGTTTCTGGGTGCCTTAAACTGGTTGTTAGAAAACCTTTCACTAAAGGAAATCCAACAATGTTTCTTTGCTCAAGAGCCACTTAATTTGCATCATATGCCTGAATTACATCATTCCATGTTGATATCTTGTATTATATTTTTCAACACATCTCCTGACAACTTATGTTGTTTCTACGCCATTATGTTTTGATGGGAAACTACTTAATATTTTTCATAACTAATGATGCAACTGTTAAAAAAGCTAAATGGTATTTTGGGGTATTGAAAAAAAAACCTGAGATATCTTAAACACTCTGTATATACAAAAGAGGGAGTGGACACATTTTCAAAGGACAGTGTCAGGACCAGTGGATTACAATTTGAAGAAAGTAAGCTCAACTAGGCATTGGGAAGAACTTTGCAACTGTACAAGCTATCAGTCAATGGAACAGACTGCCACATGACATGGTGAGTTCTCTTTTACAGTAGGTCTTCAGACAAAGGCTGGATGATCATCTGTTCCAGATTTGCTAGTGGATTTTTTCACTGAACAATGGGTTGGACTAAATGACCTATCTGGTCATTTCCATTGCTATAATTTTATTAGTATACTTTACAGTAAAGTGGCTTTTGCATTGTTGTTCTTTTCATATGGATGTCTGCATTTTTCAGACAACAGATGTATTAAGAGTCTGCCCTAAAACATCCTCTTACTATCTAAATCAATGTATTCAGTCAGTTAAAACAAGAAAGAGATGCTGTTACTTCCTTGAAGCTATTTTATCCCAGAAGCTCCTTAAACTAAGCTGCCTCAAAATAATTATGGTAGTTGCTAGACTTTTCTGTGTGGCTCCATAAAATTAATAAACAAAAAGCATCTGGTACGCAGCAAGTTTGTAATACCAACAGCACACAGTTTTTAAATCATTCAACCATGCAGCAAAAGAAAAAATAGCAAAAAGAAAAAGGAACAGCTCTCTTATTCTAGCCTAACAGCACAAACTTTCATCGTCTCTGATAATCAAAAGATAATTCAAAAGAGATTATTAATTAAATAGTGCTTATTTTATCAGATTCTCAAATAGTTCACAAATTGATGGCTAAGTGAAACCGTGATTGCTTACAAATTTACTTCAGTTTTCCTTTGCTTTACGGATCTGCAAAGGTCGTAAATGCAAGGTTTGGTTGTAGAATAGAATAGAATAGAATACTTTTATTGGCCAAGTGTGATTGGACACACAAAGAATTTGTCTTGGCGTAAATACTCTCAGTATACATAAAAGAAAAGATACATTCATCAGGAGTCGAGAATCATAAGGTACGACACTGAATGATAGTCATAGGTTACAATAAACAATCAATAATACTAGGAAACAATATAAATTGTAAGTATACAAGCTACAAAGTTACAGTCATACAGTCACAAGTGGGAGGGGATGGGTGATAAGGAGTGATGACAAGATTTAACAGTAATAGTAGTGCAGACTTCGTAATAGTTGAACAGGGTTGAGGGAATTATTTGTTTAGCAGAGTGATGGCTTTCGGGAACTTGTGTCTAGTTGTTCTGGTGTGCATTGTTATATAGCGTAAAGTTCATTATTTTCATAACTAAGCAGTCACTAAATGAGGCAATCTTTAAGCAAATTGTAAAGTAACCAAATATATTAATATATTTCCTTGCATCAGTTTTCTTCAGAAATATTGCATCGTTTATTTTTAGAAAACATTATTAAATCTGTTGATGACAGATTGGGGGAAGGACTGTAGATTTCTAGGATTTGGATTTGGAATTCACTATTTCCACTTCTTTTATAAAATATGAAAATTGTACAATTTGTAGGGAGAGCACAATATAATTAAGAAACAAAAAACAGTAAAAGTCCTTGAAATACTTGACATAATAAAGCAACAGCGGAATGGAGTACTCTGTTTAATAAAACACAAATTTTGTCAAGCTGGATTATATTGTTCTTGGGCAGGGGTGGGCAAACTACGGCCCGCGGGCCACATCCGGCCCGTTGGACTTTTTAATCCGGCCCGCTGAAGATTGGTCCATATGTAACCGCAGCCACTTTTCAGCTGCTTTCAGACACATCGAGAGGAGACAGTTGAGGCAGAGGGCGGGTGGCAGAAAGCGAGCAGGGTGCCTGGCGGGCTTGTCAGGTGGAGCAGGAAACGGGGGCAGGAGCCCGGAGGAGCGAAGAGAGATGAAACCTGTTGAGGTCTCGCCACAATCCCTTCATGGGGAGAGAAGCCACCGAGCCGGGAGGAGCACAGGATGTTGCCAACTCGCCTCCCCACCCCTCCGTCGTGACTGCGGGAGAAGGATCCCCGAGCGCTGCCCTTGCGGCTGCCACTGATGGAGCCCCGCTTGATTTCGCCTGAGCCGCGTTTGATTTGGAAGGGGGCGTGGGAGGCGGCACCAAAGGAGCGCTCGGGGGTTCGGCCAACCGCCCGCTGAGCAGCTCCGGGTTCCCCACCACGGCCGGCAGACCTTGGGGCTGCTCTCCGGAACCCAGCGCCACGGGACGGTGAAGCCGAGTGGCGGGAAGAGGCGTGTCGAAGCTGCAGTGGCTGGCTCAGATCTCTTGGTCCTGGGGAATCCCCTTCCACCAAGCCTTCCTGCTGCTTTGCTCAGGCGGAGCCCCGAGCACCGCCAGCAGCGAGGAGCACGAGAAGTGCAATGGAGCCACAGGAAGAATTGCGCCCCAAGGAATGACTGGTGGCCGGAGTGGCCAGGACTGGCAGTGGCGGCGAGGGCCCGATCTGCACGGGGGGGCTCTGGGGCAGTTTTCTCCCATGCCTGGCTTCAGAGCGGCCGCCGTGCGCTCTTGGGCATCTGGCTCACTGCACCCTGGGCGCGCCTTTCCCTCGCCTTTCAGCCAGCAGCAGCAACAGCAGCAGCTCCGCCGCCACCTCCTTCCTCCCCTAACGCCCGCTGTTGTGATGCATATTCCCGTAGACCCGAGCACCAGCAGTCACTTCACACCTCCCTCCACGCACGGCCTTCCCCTGTGGTAAGATAGAAGAGAACAGCGGCGCCCTCAGCACACCAGTGTCGGGACCTCGCAGCCAGACCGAGGTGCGCTCGGTGGTGGACGTCCTGGCTGGGCGGAGCGGGCAGGTCCTGGGAGAGGGGTGCAGATGTTTTCTGCCGAGCGGACTTCCCAAGCGCCTGGGAGGACTCGCGGTTTAATGGCAAAAGCAATGGCGGGATGGGCACTGGGCGGGCGGGGGGAAAGGCAGGCGAAAGCCCCCACACATACACACCTCAGCAAGTGGTTTGCACAGTTAGCCACCAGTTTCTTGCAAGAGACTGAAGGCCGGTCTGCTCCCCCCAATTAGACATTGGTTCAAGAGGGAGGGTCAGCCCTGCTACTAATTGGTGGTTCACAGTTTATATGTGGGCACCGGAGGAGTTCTGTTTTGGGGGGTGGGCGTTTATTTATTTTTTATTTTATAAGTGGCCAACTTGTGTAAACTGAGGGGGTACATTCATTTACACACACACACACACACACACATAGAGTCTTTTATTCATAGTGGAAGAATCTGTCTATCTATCTATCTATCTATCTATCTATCTATCTATCTATCTATAATGGTCTTTTATAAAATTGGTTTGGCCCTCGAATGCAGATCTAATTTTCCATGTGCCCCCGACAGAAATTAATTGCCCACCCCTGTTCTTGGGTGATCCAGTCTGACAAAAATTCAGAATATATACTATGTATTATATGATTACATAACATAATATATAATGCTTAATAATACATGTAAGGATATAGTGACTTGAATCTTTTCTGACTAACAAATATGCATAAATGTTAAGGTAAATGTAATGATTTTCCTCACTAAGAGAACCCTATTGGCTATTTTGCGATGTTAGTTTTCTATTTCTTCTACCCTATTCCAACCAAAATCTTGAAAGGGTTCTTCACAATATAAGTTGTTTTCATTTAATCTTACCTTTGCAGTCCAGCTGCTTATATCAAATATGCCTTCTTGTAGTTATCATACATTTTAATTGCTAGCATTAGTTGCATTATTCAATTTAACATGACTTTTATAAAAAAAAAACTATACAATGTGATTTTGTTTTAAATTTCTTTTTTGATCTTTGAAATATCTATTTGTCTTGTTAAAATGAATATCACTATTACAATCAGGAATAAAAGCTATTGCACTGTTTACACAATTGGTCTCTGCCCTTTTCAGAGAAATTTAAGATTTTAGCTCTATATTCTTCAGCATTAAATTATTGTAAAAGTCATTTTAGCTATGACTAATAGAGAAGAGCTATGGCAAAATGGGTAAGTATTATACAGGTAGTTCTCACTTAACTGCAATTGTTGGAATTAGCAATTCTGTTGCTAAGATAAGCAAATCATTATATGGCAGACTTATGACATCTGTTCTATTGCAGTTGTTAAGTGAATTACTTTACACTATATAGAATAGTGACCATGACTTAAAATTTATTGTCTGCTTCTCAGTTGACTTTGCCTGTCGGAAGCCAGCTGTAAAACTCACCCAGTGAGGCAGGATTGCTACAACCATCATAAGCTTGAGGATTATTTTTTCAGAGCCATCATAAATTTGAATGGTTACTAAAATAGGTAGTCATTAACCAAGAAGTAGTTATAATGCCTCCTCAGAAACTAATGGCTAGAGCAATTACTGACTCAAATAACAAGTTCTGCTTTGCTGATGGGAATTGCAGTGACTGAGTATTTTCATATAATAATGATATGTGAACGTTCTGAATTGTAGCTGGCATATGCTGTTGCTTCTGAATAAAGGCATATTGAGTTGTGTCTTGGCTACATATTGTATTCACTTTTATATTCCTGAACCTGGTATCATGTGTTACCACGTTTCTAACCTGTTCCTGCTCCAAATATTATTTTACTTTATTTTGTCAATGTATTATTTATTCATTTATTGTATTTTTTGATCTTGTCTCTAGAAAGGGTGAGAACAATTTATATAATATTTTTATCTTCAGTTTTGTCTCCACAATTCTTCTACCTCAGATGCTAATGGAGCTTTTTTAAAACTGAAGAAAAGGCAACTCTGGCTTCTTCATGACTGCTCATTCATTATTCTTTTCTCACCTTCCTTTGCCATTGATTGTGAGGAAGTCAGCACGTACACAATATCTCAGACTTTCAATCCCAATATTTTAGAGGATATAACTAAAAGAACTTAAATTCTATGGAGATTCTCAATCATCCAGATCATAGTTGTCATAAAGGTCCTTTTTTCAAGAAGCAACTGGACGTTCTGGTTTTTCTTTGAAGACGTTTTGCTTCTTCAGAAGCTTCTTGGATAAGAAGCAAAAATCGTCGAAGAAAAACTAGAAAGTCCAGTTGCCTCTTGAAAAAAGGACCTTTGGGACAAGTGGGATACTTTTTCTTTTTTCCTGCTTCGTTTAAAATGCAGTTTCTATAAAAGATATGACCTATGCATTGACTAGCAGATATTTATAGGGCTACTGTCAATAAGCAGGATACCTTCTACTTACAGATTTTGGCCATAAATCTTTAGTATTTTGAAGCATAATAATTAATTATTTGCTTCTGAGAAATATTTCTAAACTGCATCCAGTACATTTCAAAATGAAAAATCTTATGCAGGTATTTCCTAAATTGCTATATAGTTGCTAAGTAATTTAATGTACAATGTCTATATAATTGCAGTATTAAACAGATTCATAACTTTGCAGCCAACACCCATGACCACCCACAGGGCATGTTTGAAGCTTCAGGATATAGCTGCCAAGTTCCAGAATGTTTCTAGCTTGCTTTACTCCACCTTTTTTTTTGCTTTGTGTTTGGAAAAGTTTATCCTTTGAGAGATTTGTTTACAAGTGCTTCGTTAAGTGGATTGTGAAAAGATAAAGATCTTTTGGGTTCAATGCCATTTTCTTCAAACTGATATTTTAGCAATCAAAACTTTATTTAATTATATGTAGCACTGATGATTACATATCAGTAACCTCCTCTTTTAAGATTTTGTTATTGTTGTTGCTCCTGTTTTATGGCCTACATGGTTTTTATATGATTGCTGGTACAGGCCGATATATGTGTCCAGGATAGCACAATTCTCTAGATGCTATAAGTTCATTTTTGAGAGCACCATTTAATATAAATTTTCATCTCAATTATTTTGAAGGAGTTAAGTTTTTTTTAAAGTACTCACTGTGATCAAAATTTTAATTGCCATGGCAAGTTTTCCTACTAATGAATATAACCTTTAGAATAAATGAAATTTAATTCCTTGGGTTTTTATCAATGGCCATGCTAGTTTGGATGTGAGAGTTGGTCCTTATAGCATCAGATTTGGAAAAGCTGCTGTATTCAGTTTAGAATAAAATAGAAGCTAGGGAGATAACATCTATAGATCTTGGAACATATATGCTTTTCTACTGATAGTTTTAAAAAGAGGAAAACTGTCATAGATTGGGATAAGTCAGATTGAATATCTTGATTAGGGAAAGTTTTAGTCACAAAGCAAGCCAATAATAGGCAAGAAGACAAAAGTTTAATAATGTTTAGTTGGAAAAAAATAGAAAGAATAGAAGAAATTAAAAGAATGAAAAACTGCATTGCATTAAAAACTGGATTAAAAATTAAATGCAATTGATTGCAAACTGGACTATATGAAAGATCTTGGAGTCCTATTTAAATGTTTGATTAACTAGAATCTGTGGTAAATGAAAGTTAATTGCTAGTGTGGAAGTAGTTTGAATATCATATTTAGTTTCTGATGTCTACAGTCTAGCAGTCATTGAATCAGAAAATTATTTACCTATTGATCTCAGCTTCTCAGCTCTGATATATTCTTGGATAATAAAGGAACTGAACTGTTTCAATTGAATAAAATAAGTCTTTCCTTTGTATTACAGGGGGGAATTGAACCAGATCCTCTGAGTGGATTTGGTGCTGTATCAAAAGAAAAAAAAATGTCACTAGAAGAGAGAGCCGGCAGGGCATTTGAAAAAGTTAGAACTGCTTGAAAACTCTGATAAAAGATGATAAATATTATAACCCTATATTAATAATGCAATTAAATATGCCTTTTGAAGTGTGACATATAAAATGTATTTTATTTAGTAAACAATCCATTATATTTTTATTCAACTTTTAGTCATTTTTTTCCTCCCAGCAGTTGCTGGGACAAGTCCTGCTATTTTTTGGCAAGATTTCAGGACTGTTGTGCTGTTGCCTGCTTTCTAGGGCTGAGAGAGTGACTGGCCCAAAGTCATCCCCTGGTTTTGTGCTTAAGGCAGGAATAGAACTCCCCCTCTCCCAGCTCCTAGCCTGGTGCTACAATTTTTTTCCTTTATGTAATTTAACTCAACTTGCAGTTTCAATATCCTAGGAAAATATTTTTACCAATTCAAATACTTTTTAAAGTTTTTCTGAAGTCCATATTTGAGGAATGAATTGTGAAAACAAGAACTGAATTCCTTGAAGATTTTACAATCAGGAGGAGTCTAATAGCACCTTTTTTCAATTAACAAATTTTATTGGAAAGAATAAGCTTTGGTGAACTGGTGTTTACTTCATCAGGTGCATAGAGTGGCATGATAGACATAGAATTTAAATTGGGATGACTTGGGGGAAAAGCTAGGGGAAGACCATATGCAGATTACATGTGATACAGATTATAAATAGGATCTATAATAATTGTAACACCATAAGAAAACATTGTGCTTCTTGAGACCTTTTGAAATAGTCCAAAACCTTTGTAAGTGCAGCAATGCTTTGCTTAATTGTGCTATTGAAGTCTCTTTTTTTTTTTCAAATTTGTCACTTTGAGATCTGTAATGGAATATTGTGGAAGTTTGAAACGTTCTCCTTCCTAGTTTTGAGCCCTATGTTAAACTTGTGACCATTGTTATTGCTGTTTTTGCAAAGTTTGCTTCCTTTGTCCTATGTAGAATCCAGAAGGACATTGCTTGCAGATGATTGTTTTGAGGAAAAGCATTTGTACTGTATGTACTGTTGATGCCTGTGATTATGTTCTTGAATTAAATGAGGAGTTTGGGTTTGTAGCAGGATTTGGTTCCTAGGTTGGCATGTTGTTTCTTTTTTATTTGTGAAAACTAGCTTCAGGTTGAGTGATTGCCTATATGCAGGTATGGAGCTGGCACTCAGTCCCTGAGAAAGTGCAGCGTTATTATCCAGTATGGGCTATAGTTTATTAATAGTAAGCTTGAATGGCTTGAGCAGACAGTATAAATAATAAAGAAATAGCTTATGCTATAAACTGTTTTCTTTAGAAGTAAAGAAGTTCTGGACCCTTTTGAAGGCAGCCTCACTTATAACACAATGTAATAATCTAACCAAAAAGTTACCAGGGTGTGAATAACTTGTGGAGCTGCTCCTTTCTTAGCAAAGTTGTAGTTGGTAAGTTGACCATAACTAGTAAAAGACTCTTCAGGTTACTGTGGCCATCTGGATCTCTTGTTACAAGTGATGGATCTAGGAACATTGCCAAAAACTGCAAACCTGCTTTTTTAGGATGAGTGTGGACTACACCAGGACAGGCAAGGCTTGACTCAAGTGGACAGATGCATCACTCATAAATAGTAGCTTCATCTTGCATGGATTATGTCTCAATTTATTGGCCATCTAGTCCATTTGCTGTCCAGACACTAGTTCAGAATACTAAATGCCTCAATTGTGTTAGATGAAAGAAAAGGCAAAGCTGGGTGTAATCTGCATATTAATGGCACCTCAATCCATATTGTTGGATGACCTCTCTCAGTAATTTTGTATAAGAATGGAGGATAAACAGAGCCCTGGGGCAGTCCATAACCTAACTGTCATAAAGAAGAATTTAAACTTTAGCACCAGTTTCTGGAAACAATCTTCTAAATAGAAATGGAATCTTTGTAATACAGTGCCCATCCTGACAGCCTGTCCAGGATGAAAACTGTGATTGATCTTATTGAAAGCCATTAAGAGAACCAGATGGACAAACAGGGTCATGTTTGGTCTTTTCACAGCGTGATCAAGGCAGTTTCTGTCCTGAAATTGTACTGAGACATATCATCATCATCATCATCATCATCATCATCATAAAAAATAATAATAATATCAGTTTTATCAACAGAGAATGGCCTTGAATGACCACTATCCACTGAAGTATCTTGCCAAAGAAGGAAATATTGGCCATAGGCCTGTTTATTTATTTAGTTAGTTAGTTTATTCATTCAATTTATGTGGCTATTGTCTCATATTCATGATTCAGAGTCACATAAAAAAACAACACACAAACCAGCAGCCAAGGTAAAAAAACACAAAAACTCAGCAATAGCAAATTAACATAACTAATGTTGTGGTTCAGATTTGATTACTTAGAAGTGGCCCAAGCATTGCTTCTTTAAATGTATTTAGGAACCCGGATACAGAAGGTCCTCAACTTCATTTATATCCACCATATGAGATGAGCCATGAGTACATTTAAGTTATTTGTGTTCCTTCTGCTACAGTTTTCCTCAAGACATTTATATTGGGCAGATTTTCTTATCAGTGGAAAATCTCCCTTTCCACAGCCACAAAGTACGCATCTGGTATAATTTAAAAGAGGCTGTAATATTATTTGAAAAGAAAAAAGTCTGAACAATGTTGTGGCTGTTTTGTGAAGTTATCTGAATATAAGGACAATGTATACATGGTCACAAGATACAATATTTTCCTCCCTCATACATAAACATAAAGATCTAATTTGCACTACTGCTTTTCTTTTTATTCTTGTTAAAGGTAGTAATTAATTTATATTCTTGTGCAAGTAGACATTATGTTTTGAGTGACAGTAATTTATGGCTTCAGTTAAGGAGCTATAACCACAAATTCTAAATAGTAGCAACAAACATTTTCCGCCTACAAAGTCTCTTGAAAAGTAGATTCTAAATTTTCCTGGACATATAGTTAGAATGAGATCCAGGTTTACTCAGGTTCATCAAGACTTTTCTAGGCTTTTTTACCCATCTGAAAATTGATTTCTTTTTAAATAGCTTAAGATGACGCTTCAGGCTTCACAACTTATATTAAAAAAATGAATTCTCTTCTTGTCTTAGAGCACCCCAAATAGTCAATACTAAATTGACAAATGATCCTTTAAGTATATCTATTGAATCTATTTTCTTCAGGCCCTTGTGGGAGATAATTCATCAAAAGTATCCCTATCTTAATGATTCATTTCAGGAAAAAGAAATAAGGTGAAAATTGGATAACTTCCCATTTCATTCTTAGCTTTGTAAGGAAAGAATTACAAACATTGGGGTAAACTACCGTTAGCCAGAGTACACGCTAAACTAAAATGTTTGGGATTGCATACATCATATTTTAAAACACAAGCAAAAGGCTTTATCTTGCAACCTTATAAAGTGTTCATAAGTAAAATATAAAACATTTTACAAAAATGTTATTTGGAGGAAAACATCAACTATTTCTTTTGGAAATAGGTTTCTGTTAAAGAAGGTTACATAGCAGATATTTTCTGAAAAGGAAGTGAAGGAATGGGTAATTGCAGGTATGCTTTCCGTCCCTACATTGCTTACCTTTTATTAGGAATGCTTTGATATTCCAAGGGCACATTTGAACAAAATAGTATTTTTTGATTTAATTTTAACATGATTATATTAGTGTTAAACTATTTTTCTATTTTAACTATTTATTTAATTCATTTTTGACACTTACATGCCATCTTTCTTCCAAAGTTCAAGGAAATGTATATAATGGCTTATTATAGCTTCACAAGAATTCAAGAATTCAGTTGGGCTGAGAAAGTGATTAAATAAAATTTTCATGGTTTATAGTAGGTCTAATATCTCCAGATTTAATCCAGAGTTATAACCACTACATCATTAGCTTTTTAGTATTAGTGATTTAGTCTTTCATGTATTATGAGAATGGGGAGAATCAGCTTTCAGCAAGTTCTTTTCACTTTTGGAGAGTCCTGTATTTGATTTTTGTTACTCGCTAGTCAGATTTCTACTGTTCAGTTTACAAAGGTCTTTGATATGCATCTAAAGATGCAAGCAGCCTCTCATTTACAGAATTGTCAGGCTTCCAGCTCCTTCCACTATAAAAACAAAATGAAAACAGAAAGAGAATTTTGTCCCTAAACATTGTCTATAAAAGATGCCTCATTTGAAAATAGATTATTTGCTAAACTTCTTGTGCTATCACTTTACTCTTTCTTCCAATAAATGTTATTCACGAGTTCTAAATGTTTTATTTTGGGGGATAATTTTTTTCCTGTCCATATTGCTAGGAGGAACTTCCAACAGATTTTTAAAGTTGCCTGTTTTTTACAGGTTTGTTTAAACTTTTTGATATATTAATAATGTCATAGTTGTTCTTTATTATTGTTCAGAAAATAAAAAAAATAATAATTTGTGAAACAGAACTTAAGAATGTCTGCATTTCATTTTATAAAGCAAATGGACAGGAAAACAGAAATCTCTTGAACATTCAAGAGCAGGGTTTGAAAGCAAAAGCAGATTCTTTGAAGTCAGGAATCCAAAGCATGAACTCAAAATAACATTCAAAATAAAACACTTAACCAAGGAGGTAAACTCTTCTGTAGCAGCAATTTGGAGTCTCTCTCCAGTGCTCTCAAGCAACAATTGCCAGCCTCAGGTGTGGGTATATAAGTAGCTTATTACCTGTATGGTCGGTCACTGGTTCTCTTTATTTCCTCCTTAGGAAAACTTTCCAGTTTGAGAAACCAATCATTTTCTCTACTTGGGTAATCAGGCCAGGCAGCATATAATGGTGAGAGAACTTTGTTTCTGCAGTCCTGATAACAGTAATCTAACAGGTGCTTTCTCTGTAATTTTGTTGTTGTTATGTCACATTTTTTTATCTCTCTCAAACTTCATTTTCAAACACCCACTTGCTTCTGCATCAGACTAATCTTAATGCATAGCAGTCACAAAAAACAGCAGATAGTCATGTGTTGCTGCTATGGTTCTTTAGTCTGGAATGCTTTTCATTCAGTGCAACAAAATTGAATAGTTAAAATATTATTCTAGGGTGTGTTTCCGGTTTTTGGAATGACTTCAGTGGACCAAAAGAGTATGCTAAAAAACTAAAATAAAGTGCTCGAATGTTCTATCCCGAGGCCTTTCTTTAAAATTCTGGATTAAGAGGCATGATAATCTCCTTAGTTACTATTCTTGGGTCTTATTAGCAGCTGATCTGATAACCTTTCTCCATGACTTGTTGATAATTGTAAAAATTGCTTAGTAGAAACAGCCATTCAGTAGGTTCAGAGTGAAATTCATAGTGGAATTCAACATTTTTTCTATTATTACTCATATTTTCAGTCATATTTGATATAAATCATTATTTGGGGCAAAATGTGTCCTTGTTTTGAAACATCTAGGATGCAAAAGAATGTCAGTGGGACCAATCCGTTTATTTCATTTTTAAATTCATTAGTTGTTCATGTGCTTGCTATAAAAACAACTTTTCTAATCTTCAATCTTGTTAATTTTATGAATAGTTTATTTTCCTATAACTGTATAGCTGTTTTCTGCCTTGAGCCACAGTGAAGCTGACAAAAATTACCAATTTCATCATGTATCTGCTTAGAAGTTCAGAAACAAATGTTAAACAAATGTGAGAAAGTGTGAGAAAGTGACCTTTTGAGAAAGGAGGATGAGGTACAAAGAGGGGAAGAAGCATTAAAGCATAATTTAAGAATGAAGAGACTTTATAAATGAAAGAACTATTTTCACATGGTCCTGGAATGTAGAAAAAGTTGGACAACATAATTGAACCTAACAATAACAATTTTCTATATGTGAAAATATTGAATAAAATATCTTTGTTATCAACAAATGCTATCACCATTATAGATAGTTTTATTCTCTACAGTTTAGCATAGGCTTGGATAAATAACACAGGCTGGACATTATGATGTATGGTAAAATGTTGCATGTTTCTACATGCTAAAGTGTGTGTGTGTGTGTGTGTGTGTTGTGCTAAAATACAGTGGCAGATGTATAAAATATGTTTTTCACAGTCCTGTTTCCTGATGCAGTTTGGATGGAATGGACACCCTGTGAATAATGAGTCTGCTCTTAGCAGTTCGTTTTGCTAGATGTGTGAGCTCATAGTTGAGCTTTATCTTATTGTGGTGAATTCAGGTAGCCTTTGCTTTATAACTATTTGTTCAGAGACCATTCAAAGCTATTGTGGCACTGAAAAAAGTGATTTACGAATAGTCCTTTCACTTATGGCTATCACAGCATCTTTAAGGTAATGTGATCAACATTTGATTGCTTGCCAAGTGGCATATATTTACGACAGTTGCAGTAGCCTGGGGGTCACATGATTGCCATTAACAACCTTTCAGACCAACACTCAATAAGCAAAGCCAGTGAGGGAAACCAGATTTACCTAATAGTGCAAAAAAGGCTCATAAAATTAGACACGGCTCACTTAACCACCACCTTGCTTAGCAGTGGAAATTCTGGTCCCAGTTGTGTTTGTAAGTCGAGGATCTCCTGTAATGGTTACTGATAAGAAATAGAATCGATCTAGATAGGGAACAGGCATTAATATAAGGGAAACAAAGAAAAATTTGGTGAAGGGGGAGAGGTAAATAAAGAACTTTCTTAAAGACCCGAGAAATAGAATTTTGAGTTCCTGTTCCATTCATTTGAAATCTTGGGAAAGTTGTGGAAAGCCTGTAGTGGTAGCAGACCATAGAACATGACTGAGAATGAAACAACAGCTCAGTCAAAGAACCCCAAGACCATTCCCACCAACACTGGCAGAGCAAGCCATTACTATATAAAAGGAGAGCAAACCCGACTTCTTACTAGTTCTGATGCTATTACCTTGATTGGTAATGAAATATCTGCAACAAAACAATCAAGCTTGGAAAGCACTAAGGATCCCACAGTTCAACCCTGAGTACCAATATTCTCTTCTGTCAGTAGTGTTCTCTGCCAGAACAGGTATGTGGATGTGACAAAAACTCAAATATTTAGCTAACAATTATTTCTTCCTGCTAATATATATGAGGACAAATCATCTTAGGCTCCCAATGTTTAGGAATGAGTCTTAAGAAGCTGATAGCTTCAATACTCCAAAGTGGGAGGGGGGGACACTACAAATGAATTATTGATTGTGCAAATGGTGTCAGCGGGAGATTAGTTTTTGAAAACATGGTATGAATTTTCTAAGTGATGAATTACCAGCACCAGGTTGGTTGTACTTTTTAAGGACTAAGAAAACTAGATTTGGCTAAAGTATGATAAGGTGGATCATGAGGACTTTAAACTGAATTCTGTGAATGATAGATGAAAACCCTGATGTAAGGCCCTTACATCAAGAGTGTTGTGCTCTATAGAAAGAGGGGAGAGTGTTCATTAGAAAAATCAAAGAATATTCATGTGAGAATAACTTGGTAAGAACTCGAGCAGAAGTTATCAAAACAATAGATGGGGATTGCTTCTTGCATTGAAAATACACTGCTCAAACAAATAAAGGGAACACTTAAACAACACAATGTAACTCCAAGTCAATCATACTTCTGTGAAATCAAACTTTCCACTTAGGTAGCAACACTGATTGACAATCAATTTCACATGCTGTTGTGCAAATGGAATAGACAACAGGTGGAAAGCATAGGCAGTTAGCAAGACATCCCCAATAAAGGAGTGATTCTGCAAGTGGTGACCACAGACCACATCTCAGTTCCTATGCTTTCTGGCTGATGGTTTGGTCACTTTTGAATGCTGGGGTGTTTTCACTCTTGTGGTAGCATGAGACGGAGTCTACAATCCACACAAGTGGCTCAGGTAGTGCAGCTCATCCAGGATGGCACATCAATGCGAGCTGTGGCAAGAAGGTTTGCTGTGTCTATCAGCGTAGTGTCCAGAGCATGGAGGCACTACCAGGAGACAGGCCAGTACATCAGGAGATGTGGAGGAGGCCGTACGAGGGCAACAACTCAGCATCAGGACCACTACCTCTACCTTTGTGCAAGGAGGGACAAGAGGAACACTGCCAGAGCCCTGCAAAATGACCTCCAGCGGGCCACAAGTGTGCATGTGGCTGCTCAAACGGTCAGAAACAGACTCCATGAAGGTGGTATGAGGGCCCAATATCCACAGGTGTGGGGGTTGTGCTTACAGCCCAACACCATGCAGGACGTTTGGCATTTGCCAGAGAACACCAAGATTGGAAAATTCGCCAGTGGCACCCTGTGCTCTTCACAGATGAAAGCAGGTTCACACTGAGCAGATATGACAGGGTCTGGAGATGCTGTGAAAAAAGTTCTGCTGCCTGCAACATCCTCCAGCATGACCAGTTTGGCAGTGGGTCAGTAATGGTGTGGGGTGGCATTTCTTTAGGGGGCCGCACAGCCCTCCATGTGCTTGCCAGAGGTAGCCTGGCTGCCATTAGGTACTGAGATGAGATCCTCAGACCCCTTGTGAGATCATATGCTAGTGCATTTGGTCCTCGGTTCCTCCTAATGCACAACAATGCTAGACCTCATGTGGCTGGACTGTGTCAGCAGTTCCTGCAAGACGAAAGCATTGATGCTATGGACTGGCCTGCCCATTCCCCAGACCTGAATCCAATTGAGCACATCTGCAACATCATGTCTCGCTCCATCCACCAACGCCATGTTGCACCACAGACTGTCCAGGAATTGGGGGATGCTTTAGTCCAGATGTGAGAGGAGATCCCTCAGGAGACCATCCACCACCTCATCAGGAGCATGCCCAGTCATTGTAGGGAGGTCATACAGGCACGTGGAGGCCACACACGCTACCGAGCCTCATTTTGACTTGTTTTAAGGACATTACATCAAAGTTGGATCAGCCTGTAGTGTTTTTTTCCACTTTAATTTTGAGTGTAACTCCAAATCCAGACCTTCATGGGTTGCTGCATTTGATTTCCATTTATAATTTTTGTGTGATTGTGTTGCAGAACATTCAACTATGTAATGAACAAAGTATTTAATAAGAATGTTTCATTCATTCAGATCTAGGATGTCTTATTTTTGTGTTCCCTTTATTTTTTTGAGCAGTGTATATAAGAAAATTGATCAGGGCTAAACCTCACTAACTCTTCATTCAGTTATCACAGTCCTGGAATACCTGGTTTGTTAAGCAATTGCATGGGACTCCCACATAAGGATCACAAGGTTCCTCAGTGTGGGAGAGACTCTGGGAGAGTCCTAGGATCTTGCTGAATCCAAGCAGGATTTTTGAGCAGGGTTACTAATAAAAATAAACAAAAAGTATGCTAGATACAGACCAGCATGATGGTTCCAGATCATTGTATGAAACTTCCATGTTCTTTTTATTTTTTAATACCACATTTACACCACTTTTTTTACACCACTTTATGCCATCTGAAGAAAGTCTAAAGGCAAAGCTCTATTTTCATCTGACATTTTGCAGTGGGAATTGTAAAATGGCTAGGAAGAGGGGTCTGAAACAAGAACATTTTAAGAATTTGGGGATGGACTGATTACAAGCACAAATGTAGGAAGAAATAAGAAGATGAGCTGTAATGGTAATCTGAAGGTGATTGTCCTGAAACAAGAGTATTTTGCAAGCTGTGACTTTAATAGAAGAGCAGGGTTAGGGTTGTTAAATTGCTAGGCAATGAAACACCATTTTCTTCTTTAATGAAAGAGAGTAGCTATTTTCAAGCTGAAACCCATATAAAATTGAGCAAATTTATTTCTTCCCTTTTAAAATATGAACTAAAACAGCATTGGATTTTGGTGTTTTATTTCCAATGAAATTGTGTTATTTTAAAATTTGTAAGGTTGTTATTACAAATTTTGTAATATGAAAGACAAATTTAGAGGAGACAATCAAATCTTTGAATTCTACCTGAAAAGTGCCAGTGAAGTTTATGGAGTAGTGTTACATGGGGTTATCAAGGTATATCCATATGTAGCTACTCATCCTGATGTTTTGTGGACCAACTGCAGTTATTGATTCTCCTCCATGCTGCATCGAGAGCCCAGGATGGGTTGACTCCTTCCTATGATGTCATAGCTGAGTCTGTACTAAGATATAAAAGCCAGCCCCCAGGAGAGACCCCAGCTTTTGACTCAGCTTTTTTCAGTCAGTAGCTGTGTCTCTGAAAGCGTTTCTGTTAGATAGCAATCACCAGTGATCTTCAGTACTTTTTTCCTCTCTTCAAGCAGCTCCCAGGACAGCTGCTCTTCCAGGAGAGCACGTCTGTCTCTCTCTCTCTCTCTCTCCCCCCCTCTCCCTCCCCCCCTCTCCCTCTCCCCTAAGAAGGCAATTCAGGCTGAATTGAGGGCAGAGAAGCGCAGACATGCAGCTCTAGAGAGGCAATTCAAGAGAAGGGAGTGCAACTACAGCATGTTTCAGTTGATACTCATGGGCCCCAACCAAGCCCTCCCAGGGGAGGAGAAGTTATCTATGAGTCTTTCCATCCTCCATCTTGGTCTCCTGAGGCTCTTGCTGTACAGTCAGATCCTCAGGATTTAAGCAGATCTGGGCCTTATTTCCAACAGACTTCTGGGCCCTATGCTCCTCCCCTTCCCTCCAGGCCTCAAACCTCTCCTCAATCTAGGCCTGAAGCCACCTTCACTCCCACAGCAGCAGGCCCTCGGCCTTCAGCCTCTACCTTTGAGCATAGACCAAGGGATATCCAAGATGTAGTCTCATCAGCCATTAGGCAGGGATTGGCTGAAGGCTTCAAGCAAATTCTTCAACCTCTGGAAAGGGTTCAGGCAGACATCCTCTGCATTGGTCTTCAAACCTACTCTCTTCAGGCCATTACTCATCAAGGCCTTGGTCACTGCCAAGCTGTCACTGGAGGAAGTGGCTCCCCAGTCACAAGGAAATCCCTCTAGCCAAGGGGATTTACTCTCTGCAAGCCTGTAGTGCATGGAGAGGTTTTGCCTTCTCCCATTTTGTTCCTGGACATGGTCAAGGAACAATGCGCTTCTCCTTTGGCAGGTCCTCACCCATCTTCTCTAGATAAGTGTTTCTACAATGTCAGCACAGCTCTGGACAATGCCCTGGCAGGGCCTTCTGTTGATATTCTGGTTCTGGCCTCGTTCTCATCTTCTGGCACTCCCACAGAGCCAGAAGATATCCTGAAACTGGATGATAAACATTCCGAACAGACCCTCAAGCGCAATCACCAGGCTACTGCTTGGGCTATTTGGTCTTCAACAGCAGCATCCTTCTTCATCAGGGCATCCATACGGTGGCTGCACCAACTCCAAAATAGATTGCCTGGTTCTGACCTTCGGTCTGACCAAGACCTTAATAAGATTATTGCAGTAGCGGAATTCACTGCGGATGCTACTCTCAATTCCGCCAAATTTGCATCCAAGGCCATGGCATCTTCTGTAGCAGCAAGAAGACTTTTATGGCTCTGAAATTGGCAGGCGGAGTCACGCCGAAAATGGAAGCTGGCTTCAGTTCCTTTTGCAGGCAATAAGCTTTTTGGTGATACTCTGGAACCTTATCTCATCGAAACCAGAGATAAACGTAAAATTCTCTCTTCCTCTGGGAAGAAAGCCGACTATCGCCCTGCTCCTTATCTCCCTCCTGCCTTCCGAGCAGAGAGCTCATCTTGCTTCCCCCGCTCTCACAGGCCATACTCACAACACCAAATCCAACGGGAGGAAACATCTGGCAGGCAACAACCTTCTGGTAAACAGCCCTTTCGGGGGGAAGGGGGTTGTTCCTTCCGTCGCTCAAAGTAATCCCTCGTTCTCCCCACCCATCGGAGGTCTCCTAGCCTTCTTTGCCTCCAAATGGGAGGAGTCAACGACGGACGCCTGGGTGCTCAGCACTATTAGGTCAGGGTTACAATTGAACTTCCTAACCCCAACCCCCAAAATTTTTTGATCTGTCCTGTGTCTCGGGATATTTCCAGGCAAGCCCTCATGAATCAAGCCATTCAGCACCTTCTTGAAATCAGGGCTATTCAACTTGTTCCCCCGTCTCAATGGGGATGTGGGCTTTACTCTCGCCTTTTCATCGTTCCCAAAGCCTCAGGGGGGTGGCGAGCCAACCTTGATCTAAAATTTTTCAACCAATTTGTAAAATATAGGCGATTTAAAATGCAGACGCTGCGTTCTATTTTAGATAGCGTTCGGGAGGCGACTTCCGCTCTTCCATTGATCTCACTGAGGCTTACCTCCACATCCAATTTGGCCTCATCATCGCCAGTTTCTCCATTTCTGTTATCAGAATACCCATTACCAGTATCGAGCACTTCCCTTCGGCCTCTCATCGGCTCCAAGGTCTTCACAAAGGTTCTGGCAGAATTGGTGGCATCTCTGCGTTCTATTCCAGTGAGGATCCAATGCTACTTGGACGACATTTTGATTCTTTCCTCTTCCATCCTTGCGTCCCATCTGGATCTGCAAATTACCCTGTCATGTCTCCAGAGCCACAGATTTTCCATCAACACCAAAAAGAGCCAGCTCTCTCCTACAACTAAATTGCAACACTTGGGAGCAGTCATCGATACCATGTCGTGCCAGGTTTTCCTGTCCCCAGCTAGTGGAAAGAGCCTTGCAGAGATCATCAGCCAGATCCAGCAACATCAAATTGTCCCCCTGTCGCTGCTGTCCAAACTTCTGGGGAAGATGGTTTCCTGGCATCGTCCCGTGGGCTCGGCTCCACTCCCGAGCCCTCCAATGGTTCCTGCTTCCCTACCAATGAGCAGGAACCAGCCACTCATCCATCAAGGTCCCACTCCTGTCACAAATCCGGAGATCTCTCGTGGCATTCCCCATCTATCTGGAGGGGACTCCTGTTCAGGGACACACACAGGCTAGTGATAACCACCGATGCCAGCCTCCTGGGTTGGAGTTCCCATATGCAGGGCCAGATAACTCAGGGCATTTGGTCCAGATCAGAGCAGACCCTTCCCATAAATTGGCTAGAGCTCAGAGCTATTTTTCTGGCTCTCAAGCATTTCAGGCAATCAGTGACCGGCTCTCATGTTCTAGTCCTTACGGCCAACATGGCCACAAAGGCTCATGTCAACCGGCAAGAGGAGACAAGGTCCAAAGCCCTCATGAGAGAGGCTCTACGGTTGGGGTTATGGGCAGAGAAACACCTGTTATCGATCTCGGCGGACCACATCTCTGGGGTCGGCAACTCCCAGGCTGACTGGCTCAGCAGGAGCCTAGTCGACCAGGCAAATGGTCCATTCCTCCATTTCTATTCAGGGATCTTTCCCTCAGATTCGGAACACCAGAGGTGGATCTTTTCTCCACTCCTCAAAACACCCAAGTCACCAGATTCTTCACCAGGTTTCCTTGCCAGGGAGTGGAGGGGACCAATGCTCTTCGGTGCAGATGGCCCAAGGGTCTCCTCTACGCCTTTCCCCCACTTCCCATCATTCTGGCTGTAATTCAGAAGAGGTTGGAGGAATGTGCGGAGCTTCTCTTGGCACCCTATTGGCCAAGGAGGTCCTGGTTTGCGGACCTGGTCAACCTATCGGTGGCTTCTCCTTGGAGGATCCCTGCCCATCTAATCTCCCTTCACCAGGCGTCCCTGCTCCACCCAGAGCCCCAGTGGCTCAAGCTGACCGTGTGGCACTTGAGCGGCAGTGGCTAGAGGAGGCTGATCTTCCAGAAAGGGTCATGCTTACTATCCTGGCTTCACACAAATCTTCTACAAGGCGCATCTATGATGCCACCTGGAAGGCTTTTTCCCGATGATGCCTCAGGGAGGGTCTTTCTCCTGCTTCAGTCCAGTTGGCAGAAGTTCTTAGCTTCCTTCAGCATGGGCTGGAGAAAGGTTTGGCCCCCAACACCTTACACAGGCAAGTTGCGGCCCTCTGCTCAGTCCTTTCATGGGGTTTGCTTCCTTCCTTATCCCATCACACTTCAGTCAGGAGGTCTTTGAAAGGGGCTTCCAACTTGAACCTTCCGATGGTTCACAGGTATCCTTCCTGGGACCTTCATTTGGTCCTTAATGCCCTTACAAAGCCCCCCTTTGAACTCCTTAGAACAGTGTCTCTCTGTTTCCTGTCTCTGAAGGTAGTGTTCCTTGTTGCCATCACTTCTGCCAGGAGGGTTTCCGAGCTTGCTGCGCTTTCCATCAGACAGAACCTTTGTTCCTTTCACGGTGATAGGGTTGTTCTTTGTCTGGACCCCTCATTTATTCCGAAGGTTAACACCTGGTTTCACAGGTCCCAGGGCATTGTTTTGCCTGACTTCTGTCCTTTCCCACACCATGACTTAGAGCGGCAGTGGCACACGCTAGACGTAAGAAGGGTTCTTAGAATATACATTAAGTGCACTTCCTCCTTCAGGAAGTCAGAAGCCATGTTTGTTTCCTTTTTCCCTTCTCACTTGGGGGACAAGGCCTCTTCTCCTACTATTAGCAGGTGGGTCAGGTCTTGCATTGAGCAGGCCTACAAAGCTGCGGCCCTTCCGGTTCCCCGAGGTCTGACGGTGCACTCTACCAGAAGCTCAGCCACTTCTGCTGCCTGGGCGACCCAAGCATCCTTGGAGGAGATTTGTCACGTGGCCATGTGGACATCGCCGTGTCCTTTCATCAGACACTACCATCTGGATGCTTTTGCCTCAGCGACTGCAGCCTTCGGCAGATGGGTGCTTCAACGAGTGGTTCCACAGTCTGTGTGATGAGCCAGACGAGGACTCACCCGTGGACATGCAAGCTTTGGTATGTTCCATCCTGGGCTCTCGATGCAGCACGGAGGAGAATGTGCATTGGTAAGAGTTACCGTGAATGCCCTTTCTATCTATGCTGCAAGAGAGCCCAGACCCTCCCTTGATTTGTCCGGAGAGGGTAAGACATATTTCTGTATTTATTTTGGGCTTTCAGAGACACCTTTCAGTCTGTCAAGTATCTTCGCCAAAGCTGGGGTCTCTCCCGGGGGCTGGCTTTTATATCTTAGTACAGACTCAGCTATGACGTCATAGGAAGAGTCAACCCATCCTGGGCTCTCTCGCAGCATAGATAGAAAGGGCATTCACGGTAACTTCTACCAACGCCCAATTTCTTCAAGGACAGTCCACACTGAGTACATTGCTAAAAGCAGAGGTAAGCACATGAGTGACTGCAAGTGGGGCCTCCCAATCCAGGAGTGGGTGCAGTTGGTTTTTCCTCAACACAAACCTTTACCTCACCAACACTTGCTGAAAGACATATCTCTGTTTTATGCAGATGATGCAACAGTATTTTCAGGAACATCTGTTGGCCTTAAAAGAGTATTGAGAACATTAGTACAGTACTACAGAGAAGCCCAGCTAGTACTCAATTGTCAGAAAACCAAAAGCATGGTCTTTGCCACTCCTGGAGGATAAATGGCAACAAGATTGAGCAGGTCTACTATTTTCTAGTAGCCATTTACTCTGCTAACAGCAGGAAACTCCATGGGGACAATGTTACTGAAAATGCAGAGGAGCTCAACTGCCATTCTCAAATTCCTCAAGACAACACTCTCAATTTGAAGCAAAGCCAATAGCAGAACTTATTTACATTGCCCAACTGGGCTCCTTTCCAACTTTGCATCATTAAAATGTGTTCAAATTTCTAAGGTCAGCCTTTCAGGTTCCAAAATGTGTCTCTCATGTCACCCGGAGATTACCGGTAGAGACAGGCTTCATGAAAGTGGAGAACAGAGTATGGATGACCATATTCACTATTGGCCCAAACTAGGTCCTTTTCCATTTGGCCTTTCCCTGGTAACTATGAGGGGAATTAATTCAGGATGTTCTATGTAGGACTGCTTTCTGGGTTCTTTCAGATAATGCTTGGAAAAGCAGCTTTGACCTTGAAAAACAGGACCCTATTACACTGATCTGACTAGTAGTTTACTTTAGGCCCAGTTCAAAATGAAGTTGATGGTATTTAAAGTTTTTAAAAGGCTTAGGATCAAGATACTTAAGAACTACAATCTCCAATACTGGTCTGACCAATTCCTCAAAGCTAATGAGTTCTTTCTGTGAGAGGGATTTGCTTGAGAGACAAAGGGCCTGTTCTCCATTGTGTTGCTACAAGAATCCAAGAAAGGGTTAACACCAACTCATAGCTTGTTGACTGCATCTGTCAAAAACCTGTGTGGCCATGCCTCCTTTCCAACGGTCCCCAGTTTTTGACTCAGTCTTGATCTCATAACGACGTGTTTTAATTAAGCTCCAACAAAGTTGGAGAGCAAGGCTCATATTTCTGAATTCTTCTCAAGGCAGAGTGGAGAATCAGTAGGTTTGAGGCAGGCTGCCCAGTTCCAACCAGACGTGGGCACTATGCGTTCATCATTTGCAATTTTCTCTATCACCGTTCTCAGGAATGGGGAAACAAACAGGTAAAGTTGTAAGCTGCTGTCCTTGCTAAGAAAACTCTCTCTTATCTTGAGGATGGCTGAAAGAACTGCCTCCTGAGAGGAACTGAAATCCTTTGGCAGTTTGTAAAAACAGAACCCAAATCCTGAAGATTTCAGCTTTGTTCCTGTTTGCTGCTGTGGTTAACCCCTTCAATGTAGTGCTAAAGTCTAAAGATATTTACATCATTCTTGCATCCACTGAAGGTGTTCTTTTCTGTGCTTGGAAAACAGCAAACTCTTCCAGCAGGCAACTCTTTCAGCTAACCCCCAGAGATGAGAGACAGCCAAAAGCCAAGTAGGAAGCCAGGGCAACAAGGCAAAGAGTGGAGGGTCCATAAAAGGTGGCAGAGCCCCAGGAGCCCCCAGCATGGGCCACTTTTTGATTAGGGGCTGAAAATCCTTGGATTTCAGCAGGAAGGATTTTCAGCCCCTGGGTCTTCCTAATCCCCCTGAGGAACCCCCTGCTCCTTACCTGGGGTTTCATCCATTTAACCTGTGTTATCATTTAATGACCACAACTGGAGTGCTGGGGCTGTAGTAATTAATCAGAGCAGTTACATGAAGTCTTCCATAATAACTTCTAAGATCAACAACCAAGATTGCTGTCCCGATTTTGGTCATAAGTCAAGGATTATAGTCAATTTTAAGTATACTATTATGTATTTCAGTAATAACAGTAATATACAATATATTACTGTACTGCTCTATATAACACATATACACTGAAGTTGATCAAATGTTGACTTCAAATTCATTTTAAAAACTAGAATACATTTTCTTATATAATAGACAGAATTTATCATGGTCGCTGACTACAGTTCTCATGTGAACAGTAACTGCCTTCTAAAATGAAACAAAATGAAGTAAATTCATTTTTTATAATCAAACCAAAAAAGCTCTTTTATTAAGATTAGTAGTATACTAGTTACTAAAGTCTTACTAAGTTTTTATGCTGTATTTTAAATAATTAAATTGAACCTTTTAAATAAAATCCTTTCTACTTACCATTTAGTACTTTCTGGTTCCAGCCTTTCTAGCATAAAATCAAAATAGATGTTCAGGAAGTTCAATAGAAGGTCAGTGATTCTACAAAGTAAAGACAGATGGTTTGAAAATATAGTCACTCACTTTACATTTTCCACTACTTCTCCTTACTTTAGTTGATTACTACTGAAAATGGCCTAAATGAGAAGTATACATAGAAATTGCCTGAAGAAGCACATACACAGGTCAGGACATTGGATAATGTTATGTTCTAAAAGTGGGGGAGTGGTTTATAAGAGAAGCAGCAGCAACAGAGACATGGTATATGACCTTTTTGTAAAAAAAACAAATATAAAAAACTGTTTGATATTTATAGAAAACAAATAGATTCATACATTTTACTTTTGCCCAAACTGTTACATTCTCAGTTCAAATTACATTCAACATGCAGAAGGATGCTACTGAACTGATACTTTTTGAGATGCCTGTACATTTTCCCATTTCACTCTTTTTTCAAATATTTAATTAAAAAATAAAATATGACAGTGACATGTTGCAAATCACTAGATTGAGAATCATCTTTATTTCCAAGAATTCTCCTAGGTTTCACATATCTATTTTTGGAGGGGGGGGGAAATAATGGAGGTTTGTTTATGTTTATAAATGTGTTCATACACTTAGCAAAGATACAGGGATAATCTATCGATGTTAGAGAACACAGCAGGGAACAATATCAACAGTTTGATTTTGTAATATGAAAGACAAATTTAGAGGAGACAATCAAATCTTTGAATTCTACCTGGAAACTGCCAGTGAAGTTTATGGAGTAGTGTTACATGGGCTTATCGAGGTATATCCATTGCATATTTATTATGCAATAATTCGTGGCAGTCGATTTCTTTGAATTATATTGCATTCTTTTAAAATAGCAAATTTACTGACTAAAAACAACACGAAACTTAAAATTATACATTAGGCTAAATTGTTTAATGTATTTTTAAACATTTTCTTATGAAGCAGAGGTCATTGATGGTTCTGGGCATGGGAGGATAAAAATCCTTTAGCGCAGGAAAATATGTCCCCTTTACAAGTTACTAGTTATGTTTTTATACCTGATTAGGTAGACATAATTGAAAATGAAGCCCAGAAAGCCTTTACTTTTACCAGTTCTGTAATATCCTTTCTCAAGTCTGGCAATCAGAACAGTACACAATATTAAGATTGCAAATGTGTCATAGATATCTCTGAGCTTATTTTAATTTTAAATCTGTTCCTAATGTTGATTTTAAAAAATATTTAATTTAATATTTAATTTACTATATTTAAAATATTAAAATATTTATTTTTCCCAATTATATTTTGCCTTTTTCATAGCTATCATAAACTAAGCCAAAATATCTATTCGTTAATTACAGTTACATCAGAGCTTGGCAATTAAGATTTGAAATTAAGTTCTTTTGCCTCAGAGTATATCATTTTATATTTACTTAAATTGAACTATATCATTTCCTAAATTGTTCACCAGTACATCGGTATCCTTCATAATTACTTTTGTACTTATAGCATCCTGAATATTAGTGTCAGATCACACAAAGTTGACCAAATTGACTAATCCCCAAGTCAAGGACATTTATGACAAGTTAAATTTGCGATAAATTGGGGGACTCAACCGTTTATTCCTTTCCATTGAGATTTGATTGCTTGATGATATGCCATGCCTTGTAGCAATAGCACTTAGACTTACCGTAGTTTTTGGTGTATAAGATGCATTCCCTGTTGAGGTAATTCCCCGTTAGGAGAATGAGCGTATACAGGGAGACTTATTGAGAGTAGTGTTTGAATAATACACACACACAGCACACAGATACACTGTACAGTAAATATAGGTTTTTGCTTCCCTAAACGTTTAAGCAAAGTTCAAAATAAGCAGTCCAAAGTCATTCACAGGTTAAATCAGTCAGTTTTCAGTCCAGGGATAATTCAATAACGAAGTCCAGTATCAAAAACAGTTCAGTAACAGACTTACATCAAATCCAAGAATAGCAGTCAATTAAGAGGAACGACAATACTTTCCAACAGAAGGAAAACAGAGAGAGTCACTGAGACACACTCTCTTCTGAGACAAAGACTAAACAATCTAGGTTTCAGGCTCCATCTTATGGCCATTTGAGAAACCACACCCAATTACACTTTTAGCATTCCCTTAAAGAGGCAGTATTAAAATGTCTATCCTGATTTATATATTGTCCAACCCAAATAGCTGTTAGGTGACTTACATTCCTAACACTCCCCCCCTCAAAAGTGGGTGGAAATGTCTGTGCATGTTATACAGTGAATGTTGCTGAAGCCCCGCTCACCTGCCAGCCCCCACCCTTTGGCCTCTACCTCCCATAATTTGCCTCCTTGCAGCAAACAGCCTGGTCAGCTTCAAGACAGTCTGATTAGCACAAGCAGCTGATTGTTGCTTGGATTGGCCTCTCAGCGATCAGCTGTTTCAGGCTGCAGGGATTGCCATCACCTATTGGTGCCTCCACATGCCCCATTTTCGGGGTCCACATCCCATTTTTGGCTTCCACAGGCCCTGTTTTTGCCCTCCGCAGGCCCCATTTTCGGCCCTTTCTGGGCAGGGGGATCTGAACAGATGGAAAATGAGGTGCACAGAGACTTAAAATGGGATGTGCGGAGGTCGAAAATGGAGCGTGCAATAGCAATGGCAATCCCTGCAGCCTGAAACAGCTGATCTTCGGGAGGCCGATCCAACCGACAGTGAGCTGCTTATGCTAATCAGGCTGTTTGCTGCAAGGAGGCAAATTGCACGGAGGCAGAGGCAGATTTTTTTCCCTTGTTTTCCTCCCCAAAATCTAGGTGTGTCTTATACTCTGAAAAATACGGTATATACCGCTTCACAGTGCTTCACAGCCCTCTCTAAGAAGTTTACAGAGTCAGTATATTAACCCCAACAATCTGGGTCCTCATTTTACCGACCTCGGAAGGATGGAAGGCTGAGTCAACCTGGAGCTGGTTAGGCTCGAAGGAATTGAACGAAGGAATTGAATATGAGCAGAGTTAGCCTGCAGTACTGTATTCTGACCACTGTGCTACCACAGATCATGGTTGCTCCTAGCAACCTTATAGGTAGATTTTCTCCTTATTTATTCCTATTCTTTGTTAGTGGTTAGTAACCAAAATAGTCTTTGAATTAAGCCTTCGAAGTTTTCTGACACTTTAAGAATGAACAAATAAATACTTTGAGTATAACAAAAATAATTTCAGGAGATACAGAGAAGACTATTGTAATCTCTGTCCTGGATATTTATGTTGTAAGATACTTTAACTAAAGAAAATAGTTATAGGTCCTTAAAATTTATAGGTCTTCATCGAGTAATAGCAAATGTTTTATTGTACAATCCTATGCATATTTTGCCAAACAAAACCTTCACTTAGCTCAACTGGTTTATTCCCAGATCAGCTTTAAGAAACTATAGAAAGAGAGATGATACCCTTGTTGCTCTGTTTTCATTGTAACTAGCTGATTAGACATTGAAACACTGAAATCAAGCCATTAGGATAATAGGATTTATTTCTTACTAATGGCTATGTGTGCTGATGGCAAATTTATGCTGGTCTTGATTTCTCTTTTATTTTCAGAATTGGGAGGCTATTTGATGGCACAGAGCCCATTGTTTTGGATAGCCTGAAGCAGCACTACTTCATCGATAGAGATGGCCAAATGTTCAGATATATTTTGAATTTTCTACGAACTTCAAAACTACTCATACCAGATGATTTCAAGGTGAATTATATTTATTGTCATCTTCATAATAACAGAAGGATTATGAAGCAATTGTTTGAGTAACACTAGTTAACAATTATAAAACACTTGGGGAATAATTTCTTTGATTGGTTTTGGCAAAGTATAGGTGATTAAAATGGCTATTTGAAATTAGCAAAGCAATATTCCACTTCTAATTTTAAAAGTATGGTTGTGCCCAAGTGTATGCTGCCTTTAGGTAGCTGTGCCTCAACTCAAACATGCCAGTTTCAAAAGTCTCGGTCTGCCCTTAAACAGGGCTGTTTTTCTTTATATGTCGCACAAGATGGGATTGTTTCTTTTGGGGCACATTCACTTGAAGATGGTAGAGAAAAATTCAAGGTATTGGCACCTGAGGGGAGGAAAGGATAAACAAAGGAAGGCAAGATGCTAATAGCATTGAGGGGCAGGGGTGCTGACAGCAGAGGAGGAAAGGCTGAAGAAGATGCAGCCTGGATTATCTTTTGCTAAACCATGTTTGCTTTAGGAATTTAATATTTTTTATCACCAGCTTGCTTCTGAAAACCAACTTCTTGTGGACATTAATGGAAAAAACAAGCTGCTATTTTCATATTTATCACCTTGCAGTCTTCTTTGGGGGTATTATTGGAAACAAAATGCAGAGTAAAAGATATCAAGGACTCATATCAGATTCCTTGATATGAGCCAGTTAACCTTTTATGCAACTTATATATGAGCCAGTTAACCTTTTATGCAACTTATATTTCATGTAATTCAATTTTAATAGATGTGCTTTATTTAAACCATATATGTGGCTTGTTTATTAATGTGACTTACTATATTTGAATCAATATTATAACATGATTCAGGAAATCATAAATATATGTATTTTGACCCAACTTTTCTTCAAATAGTGAAATTGGCATATAATATTCTTTGCCCTTCCATAGTTTATCTTCACAACAGTCTTGTGATCTGATCAGGAGGTTCTTTAGATTTTGAATCTAATCTGAAGGAACTACATGCATGATTCAAGTCCTTCCAAAGATAGAAAAAATTATTAAAGTACAAATCACAATCTTAGACTTAAAATCCTAGAGTTGAAAGGGAATGTTTAAGCTATCAAATCCAATCCTAAACTCAATATTTCATTTAATTAATTAAAATAAAATTGAACTATCCAGCATATTCTGAAACACAGAGATGAAAAAAAATGACTCCTGGATACTGTCCTTCCTAGGGTTCAGAGAGTGGCTGAAGATCCCTCACCTAGCTTTGTGTCTAGGATAAAACTACAACTCAGAATCTTCTGTTTTGTAGCCTAGTGCCTTAACTACTACACCAAACTGATTCTGCTCAATTAGTAATTTACTGTTAATTTCCACTTATCATATTTTTTAAAAAAATAATATTTAGCTTTATTTCTAGTTAAGACTTTTAAATATTTCAAATTTTGATAAATAAAAATTCTTGAGCAATAATCTTCAGATTATTACAACGCTATGAGTCTGCCTCAGAAGAGTACCTCCTATTGTTCTTAACTTTGGGTTTAGATCCTTTTTAGTTTTCCAGTTGTGACATACTAAAGCACATCATGTTAAATGTATAAAGTTTAACGTGCGTATAGAGGGACACCAATACAGCACTATTACTAAACTACTTAAAATTTGCAACCACACGTGTAAATTTTTATGTATTAAAAAATAAAGATTTATTATAATAAAAGTCTTAATAGTAGAAATAGAACAAGTTGAATGTCTTCAGCTTGGATGAGAAGTGAAACATCTTCAAGAAAAAACCAAGAAAGTCCAGTTGCCTTTTGAAAAATACCTTTGGGACAAGCATTACCTGGATCGGGGTCTCCAACCTCAGCAACTTTAAGCCTGGATGACTTCAACTCCCAGAATTCCCCAACCAGGGAGTTGAAGTCCTCCAGGCTTAAAGTTGCTGAGGTTGGAGATCCCTGACCTGGATGACTGAGATTCTCCATAAACATTTTAACAAGTTGAATGATTGATATTGGAAACCTTTTTTTAGATACATTAAATATGTGTTAATATTTTGTAATTGTTTGTTAATGCAGTCCTATTTGATTTTATTTGTGGGTTTCATTGAACTCACTTAACTTTATTTCCAGGTAGGCCTGAATATGTTTATTTGTGATTAGCTTGCTTCGAATATCACATCACATTACATACCAAGTACAGAAAAATATTTACTGAGACCAAAAAAAAACAAAACATAAACACCTCAAGGGAATTCTCTCCAACCATAATCTTATTTTCAACAATTTATGGCACCTGTTCTCAATTAATATGCTTCATTTTAATACTTTCAAAATGAGTCTCACAATCTTGCTGTCCACAATCTATTTCTAAGGTTTCACATATTTCTTAATGTTTCTAAACTGGATAATAATTGTATGTCAACATTTATTAATATTTATTATATATATTTTCTCACACTTGATTCTTTTTTGCATATATGCATTATGAACAGTATGGAAGTCATGTAAAAATAATCCCAATAGTAATTAATGGCATTATCCTACTGTTGGACTCTTCATTCCAATATCTACAATATTTTCTTTCTCTTCATTTGATAAAATGTAAGGCTGTGTGATAAATCACAATAAAATATGTAAGTGTATATGTATGTATAATGTAACATAATGTTGTGAGTAATAACATAGTATGTGTCTTACACATAGAAGAGAATAAAAACGCAAAACAGCACAGCAGCCTGTCTCTTAATGTGAAAATATCCGTAAGGTCTTATTAGGTGAAAAAAAAAAGAGATTTCCGTTAATGTAGAGTTCTCCATAAATTGCTGTTAGCCTTTAGCCTACTATATTTAAATAATAACTATTCAGATACTACCTAATGAAATTTTGTTTGCTGTGGTACTAAATATCATATATCTTTCAGGATTACAGTTTGTTATATGAAGAAGCAAAGTATTTTCAGCTTCAGCCCATGCTAGGGGAAATGGAAAGATGGAAACAGGATCGAGAGACAGGCCGGTTTTCAAAATCTTGTGAGTGCTTGGTTGTACGTGTTGCTCCGGATCTTGGAGAAAGAATTACTTTGAGTGGAGATAAATCTTTAATAGAAGAGGTTTTCCCAGAAATTGGTGACGTGATGTGCAATTCAGTCAATGCAGGTTGGAATCATGACTCGACGCATGTCATCAGATTTCCATTGAATGGATATTGTCACCTCAATTCAGTTCAGGTATGTAATCAGTGTATTAGCTTTTTTTTCTTTTTTTCCATTTTAATCTATATTCATAATACTGTTTAACTAGATGGAAGCAGGAATAGTTGCCTTCTATATCACACACTACAGAGCAAGGCAGATTTAGGCATTTGGAATACTGTTTGTATGAAAAGAGATGAGGCTTCAAAACAACAGATGAAAGGACTTGGACAGAGAAAAGCAATACAGGAATTAAAATAGAAAACTACAAACAGACAGCTGTATAACCTCTCAAATATATGCAATGAAGGAGAGCTTATCATCTAGTAATTTCATGGTAAAGGGCCTTTCTTGTTTTTAACTATATATCAGAATCATATTTCTTGTGACTTAAATACGTTATTTCATGTTTTGCATTTGGGAACAGGTCCTGCATTGTTATGTGGCATTCTTTCAAGTATTCATATAAGTATATGTATCTTTAACCTTTCTTCATGCGTCTTTCTTTCCTGTTTCCTTACCATCTTTCTCTTAACCTGGTCTAGTCATGAATTTCCTTAAAGTGAGTTGCTCAGAAATGAGCACTATATAAAGTAGTGTTTGATCAAACAAAATGTTTTTACAGAAACATTACCAAGCCCATGTATTCTCAGTATTGTCCATTTGAGTTGCCTTTCTTCTCAGGTATATTGCATTTATCTATATATATTGTATTTATTTCTATAAAACAGAATTTGATTCTGTTACTTTGATTCTGTGTTTTAGGTTTAAAAAAATTAAAAATGATATATGTGAATACTTAGTTAAAAATAAGGCTACGGCATTATCTCTTTATCTTACCTTCTGTTAAAATTCAGAAAACTCATTCAGAATTATTATGCGGTTGTATAAATAATTGTATCGTGTTTTGAATACCAGCTACAGAGAAACATTTCAGAGATACATTTTAATAATGATGGAATGGATTAATTTATTATTTCTGAATGACATTTTTTGCACTTAGGCATCTGCTTGTACTTTTTATGTTTTGTAGGTACTTGAGAGATTGCAACAAAGAGGATTTGAAATTGTTGGCTCATGTGGGGGAGGAGTGGACTCTTCCCAATTCAGTGAATATGTACTTAAGCGAGAACTCAGAAGGACATCTCGTTCATCTTCAGTCATTCGAATAAAACAAGAACCTCTGGACTAAGGACACGTTTTCTTATGCAACACAAGGGGAACCTTTTTCATGTGCAGTTGGGACACCAAACAGCTTTAGAATGAAAAGTTGAATAAAGATATGTTTATATCAAATATAGAGACCATGCCTGTATTCAGATGAGAGCATTGGAATAGTAATAATAACTTCAAGGTGTAAAATATGTACATGTGAAACATTATGTTTGCAAAAGAAAATAAAAATGGGTAAGTGAGGTTGGTGCTGTGATGGCCATTAAGTCTCCTAGGCATCAGTAAGGCCTGATTGACCATGAAGAAACCATTGCCATTACTGGAAGCTAACATCTCTTTTCTGTTTTCCATTACTAAATGGCAGTCTGCTTTTCAGTGTATACACCTTGAATCAAGTTTACAGATGCCTGCTTTGGAAGTGACTGAACACAACTCCAGAAGAGTTTTCTTCATCCATTGCAAAACAAAAGGTCATAAGCAAGGATTTAAAAATGGAGCTTGTACAGAAGTCATACACTTCTGCCCACCTGACAGATGTGAACATTTTTCTCTTTCTAAAAATGAGTAGAATTTATTATTATACAGTAGAATTGCCCTGGTTTGAGTAATGAGTTCAGAAGTGTTTTTTTTAACTTAATAATATATGAAGTACAATAAATTCACTTAAAAGGAACTATTAAAATTGGCATTAAACAACAAGACAATCTTTTTAAAACATAACCTTTAATTCACTGTTACGCATGTTATGCATTTACAGAGTGCAATGCCATACACAGTGTCTGAGAATCAGTCTTACTGATCTCAGGAGATACGTATAGAACTGCACTGTTAACAACAATGAATTCTGTTTGGAAAAAATATGAAGGCACGAAGAAGTTAGTAAAAAAAAAAAGTATCTAATCCATTCTAGCAAAAGAAAATCCATTGCGCTTTATAGTGCTATTTTCTCTTCACTGATTTTAGCCTTGTTTGAAAAGGTGGCTTGATGGTAAAATCCCTGCTAGTCCTAGAATTTTATAGATTTTTTTAAAGACTTGGTAGAACAATTAATTGGATATTTACAGAATTACTTCAGTTACACCTAACATCTCAGTATAGCTTCATCAGTGTTTTTAGATTTGTCCTCTTAAATCTTACTTTTTTTTTTTTACAAAGTATGCTTCCATTCTGCATTGTTTTGCCTTTCTCAAAACAGGAAAGATGGTTGCCTACCACCATCATCATCAGTTACTGGGATTTCATTCACTTTGTACTAATTCAGTAGAAAAGGAAGCCATTAGTAAACCTCTTTGATACATGTGGACACATTCATGTAGTTACCGGGAGTTACAAAGAAATAATGCATTACTTTGGTATCTGAAGACATCTATGTTTAATCTACACTTTTATTAAAATGAGAAATACCATATTGTCTGGACCCATAAGAATAATTATTGGCTATTGGTTCTTTTTTCCCAATATGTGTAGAAAACTTACTGAGAAAACTTTTATTAGTAGGCAAAATTCGTACTGCATTATAATATTGCAGATATATTGCAGTTGCCGTTGTTTTATTATCTTTTTTCTTGTTTTTTAATGTGGTTTGGAAAAAAATTGAATGACTTTTTAAAAAAAGAATGAAAAAATAGGAGCATGAATCTATAAACATTTAAGAAATAGCACATTGCTTAAGTTGGTCTGAATAAGAGTTTTATGTTACATGTTTTAAAGTTCCTCTTCTCAAGGACCAACATAGTTCCCCCTTTTTTGTCCAAGTAATATTAACTAAGTGGGTTTGGAAGATATTACAAATTATACTGCAGAAGCCCCAAACTCTTCAGAAAAAGATGCTTTCCTTGCCTACTCCCTGCTATTATAGTATCCTTTCTCACAAAGAATCTTTCTATGTACAATCTAACATTCATGCAATATAACTCTAAACAATAAAGGCTAAAAGCATTATCAGTTAGGTTTTTTTTTAATGTGAAATAACCTAATTACATTCCACAATTGAACAAATAAATTCCTAAAATATGTTGATGGACAAAAGTAATCTTGTGCTATTCCAGAAGTGAAAGCTTGTAAAATTAATATACTCTCATTTATCCAATGTCATATGTATCATAAGCAGTTAAGGTAAAAATGATGGCTGACAATAATATTAACATACAGTTTTTTTGAGAAGGTATACTGAATTTGTGATCCCAAATCTGTAAATTTGGACAATAGCAGTAATACTGTATTGCTGTATTTGGATTATTATATGCTTATTTTTAATGGGAATTAGTTTTAATGGATGTGCATTTTTTTCTTATTTTGCACTATGGTAAAATGGAAGGAACAGAAAAGTTGGAAAAATATTCCTTTTTAATCAGAAAAATCTACAAACATATAAGAAAAGTAAAATTCAATAACACTGTCTGTAGTTACATTTAACATTATACACAATCCCTCCTTTTTTAAAGTAGATGGTCCAGACACTGAATTTTAAGAATGAGATGATAGGGAAATTTTATCATATTCTATATGTAGCACACTGTTGTTCATAAGAACCAATAGTCTTTACATGGTTAAAACTCTTATACAGGATATTTGATAGAAAAATGACAGCACATATGTGTTGTTGAAAGTTGTTTTCCCACTTACAAATGGTGCAACTGAAATTACTGTGTTTTTTGTGTTCGATGGGATATGGAATCTTTGTTGGCAATTCGTTCTTGTTCAGTTGTCTGAAATAGACATTGTAGCACGTTCCTTTCTAATTTTATTAGTCAGATAAACATTTCTTCACTGAATGTTATGAATTGAATTACAGATTTTGGAGGACTGGAATATCAATGACATTACATTCTAGATCAGTCATGGAATCCGAGGTTATGAGCTGAATGAACATGATACAGGGGTAACAAAATGTAGACTTCTTGGTAAGCCTGATTAGCTATATATAAAGGGAGCTGAATCTTGAACAGTCTGTTAAATGTCATTTGTTAAATCAGATTGGTAGATAACGAGCAATAAATATATTAAATAAGAAAAAATGAGCAGCTCTCTTTTTACAAGGTAATAATTTCTGAAACGTGATTATAATTTAGCTTTTCTTTAAAAAAAAACCTATATTTTATTTCACCAGTGGATGCTATATATTGCTGTAACTCATAAAAAATGGAACATCAGCTGCCAAGATTATGTATTCTTTCAACATGATTTAAGTGGTACCAAAAGGTCTGCTGGGTACATATACTGAAAAGAGCGTACAATATGACTTCCTCAGAATAATGTGGCTGGAGTTGTGAATGAAACAAATTTCTGAAGGCAAATTGATCATTGTTGCTTATATTGGTTTTGAATGCATTTTTAACCAGTACAAATGCCTCTTTGTGGTTCTCTGACGTTTGATCTGATTATTTCTTTAAAACATACTTAGACCACTCGAAATGAGTCTAATCAATAAAATTTGTAGAGATTTGTTTCTTATTTAATAATCTTAACTGAACAGACTGTTTCCCAAACTGGTATACAAAGCAAGAGAGCACATAATATACAAAATAGCTGCAGCCCCCAGGGAGAACAGCTTATACCATAGAACCATTCATTGAGAAATGCTCCAAGTGCTCGATGCAGAAACAGAAAAGAAATCAAGTTGAAAGTAGACAGATGAAGGGAATGATACAATTTTTAATATTAGTTTTAAAGCTCTAGAAGTAAGAGACCACCGGTTTTTTCCAATGCATAGGACAAATAGCAAGGAATATTAGTGTATTTACTTTCCACATAGTGCAACTTCCTGTTGAGCATGACTGAAGTATTATCAAATAGAACAAATGCAGGTTTGTCTGTTAAAAGGATTCCAATTACACCTCTTCTTTAAGCTTTGGAATCTGATTTTGAACTTTACAAGTAGAATAAATATTTAGGAGCATGCTTACCTAAATTCTGTAATTTTTTTTATCAACGTGCTTGTCTTACTTTGATCACCATTTTGCCAAAGAGAAAGGATAAATTAAACTGACATCAGGGAGGAAAATAGATTTTTTAAAACTGCAATAATATTGATCATTGTTCTTTTTTATTATTTCTTTAGAAACTAAAAACCAATTATTCTGTCATTCCTGTCCTTCAAAATTCTCTATTAGGAAATACTTCCATTGGACAAGTGGCATTTGAATACAGACATTCCTACAGCCTGAGGTTTATTTACAGTGGAAATGAAACCAAGAAAGCTCCAAGCCCCTCGGGCCACTTAAATATTTCAGACTTCAATGTGAGTGCTTTATTATTTCTTGTGAGAGTAAGAGATCACCAGGAGTAAGATCAATACTTTGCATTAAAGTTTCTTGTCATCTTTGGCTATTTCCTCAGTGATTTGATTACCTACACCTAAGAAAAAATTGACATGTTAGATCACATGTTCTCTATCTCACAATCTTGTATTTTTAATTCAAAATTATATTGGAAAGTTGGATACTTTTGTTTTATTTATCAATTTATTTCTAAAAGGAAAAAATGATTTTTTCTCTCTACAAAAGTGTTGATCCCTTTCTTTTATATCATACTGACCACTTTCCAATTTAACAATAGACATTCAATATAAAAACTATTACGCATCTGCAGTCATTTTTATAAATGGGTACAAAAGGTAAGAGCAACAGAGTCCCTCTGAGAGACATGGTAGTTCAGAAATGTGAAACAACTCAAACTAGGTTATAATTTTAATTTGCATTTTCTTTATTTCATCTGAGCTAACATATACAATAGACATGAATTATTGATTGTTAAGTTTAGTATTAAAGAATTATGAAGAGCCCAATTTAGCATTTCTAACTTATAAATAAACTACCATTTAAAAACGAAGTCCCGGTTTATGCTGAAAAATTACTCTCTGTAAATTTCCCTTTTCCTATGTATAAACAGCTCTTTTTCTAAACACTGACAGTGGCCTATTTCTGTTTCTGTTCTTTATTACTGGTTATAACTGTCAGGGAATTATACTAATGTTAAAACACAGAATATATTGAGTTAGACATCAAAGGAAGAAAGGGAAATTGAATTGCCATTTTCCAGCTAGCAGCCCATAATCTTTATGATGCCTAGTTCTACTGTATATTTTCTTGAGATTTCCATACAATTAATTTGTCCTGTATGATACCTGAACATCATTGCATCCCCCAAAAGGGGAAAATCATAAGTCAATATCTGATTAGAAACTTATCAACATACAGGTCCCAAAAGAATCTATCTCAGTGGGCTTAGGATCTCTGAGTTATTACTAAATTACTAAGAGAGCATGTTTCTAGTGAGGGAATCATACAGTAATAAAAATTTAATCTTGAAGCTTTATTAATGCCAATTACCATATTGGCTGGAAATACCAATCAATGGGTAAGATTTTATCTTAATTTATGGATGGAGAGTGGAATGGGAGGCATGGTACTACTGTCTCTGGCTTGAGCTGCAGTTGATCACAACAAATGCATACCTTCATAATTCAAATATATAATGAGGTTTTATTTTGTCAGTGTTGCCTTTCCAGGGGAAAATATTCATTATGAGATCTCTGGCTTGGTCTAGTTTTTGGTTCCAGCAGCCTATGATTTATAGCTATACAGAAGTTTAAGTTAAATTTAAGTTAATTTAAGTCTGTTACACACTTCACATGTGTTTAGCATTAGCATTAGGCTAGCTTGACTTGGTAGTTTTTCCCATCTTGTTTATTGATACAGCTATTCTAATTATTAGTACTTTCAGGAGTAAGCCATATCTTTCAGGAAGATTTGTTTGTGAAGCTAATTAGTTTATTTGATGAGACTGGACTTCTGGTAGTAGTTTGCAAAGATTAGTTTCAATGAATATTTTGTATTTTCATTGGATATTATCAATAAAAATGAAACAAATAATTATTTCAAACGCATAGTTACAAAGTTGAATTTGTAATTTTTATTAAATGGATTGTGTGATGTATAGTTGCATTAAACTTTCTTGTTAAGTTTGGCTAATATTAAGATCTATAGTTACAAGGTAGTAATTATGTGGCTTAATATTATGTATACTATAGATGTTCAAAGCATAATGCTTTTGTTTTAGCAATAGAATCCATATATTTTAATAACTATCTTAATCCTTGTTTAAAATAATCATTCTTGCTCTGATGACTGAAAAAAGATCTCTCGTTGGTTTATACAGCAACAAGCTTAACTAACATCCTCAGTTAATTTTCATAAGTTTATTTTTTAAAAGTATGTGAATGAGCAGTTTATGTAATCCATGTTCAAAGTCTATTCCAGAATTACTCAGATGACAAACCATTTTGACTTAGAGAAGTGAGACAATTCTAATGGTGCTACTAGAAAAATAGTACTGTAACTTTTCCTGGTACATTATTGATCATTAAAAGTTAAACCCACAATGCTTGCAGCATTATCAAGCAATATCTACTAAATCCTGGAAGCATGGAAGATAACTGAAATGTAATCTACTGCACAGCAGCTCTGCTAGTGATGGATAGTAAAACCGAAGCAGGTCTAATGAAAAATTAATGAAAACAGTTCCATAAGAAAAATGATCTGTTTTCTCTCACCTTTGTATCGATTTGAACTGCCCCTGTAATTGGAAGAGTATAATTTTGTCCTAAGGTAACTATAAGAGGGGAGGGTTGAAAGTGAACATATAATTCAGATTGTATTGCTGACATACTTTCAACTGGGAAAGTATGGATGTTGAGGGTACTTGTGATTCAAGACCTCAAGCACTTATTTTTCCTGCCATGTATTTGCCTGAAGCTATGCATGAATAGTGGATTCTCAGTATTTTGTAGGTAAATCGGTAGAAAAGTATTAATATAAAGAACAAGGTCAACATTTTTCATGTAATCTGGATTAATTTTATATTAATCTATAGATTATATATATGAAATTATATTTGAAATGTGTACAGTAGATGGAAATGCAATAACTAGCATGGACATTTAGGCTTAGGAACAGAAAAAAGCTTGTATTGGGATATCCTTGCTGCTCTTAAGGAATCATTAAAGGGGGCAGAAATATTTTACATATGGTATCAAAATCACTATCTTTTCACTGTCATTTTGTATCATAGATTTGTGAGTAAACTTAGTGTGGCCACTGCTAAAACAGCCCTTTCAAATTGTGTTTACTATTAAAAACAATATTTGCTGTTTTTGAATAATGACATTGTAGACATTGTCTTGATTAAATTGTGAGAGTGTGAAAAAAGGACATTTACTGGTGCTTTTGTGATATAAGAGAGAAGGGAGGAAGGAGATTCGTTTGCGCATTGGGAATGTGTTTAGAATGGTTATGTATCCATAAAGCTGTCCTATTTTCCTGATATGTGATCAAAAGAGAAAATAATTTGAGCTCTGGAGCTGGGATAGTTGTATTTGGATCAATCAAGTGAAAATTGTTTATTTTTTTAAAAAATCCCACAAAATAAAATGTGATGGGAGAGAGGGAGAAATGGTCCATTTTCCACTTGAACTTCTTCCATTGACACAATCTTGATAGGGCACAGGAACAGGAAACTCTTAAACTAGGCTTGCTCTGCTTCCAGTTTTCTTCTTAAGTAGGTTTTGATTGGAGAATAGAGCAATCAGGTATTAAATAAGTTATACTGGGGATAAATGAAGAGTGGTGGTAGAAAAAAGGAGCATTATTACTTTGCTCGCAAGAGCAATAAAAAGCAATCATTATTTTACTTTCCTGAATGCTGTTCTTTGTACTTACACTTTTTAGTGTATTTTCAGCTAAGGAATATAGGAAGTACAGCATCCATTTCCGTTTGTTAAAGGAAAGAGATTTCATTTCCATTTCCCCCTTTCCATTAACACCTGTCATTTACAATTTCAGTATTAATCCATTTTTCTAAAAATAATAGCCACCTCAACACTGCATTAATGAGTTTCCATTAGTTAGTTCATCATTCTTGAAGCTTTCCCCAGGCAAACAGTGACAGTGCTTTCTCATCTATGGATTTCCATTTTGGGTTTTTTTTTTTTTTAAGGAGGGAACACAGGTTTAGGACAGTAAACGCATCGATGCTAAACTAAAGATGAGAGATCAAGCCAAAATGGGCTGCTAATTTTTTGTCAGTCTTTACCAAAGGACCTAATTCTAATCCATACTCTTTGCTGTGTTTTAATTCATGGAAGGACAGGATATTGTGTGTCTTCTTGTGTCTCTTGCTCTACTAGAAGTATTAACCAAATGGAAACTGTCTTAATGTTAGCATCAACTAAAAGTTTCAATAATTTTTTAAATTTGTGAAACTTGGAGAAGAAAGCAAGAGTGGAATGCTAACTAAAATGCCTATTAGGAGTTACTGTATGTTTCTCCCACTGGTTTCAGCAGAACTCTTCAAGTTTTTTCAAGACAAATACTGACATGAAAAGATACTTTGTACGAGAATCAGGCTTTCTCTAAATAATTTAAGAACAAAACTCTGACTGGTTTTCTGGAATCTCAGGCAAAAATTGTTTATATTAACTGCCGGGTATCTAATCTTTTGAATCAAGGTTTGTATCTGTGCTCTCAGTGAATTATGTTATTTCCACCATCCAAGTATCCCAAGTTATAAAAAAAGGTGGGTGGAAACAAATTTTGCCAGTTAGCTTCATCTTCCAAAATAAGAACATGGTTGTCATTTGCAAATACATCATAAGATGTATGTTTGTATGTGCCTATGTATCTTCTTAAAAGAAAGTTCCATATAGAGTCTTTGAGAATAGTAAAGTTTAAAATGGTTCATTCCACCAAGTGTTTCCTTCCTTCAAAGTTTCTGGATTTCCACAGAAAAGTCAATATGCTTCTGGATACATTTTCATCTTTGCCTTATGTGCATCTCCAAGACACTCCATAAGTCTCTGCTCCACCCACTCCTTCATTGCTGCAATGCTTTCTTCCCACTCTTGAGCTCTTTTTCCCACACCGTTCCCTGTGCGTGGAAGGACCTGCTGTTCTGCTCTACAAAGCTTCCTTTCCTAAATTTCTCTGAAAGCGTCTCTCCCAGCCTTTTTTTTCCCTTCCTAGGTTTGCGTCTGTAGAGAAGCATAGATTTTACAACAACCTCCTTGTTTAAATAATTTTTGTTTACTATATAAAACAGAATCCAGAATACTTGAATTCACTTTTCACCTTCAAAGGAGTTTGCAGATATAGTCCAGGCTTCATAGGTTGGAATGAAGCAAAGAAAGATAATAGATTTGCCAGTTTCTTTAAGCAATTCTTTTGCACTCTATACACAAATTAAGCACGGGTATAGGCAAGACTTCCCTTACCTTGAATGTATGGACAGCTGTTCTGTCATTGTCTCCTCGCTCAAATAAGTGGAGATACATTCCGACTTTCCTACTCTAAGAAGTTACACACTTAAAAAGCTGAAAAAAGATAAAGTGCTTCTCTTCATTGCATCTTGCCTTGGCTTTTTTCCCCTCTGTGAACAATAATTAACAGTAAAGCTCAAGGCCATTTATCTTTAGCATCTTGGGCTGAGATAAAATGGCCGTCCTTTTTTTCTTCACATTTTTCATAGGAAATGAGAAAGAGGAGCAGCAGCAGCAGCAGCAAATGCTCAGTGCTTCTCCCTATTCAGTTTGTGCCATTCAGTTTTTCCAATGGCTTGATTGTTGTTATTAAAGGAGAGTACTTTTTTTTTTTTTTTAAAGGGTCATTTGGGTAAAGGGTACATTACATTTACAGGTCATTTGGGTACATTACATTTACAAAACGATCAGGTACCCAGACCAAATTTTCAGTGTTTTAAGACCAAAATTGTCAGGTTTCCAGACCAGAAATCAGGCTCCACAAGAATACTGCAGCTAAGATTGATTGAGAATGGTTATATTAAAAGAATCTTGCAGATCGGTTGTAGTTTTCTTCCTCCCAGCCCCATTCCTTGTTCTTATACCTCAGTGAATGAGAGAAGAGCAGTTCAAGTCAGTCCCTAATCCTACCTCAATGTGCTTCTTGGCTTTTTTCTTTTCTTTTCTAATGTTTTCTGAATATTTCCCTCAAAACCATCGCGATGGTTCTCCACAAAAACAAAAAAACATACTATTTAAAACAACATCAAAGCAATTTGGTGGAAACAGATCAGTATTAAAATTACTTACAAAACTATCTACAGCCCACTGAAGGAAGTCAAGAGAGGGTGTGAATTTTCTTCAACAAGACTCGCATATTTAGAATATTGACATCCAATATTGTATTTTGTAGGATTGTATTTATGAGATTTATTACAAGAAGATTGATATGGAAAGAGACAGGCTTTAGATATTCTGCTAAAATTATCTGTGTTGGATGGGCACTCTTTTTGGGAGAAATATGGATGAAAAAAGTTAAGAAAGATCTGTAGGATTGCCTAAATGTTTCTGTACAATGAAGATATACTGTATACTAAAAAAATATTTTAACGTTTCACTTTAGGTTTTCTTGCTTGCTTCTAGATTATTATAGATTATTCCATGCAAGCAGATCTAGTCCAAAATACTCAAATTCTGATTGACTCCATATCTGTGTTTTCTTGTTGAGCAGAAGAATATACCTGCCTTTTTGCATTCTTTCTTTGTGTACTATGAATCTTTCAAGTATACTTGATCATTTGCTACCTCGCTAAAATTTGTTTACTTTCAATTTTTGCTTTTAAAAAAATACCTAATAAAAATGTCTTACAGAACCTGAAATAGAAGAAACAATTGATCAAAGCAGCACAGAAACTTAAGGGAAGGTGGATGAAAGTTTTATATGTGTGTGTGTATGCATGCATTCCTTTAATTTCATATTTTTACCTTACCCATTAAAAAGAGGATAAAAATATGGAACCACACAGGAGCACATAGATGAACCATTCAGCAATAGACATGTGTACCAGTACAATAGCACAACCATATAAGATAAATTAGCAGCTTCTGATTCTTTTTAAGAAGGCAGGCTAAAAAAAAAATTCTGGGTGCTGTTTGATGTGCCATTGGTCAGGATTTGGTTTCCACACCAATTATTGCAGCAGCTGCTTCAGGCTAGGCTGTTTAACAAGCTTTAGCTATTTTAAATGCTATCTGTTCTTCTTGAGGGTGCAGGAGATGGAAGCCCTTTCCGTTTCAGCTTTTAAAATTCTTCACAGTACATTTGAAATAATTCAGAATCCCAATTTTGTTACAAAGGTCCAACATGTCACTTTGTCTTCCTCTAATAGGACAGTCACAATTAAAGTAAACCAGCAGCTTGAAAATAAGGATCTGGGAGAAGAAAAAGAAAGAAACAATCAGCCAGACATAAGGAATCTGGGGCAGAAAAGCTGAATTTCAGCTGCTTGCACACACATCTGCCGGCTGAAACCGGTTTCGCTAGCAGTTGCCCAAGGACAAACGCCACAGGACTGCTGACTCTCGGATGCCCTTTGGTGGTATGCTTGAGTAAGCCAGATATTTTTTAAAAGGTACTTGCCATGAAGAGAGATAATGCTGAGCACTTTATGCCAACTTCAGATCTTTGTGTTCTGCAAGCCTCAATTTAAAATGCCCAAGTCTTGTTTTCCTGGCTTGCCAGAGGATAGGGTGGAATTTGCTTTCTTTCTATCACTCCTTAGATTGCTTTTTATGAGACAAAAAGTTGGCATTTGCCTGCAGCATGGCAGCGCAAGAGAGAAAAGCACTCGGCTTTCAGGCTGTTTACCCCCTTGTGCCTCTCTTTGTACAATATTACAAAGAAATGAAGGTATTTGATGTCTTGGCTCAGAAGAGGCACTGAAAGAAGCTGTAGTTAATTTGAAGCATTTTTCAGCACCACTGCCTACTTCAGCAGGTTACAGCACCTCACTCAGCTTGGCTGGTCTCTGATATAGCAGAGTCGGCCCTTCGGCCCTTCTGGGAAGAAGAGGGATGTTGGCAAAACCAGGGAGGGAAAACCGCCAGAGTAGCAAAACATTTCCATAAACCTGCCAGGAAAACCACATTGATGGCACCAATGAGTGTAGCAAGGCTTCCCCTGAAACAGGGGCATCTCTGGTCTAATCTTGCTGACCCTTTCAACTGTTGGCCCTTTAACCTGCCCTCAAAGTCACGTCTCATTAACCAGACTTCACAAAGCAGGTTGTATACTACTGTTACTGTTTTAGCTGAGGTAAAACTGTTAGCCTGTTCCATAAAGAAGTCAGAGTAACACACTCACTTTTGTTTGTATGAGGAATGCCAAAATAATCCCCCATGCACTTGTTCTTTATTAAAAGGGTGGCAAAGAAAGCTTTAAAAAAAGCTAAATTTATCTTATGAGAAAAATGTTTTCTGACCATATGTTGGCCCTATGCATTATATCATGTTATTAGGAGTTTAATTGACCTGTCCAGGTCCCAGAACTGCTTCCTGTGAGAAAAATAGACTTTATAAAAAACAAACCTTATGTTACACTGGCAGAAAAGTCTATCCACATGCTTTCATCAAAAGTCCTTTAGACAGAACCACATACAAAATCTACATTTACAGTCTTAAATCTCCTTTACTGCAGATAATGAGAACTGTACACATAAACCTGTTTCTGCGGGGCCATTATATCTTTCACATCTGAAAATATTTGCTAGGCACTATATAAATAATTGAATAAATAAAATTTAAAGCAGACTGAAGTGGAAGATATTCTCTTGTTGCTAGTATTAGTATGATTCAATTGTCCATCAAGACCCTTTTTGTACAGTAGAGAAAAAGAAAGAACATGTCCTTTTGCTTAGATCCGTGATGGCGAACCTATGGCACAGGTGGCACGCAGAGCCATTTGTTTCGGCACGCAAGCTGCAGGCAAACTTACCTCACTGCACATGTGCACACTTCACAGCTGGTTTGAGGCCTTTTTTGGCCTCCCAGAGGCTTGAAAAAAGCCTCTGCAGGCCGAAACGGGCCTATTCAGCCTGCAGAAGTTTTTTTTCAAGCCTCTGGGAGGTCAAAAAAGGCCTTAAACCAGCCAAAAATCAGTTGTGAAGCACAGTGCAGATAAAGAGGGGGGCAGGGGGGGAATTGTGCGCACATGCGCAGGAGCTGTGGGGTGTGTGCATTGCCTTCTGGGTGCTGGCACGCCAGGACGCACACAGTTTTTGGCACAGGAGCCCAAAAAGGTTAGCCACCACTGGCTTAGATAGTAAAATATTTCTGGGAAGATGTGGATGGCTTCTACAGAACTAGATTGAGTTCTGTTCTGACCAAGGCTTCCTGAGATCGTAATTAAGCACATGCTTAGTCCAAACATCTCTGGTTTTATTTCAGTGCTGGAAATTATGGTCATTCCCAGCCCATGAGTCCCAAACAGTCCCTCGAGATAAGCACCCACCTTAGCTCCTTTGAATTGCCAACAACTAAAGTGCCAAATTAACTAAAAAACCAACCAAAGTACAAAGTCCACACAGAGGACATGTCACACATTTCCATATGTACATCATATTCTGTGCAACATGTATATTACTCTAGTGTATGATCTTATAACATGGTATATACAGTATCTCACAGAAGTGAGTACACCCCTTCACATTTTGTAAATATTTAAGTATATGACACTTAGCTACAATGTAAAGTAGTGGGTATACAACTTGTATAACAGTGTAAATGTGCTGTCCCCTCAAAATAATGCAACACACAGCCATTAATGTCTAAACCCCTGGCAACAAAAGTGAGTACACTCCTAAGTGATAATGTCCAAATGGAGCTCAAGTAGCCAATTCCTCTCCCTGATGTCATGTGACTCCATAGTTTTACAAGGTTTCAGGTGTGTAGGGGGAGCAAGTATGTTAAATTTGGTGTTATTGCTCTCACTCATACTGGTCACTGGAAGTTCAGCATGGCACCTCATGGCAATGAACTCTCTGAGGATCTGAAAAAATGAATTGTTGCTCTACATAAAGATGGCCTAGGCTATAAGATTGCCAAGACCCTGAAACTGAGCTGTAGCCAAGACCATACAGCGGTTTAACAGGAGCGGTTCCACTCAGAACAGGCCTTGCCATGGTTGACCAAAGAAGTTGAGTGTCCGTGCTGAATGTCATATGCAGAGGTTAGCTTTGAGAAATAGACGTATGAGTGCTGCCAGCATTGCTGCAGAGGTCGAAGGGATGGGGGGGGGGGGAAGTCAGCCTGTCAGTGCTGACCATATGCCGCACGCTGCATCAAAGTGGCCTGCAGAGCTATCGTCCCAGAAGGAAGCCTCTTCTAAAGATGATGCACAAATAGCCCACAAATGGTTTGCTGCATGCAGGCAGACTAAGGACATGGATTTCTGGAACCATGTCCTGTGGTCCGCTGACACCAAGACAAACTTACTTGGTTCAGATGGTATCAAGTGTGTGTGGCGGCAACCAGGTGAGGAGTACAAAAACAAGTGTGTCTTGCCTACAGTCAAGCATGGTGGTGGGAATGTCATGATCTGGGGCTGCATGAGTGCTGCCAGCACTGGGGAGCTACAGCTCATTGAGGGAACCATGAATGCCAACATGTACTGTGACATACTGAAGCAGAGCATCATCTCCTCCCTTCGGAGACTGGGCCGCAGGGCAGTATTCCAACATGGTAATAACCCCAAACACACCTCCAAAATGATCACTGCCTTGCCAAAGAAGCTGAGGGTAAAGGTAATGGACTAGCCAAGCATGTCTCCAGATCTAAGCCCTATTGAGCATCTGTGGGACATCCTGAAACAGAAGATGGAGGTGTGCAAGGTCTCTAACATCCACCAGTTCTGTGACATCATCATGGAGGAGTGAAAGAGGACGCCAGTGGCAACCTGTGAAGCTCTGGTGAACTCTATGCCCAAGAGGGTTAAGGCAGTGCTGGAAAATAAGGGCGGCCACAAAAAAATACTGACACTTTGGGCCCAATCTGGACATTATCACTTAGGGGTGTACTCACTTTTGTTGCCAGGGGTTTAGACATTAATGGTTGTGCATTGCATATTTTGAGGGGACAACACATTTACACTGTTATACAAGCTGTATACTCACTACTTTACATTGTAGCCAAGTGTCATTTCTTCAGTGTTGTCACATGAAAAGATATACTTAAAATATTTACAAAATGTGAGGGGGGTGTACCCACTTCTGTAAGATACTGTATATATTACGCTACACTGGCACCAGTGAAATTCATTATATTAATCTATTTGTGGTGTTATTTTGTGTTTAGGAGTCTGATAGCCCATGGGTAGAAACTTTTTAAATCTGTTTGTCAGGCTGGCTATACTTCTGTGTCTTCTGCCCAATAATAAAAGTGAAAAGAGACACTCTCCAGGGTTATGGCTACATACTATGTTGAGGGAAAGAGGAAGACCACTTCATGTAACATCCTTTAGTTTGACTACAATGGCTTGGACTACTGAGTGTTGGTGTGGTTTTATATCCGTGCTGACTTATAGTCTCAATTTCCATTCCATCACAAATGGGAAAGCTGTACTCTAGAAGTACAAAGCTGTACTCTAGAAGGTAAGATGATAGTACTCTTCTAATCATCAACAGTTGGCAGCATCTAACCAACCTTGGTTGATCTCAGAACCTTGCAGAACTAGTCCTGGTTAACAGTTGAATGGGGAGCTGCTTGAAAATTCCAAAGCTAGAAGACCTGAAAGGTTGAAAAAAAAATTCAGAAGTTAACAATAACAGCTTTTTTGCCTACACTGGAGCTTCTACCCAAGCTGAGCTCAACTTGAGGTCAAATCATCCTATTAGGATGACATCAGGGGTGGGATTCTACCTGTTCTGTCCGGCTCTGAACAACCGGTAGCTCTGAAGAGCAGCAGACATAGAACCGGTTATGTCTGCTGCTGTTTTGGCCGGCCTGCCCACCTGACCTTTATTTCCTGGTTTTTCAACCTCAGCTGTTTTGTGTGGCACAGCTGCGCTTGAAAAAGCAGGAAAAAAGTGCTTTTACAACACTGCACACCCACGCGCAGTGCTGCTCAGCTGTACAAGTAGTAAGCTGATGATGATTCACACCCATGCGCAGTGCAAATCATTAATCATCGAACTGGTAGTTATCCTAGTTGGATCCCACTCCCTGGATGACATCCCATCCTTACTCTATTATCAAGACACCATTTTATAATATGAATAGCATTGTCTGATAGCAAATTCCTCAGCATGAACTCACCATACACAAAACATGTATAATATTTAATGTCACTCCTTATGAGAAATACTAATACTAAAAAATAACTGATAAGTAGACTAGCAATCATGTTGACTTTTACAGGTTGTAGAAAGTGCTTACAGAATTTGGTGACTTTTTTTATTACAAAAATAATTTGACTTAGTCAATTGTTGTTATATAATGATGTTATGGGCACCACATTATGGCCCTGAATTAATGAATGTTTCTGAAGTTGAATTTAATATAGTATATTAAGTTGGTAACTCGTACCAACTCATAGTCCATATCCAACATAAATCACAAATCCTTCCCCAACTATAGCTGGGATACAGAAGTTACAAATATAACTTCAAACATGAATAGCAACAAAACTGCAATTCTTCCCTACATAGATCTGCAGAATCAGAGACTTTGTCAAAAAAAAAAAAAAAAGTGTGTGTGGCATTGTGAATCAAGTTGTAGTACTTTGGTATATTTGTACATCACAAATGATGTACAACATCACAACATAGACAAGAATGCATTTTAATGATGCAACACCACTTTAGTCATTTGACCCTCCTTGATCTCCCTTTGCAGAAACCTCTGCCTTTGTGGGTTTTAGAAAGTACCCACAAACAGATACATCTACTTCTCTGAAACGGGGCAAATGCCATTTCCACTAAATTAGAAAAAAAAATCTATTGTACTTGAAAATTTCATGTCACTTTGTTGAAAAACTATAAAGAAATAATGAAATATTTTAAAATTAATTTAAATTAATTAAATTTTAAATTGAATAATTAAATTATGTTAAATAAATTTAATTTAAAGCTAAAATTAAAGTTGATTTTTTATATTAAGTTAATGAATTATTAGTAATTAAAATTCATTAATTTTAAATCAAAAATTTGAATTTAAATAAATAAATAAGTACATGGACTACCCAACTCCAGATGACTCTAGCAGGTGTTTACAATTTTGAGAAGCCTGAATCCTATTTCATTCACACATTCATTCAGATTCATTGAGTAAAATGTGGCCTCTAATTTATTCCAAAATATTCTAAACAAAATATACTGGGTCTCTATCACATACCTCTTTCTAGCACATTAGGACATCTAGATGTGAATACTAGATTGTACACTGAAAATATAGAAGAAATTATTACAATGAGTAAAATTTTACTCAGTTTTTTCAACTTGCTTACCAGCAACTGGATATTTGTTTGTACATGTATTTATTTCAGGATGCCTTTTACATCTCCAAATAAGCAGGTAGCATTTTCTTGATTGCTTAGTATCATAGGCCAGAGTATGGCCCATTTTACAGAAGGGTAGTTTTGTAAAATGACACCACTGGCTTTCAAAACCATTGATGAGTGTCAGTTATCTATCCAGATACAACAGCTGAGCAATTTAATTCCAGTTAAATTTGATTGGGGAGGTAGAACCCCTCAAAGCTTTCTTCGCTTCTAAAGAATACACAATGCACCAATTAGAAAATGTTTTCACAGAATAATCATTAACTTAGCGTTGTTGGTGACTTGAGGGAGAAAGGAAAAGAATTTGGCCAGTGGCGAAGTTTCCAGCAGTAGTTAATGAATGTATAAAAAGTGCTTTGCATATATAGTACCTTTTATCAGAAGATCTCCACTTACATTTATCTTGAAGGTCCCAGGCCAGCTTTGTGTACAAGTGATAAGTCAAGGTAGTTGTAGTTTTAAGTTTTGATTATACTTTATATTATATGTAAAATACATTTGATCTTTTATCTGGATCTATATTTAATTCGATAAAAAATGTTTACTGGAGAAGTGGAAGGAAAGACACTAATGGTCAGAGCAGAAGGAATAATAGCAGCCAGAATGGTACTGAAATTTTGGTTGCAACAGCACTTATACTTGTATACCACTTCAGGGTGCTTTGCAGCCCTCTCTATGTGGTTTATAGAGTAAGCATATTGCCCCCAACAATCTGGGTCCTTATTTTACTGATCTCAGAAGGATAGAAGGCTGATTCAACCTTGAGCTGGTGAGAATCGAACTCTGGCAGTCAGCAGAATTAGCCTGCAATACTGTATTCTAACCACTGCACCACCATGGTTATTTGAGCATGCACTCTACACAACTCACATGGCACTTCGTCACATCCACACGCATCCTCCCTGGCCCACATTTCTTCACCAACCTACACAGCATCTCTTATACACCCATTGCTGACCTGCATCTCTGTATATCCCCTCCCTCCCTCCCACAGTAGCAGCCACTTATCAGCCTGCAGGCTTTGAACTTGCAAGCTCCTGCTGGCATCCTCACTTTCTGCAAACTTTCCTCAAGCAAAGCAAATGGAAAAACTGGCAGGAATTCAAGGGAGGGAGGGAGGGAAGAAAGGAAGAAAAAGGAAATAAGATTTTCTACAAGGAAACTCAATGAGGAAGCCAGCAGGAAGATGAAAGTCGCTTTGGCTCTTACTGCTCTTTTGACTACCTATGGTCATTCCGTTTCTATTTAGATAAATATTTTCAAATGATGACCCCCACGGGGCACAGGTTGTCTAGATCAGGGGTCGCCAACATTTCGGACCTCAGGGACTACCAAACTCATAATTTTAAAACCTGCGGACCATTAACATGAATTTTGACTGATAGTGGCTTGCTGACGTTGGTGGGAAAGTTGATCCCATATTCCAGAGCTGCAGTAATCATCCCGCAGCTTTTGGGGGGATTTTCCCAGGGTCTCTGCAGAAAAAGCAGAAGCAGCAGAGAACTGGGAAAATCCCCAAAAAAGTCTTCAGGAAAATTCCCCACCCCGTTTTCCTACCAATCGATCATTCTTTATTTGGGATTGCAGGATATCGACTCCAGCTCTGTTCTTGGGGGGGGGGTGAGAGACTTTTGGCTTCATGCAAGGAAGCGGCAAAAGTGTCTTTCTCCCCCAAAGTCCTCTAGAATGGCACAGCCTCTTGGAGCAGGATGCCTTGCAGGATTCCAAAGACTCATTTCTGGCGGAGTTTGGGGGAGAGAAAGAAAGACTTCCGCTGCTTTCCTTGTGTGCAGCCAAAAGCAAAGAAAGAAGTGGAAAGCAGCAGCCCGGTGGCCAGGCCAGGTGTGTGGGGTAAGTGGGGCAAGTTCCCCCCTCCATCCTTTCCTCACTCCCCTCACTACATGTTCACAATGGAAGCGATGCAAGGCTTGTGTTCCTGTGGGCGGTACAGCCTTGTGTTCCCATACAGCCTGCTTGGGGGGGGGGGGTGACATTTCTCTGTAAACCACCAAAATTTTCTCACAGACCACCAGTGGTCCGCAGCCCACCGGTTCGTGACCACTGGTCTAGACAGCCATTAAGTTAGGGCAGAAACTTTTGGCTCTTGACCTAAGCTGCTGTAATAGACTAAAACTATATTGGCCTATAAGGCCCAAAAAGTGATTTTGTGATCTGGAGAGCTGAACTCATCTTAGTTAATTTCTCTGTTAGCCTATCCTTGTCTACCCTAAGCTCTTATTCCCCCAGCAGCATAGTGATCACTAGCTAGGGTTCCATTTCCTGTTTGTGAGAAGACAGGCACAAAACAATGGTTCTGCTTGCTCAGCATCACTCATTACCACTTCACCATTTTCTCTTTACAACAGATCTCCAATCTCTTTGGCTTTCTTTTTTATTCTGACATACCCAGAGACCTTTCTTGGTTGTTTCCCGTTTTCCTTGCAAACCTCAGCTCATTTTGAGCTCCAGCCTTTCTGACAAAATCCTTTAGTTCCTGAAGACTACTATACTGTACATTCTTCTTTGCTTATGTTCCCCTTCTTCCATTTCCTGCATAAAAAAGTGTGTCTTCCAGGGCTAATTTTAAAGGTCAGAAGAGAAGCCACAGGCATCTCCAAAGTCCTGGGGGGACAACTGCATGAAATTGTCTTTTTCTTCTTCCTAGAATAGGTTTGGGGAATTTTCTTGTTTTTATGGTAAGATGATACAATCAGGTCAGCTTCCATCCAAGTGCAAGTCAGCTGAGAATGTGGTAGTATTGAAGTGGCAGGTATAAATTATAGAGAACTGAGTTTGTCTAGGATTGGAAAAGGGAGAGTTTGAGAACTAAATGTGTGGCACCAATGTATATTCAATTAGGGAAATTTAACACTCTGACTTCAGCCTTTGTTCATCCTGACTTGATTTGTGAGAATATTAGCTGTAATATCCCAATTGTTAGGATTTCATGACTAGATTGTTCAATGAAGCAATACCATATTTATAGTTTGATGTACAAATTAGTCTTTGAATTAATAAAATATTTACTTTAATAAGAGTATTTAAAATAAATTTGAAACATTTGTCACTTAAGCTAAATACACAAAACAGGAAAAATATGTTGCATTTTAAATAAAGTTAAACATTTACTATACAAAACATATTTGCTTTGAACCATCAAAGCATTATTTTTTCTTATCCAAGAGTGCCCACTTTATAAATATGCGTAAAGACACAAGTAATTTACCATATTGGTTCAACTATCTCAGTTCACCATTTTTCAAACAAGGAAACCATGACTTGATTAGAAACTCAATAACTTCAGTAGTGCTTCTTATCAAGGGTTTCCCCATCCATATATTCTCCATTCCATAATATTTAGAGAATCTATAAAGATTCTTATTTATAATAAAGACTTCAGTTTCAAAGGCTTTCAGTTGCTGTCTTCCCAGTTTTCATTATGTACATCCATGTCATACGTGGTATTGTTTCATGGCCACAATAAAGTAATGTTCATAAGCAAGTGCAAAAAACGATAGCAGATAGATCTATCATCACAATCATTTTCATCATCTATTCAAGGAGGATGAATAGTTAGATTCAACATTATGGCACCCTGGAGAGTTTTGTGCTGTTCTGCAAATGCCCTGGCAAAAATTTTCTTCTGCTTTTATCAGGTTTTAGTATTATTTTGAAGTTACCAGTGCAGAATGAGCAGATCCCTCATATATATATATACATACACACACACATATATATAGATACACACACACATATATATACATATATATATATACATATATATATATACACATATATATACACATATATATACATGCATATACATATACACATACATACATACACATACACATACATACATAAATAAATATATATATATACACACACATATATATATATACACATATACACACAAACATACACACATAAATATATATATATATATTTTCTTAAGTTTTCGCGGGTACTTACATGTATGGCATTCAGCTTTGTTCGGGTATTTTCCCACGTCATAGTAGTGGTGCTTTTAAAGTTGTAGCAACGTTTCAGCAGAATCTCATCTGCCATCATCAGGCTTCTGTATAGTGTTCGTCTGTGAGTTGGACTTTTATAGTGGTTTCAGATTTAAATTTGGGGCAGCCTATTGCTGTGCCAGAATGGTTTTTTCTTCATCCTGATTGGTTGAGAGTCTTGGTCTGTGTTTATTGGTCTTGGAGTTTGCTGTGTTCTGCTTCTAATATCTTTTGTCTGTTTTTTTGGCTCTTTTTGTATCTTGATTGGCTGGCAACATTGTGTTACTTTATTGGAGGCCTTTAGTGCAGCTTGGCTTCGGGTAAATGGACGGCTATCATTAGTTAGGAAGCTGGGTTTCATCTGGGTGCCTGGTTGGGGTGTGTTTGAGCTGGAGGTATCAGGGGGAATCTGTTTGTGCCCAGGTGTTTGCCTGGCTTGTGGTGTGGAGATTTTTTTGTTTATGAGTGCAGGCTTCCAAATGATTGACAGCCTGGTGGAATCATCTCTTCTGTTCATGCTTTCTGGTCTTTTTTCATTCTCTATGGCTTCTCTGATGATTCTGTGGCTGGGATTTTCTATAGTGGCTAGGGTTTTGGTGCCATTGAAGTTGATGCTATGACCTGTGGCTTCCATGTGTTGGACTAGTGAGGAAGTGTGTTCCAGCTTTTTGACTGTGTTTTTGTGTTCATCCAGGCGGGTGCTTATTCTTCTATTGGTCTGTCCAATGTATGTGGCCGGGCATGATGCACAGGGGACTTCGTATATGCCTTGGTTTTCCAGGTCAATTTTATCTTTGGGGTTTCTGAGGATGGTTGCTATTTTTCTGTCTGTTTTGAAGGCAGTCTTGATGTGGTGTCTGCATAATATCTTACTAATTTTATCTGTAGTGCCTCTTATGTAGGGCAGGACAGCTGTTCTGTCCTGAACAGACCCATGGAACAACTGTCCTGCCCTACATAAGAGGCACTACAGATAAAATTAGTAAGATATTATGCAGACACCACATCAAGACTGCCTTCAAAACAGACAGAAAAATAGCAACCATCCTCAGAAACCCCAAAGATAAAATTGACCTGGAAAACCAAGGCATATACGAAGTCCCCTGTGCATCATGCCCGGCCACATACATTGGACAGACCAATAGAAGAATAAGCACCCGCCTGGATGAACACAAAAATTCAATCAAAAAGCTGGAACATACTTCCTCACTAGTCCAACACATGGAAGCCACAGGTCATAGCATCAACTTCAATGGCACCAAAACCCTAGCCACTATAGAAAATCCCAGCCACAGAATCATCAGAGAAGCCATAGAGATTGAAAAAAGACCAGAAAGCATGAACAGAAGAGATGATTCCACCAGGCTGTCAATCATTTGGAAGCCTGCACTCACAAACAAAAAAATCTCCACACCACAAGCCAGGCAAACACCTGGGCACAAACAGATTCCCCCTGATACCTCCAGCTCAAACACACCCCAACCAGGCACCCAGATGAAACCCAGCTTCCTAACTAGCCGTCCATTTACCCGAAGCCAAGCTGCATTAAAGGCCTCCAATAAAGTAACACAATGTTGCCAGCCAATCAAGATACAAAAAGAGCCCCCCCCCCCAAAAAAAAAACAGACAGAAGATATTAAAAGCAGAACACAGCAAACTCCAAGACCAATAAACACAGACCAAGACTCTCAATCAATCAGGATGAAGAAAAAAACATTCTGGCACAGCAATAGGCTGCCCCAAATTTAAATCTGAAACCACTGTAAAAGTCCAACTCACAGACGAACACTATACAGAAGCCTGATGATGGCAGATGAGATTCTGCTGAAACGTTGCTACAACTTTAAAAGCACCACTACTATGACGTGGGAAAATACCCAAACAAAGCTGAATGCCAGATATATATATATACACATATACACACATATGTATATACACATATACATATACATACATGCGTACACAGGTACTTACATGTATGGTATTCAGCTTCGTTCAGGTATTTTCCCACGTCATTATAGCTGTGCTTTTAAAGTTGTAGCAACTTTTCAGCAGAATCTCATCTGCCATCATCAGGCTTCTGTATTGTCAGACGAACACAATACAGAAGCCTGATGAGGGCAAATGAGATTTTGCCGAAACATTGCTATAACTTTAAAAGCACAACTATAATGATGTGGGAAAATACCCGAACAAAGCTGAATACCATACATGTAAGTACCCGCGAAAACTTAACAAATATATATATTTATGAGATGAAATCACTTCATGTTCTAAAGAAAGCAATGGGACATCTTGAACTGTGTAGAATACTTTAAAACACACAAATACATTTGCGAATGAAGTCATCTTATGCTGAAAATGGATCGGCCGTTGTCCTATGAAGTGTCCCACAAAATTACTTTGACTTTTCAAGTGTTGCTTTTTTCAACTCTTACAACTGTAGTTTGCTTACAGATCTGTCCGGTAGGACTGGTAACACAAAAAAATGCCAGTAGGGATTCTTTCTTCATCTTTTTTTTGAGGCAGGAAATTATAGCCTGCATTTTGATACTTTTTAGTTGGCTCCCAGGTGGTTTCTCTAGGACACACAGACAGGCTGAATCCTGCAGGCTATGCACTAGCAAACTGCTCGTTTGTCATTACATTCATCACGTCATTCTTCACTAACTGCAATGTTAGAAGGCACATACTTCGTGGAATAATATTGCGGATTTATATACCAATACAATATCTCGCATGGAATTTAGCAGGCAACCAAAGCCTTTTCTCTTCCACATGTCCAGGCAGCATTGCCTACATTCAACAATGACTTTACAAACAATTTCTTGTAATGTATGACTTCAGGATAGTGCAAACAAATTATTCTTTGGCAATGTATGATCTGGTGAAATTCAGAATTCCATTAGCCATTATTTCAGAAGAGCTTGATATAAGATTAGAGAATGCTTTGTTTCTTTCTCTTGTTCCAGACAAAAGATCAAGTCCCTGAGACAAATTCGGGTTATTCTTGGCCAAAGGTATGGTTTCACAAGACCAGATGATCTGTTGAAGCCCTGGATGGGAGAAAAAAAAGAAAGGCATTGACTGCTGAGCCAAAATAGACTTTTGTTTAACACCCAAGAATCACTACATTTATTTACATTGCTTTTTAAATTAATAACAAAAAAGAAGAGCAACAGAAAAGTGATAGTGACACATAATCAAAGAGAAAAAAGGATAAAAAGTGCTATAACAAAAAAGTGGAAAAATGTGACAACACCCCCAAGTAGTAATAATAAAAGTTACAATACTCAAGACATACACAGTATATTTTGGATACAGTCATACACTACGTTTTTACTGAGAATATTCATTGTAAAAAACCCTCATATTTCATTATACTTATCCATACATCTGTAGGCAATCTGCCCATGGATGGCAAGTGCAATCAGATCTTGAATCAATGGGTTGAAAGAGGCCAGCTAAGTAACACTACCCAATATTTATTCTCTCCAATCTCTTGATGTCTGCTCCCACTATGACCATCTTCCTTATTCACACAACCTATTGAGTTTTTCTAATAAATCAGCTTGTTGCCTGTATTAATACCCATATCATACTAGTGCACAGTACACAGTGATTAAAAAGGAAGAACCTGCTTGCCATCAGAAGAATGTTTTACCATATTTATCACTTGTATTTGGAAAGGGCTTCAAGTTAAACCACTATAAGGATTTGGCTTGCTCAGATTTATAGCAAATAAATCAGGCAACAGTTTGAGGACTTGGAATCCTTGTAGCTTCTTTTTCCTCCAAAGCTGGTCAATACTTGCCTTGCTGCTTCAATTACAATTGAGTCACAAACTTCAATGTATTTGGAATCCATTGAGTTTAACAATTATACTTAAAGCTAATGACAGTCTGAAATATATATATATTCATTCATTCATAAAAGATGCCTGGGGAATAGTAAAGAAAAAGATTTACTTATTCATTATAAGACCATCATACTCACACATTGTGACTTCATAAAGTTTATCAATTTTACATTGATTTAAAAAACCCAATAAGATAAAAAGTACAAAACAAATAATACTTACAATAAACACATAGCCAAAGCTGGGTATAACATTCTCATAATATAATCAACTCATTTAACAACCTGGCTAAAATGCCCACTTCTCGAATCATTGCTTATTTTTACTTTCACCATTTCCCTCTCCCTCCATCAGCAGATGCATATTGTCCTTTCCTAGAAATATAAAACTCATTTAGTAAGTTGTTGGCCTTTCAGAGGCCACCAGAATATTTGTTAGAAGGCCTGCAAAGGATTTACGCTTTACAGTCACTACAGTGAAAAAATGTAGTCATTCAGTTGACTACAAATGAATGTGGTAAACACAGTGAACCTTGACTTTAACATATTCTACGAAATAGAATACATTATTCTATGGTATTCTATGAAGTGTCCCATGAGATTCTAATGGAGAATAGTAGAAAGCGAGGTGAATTATGATAATTTTGGTATGAGCTAAATGCTAAAATGGACTGAGCAATCATACACCATTAATATCCATTAACTATTCCACATTAAGATGGAAGGAAGTGTTATCCAGAAGATCATGAACAGGTGGAAGATTTGCAGAAATCAGCAAAATGTATTTCAGAAAATACAAACTACAAGTCCTACCTTTGAGTAGGAAAAATCAAAGATATGAGTACTAGATGTGAGGTATCATAGCAGACAACAATAACATACAAAAAGGAACTGGGTGTTTTGGCCAATTATGAATTAAAATATAAGCCCACAGTATAATGTGGTTGCAAAAAAGGCAATTTTTAGGTTGTATCAACATAGGTCAAACACCATGCACGAGAAATCATAATTCCTTTTACTTTTTTTTGCATTGGTCAGACGGCATCTAGATAATTGTGTTAAATTCTGGGCACCACATTTTACAAAGAATACAGTAATAGCAAAGTGTAAGAAAGAGTTCAGAGGAAAACAATCAAAAATACAAGAATTCTGAAGTGAAAACATTGTAAGGAATATACGGAAGCTGAAGCTGAAGAAGCTACCTGAATAAGCAGTGAAACATTTTGAACAAGGAGAAAAAAAAGTCCAGTTGCCTTGACTCAATTCCAGGCAACTTTACTTGGATCACTGAGAATCTTGACATATTTATAAGGAATAATTGGCAGAGTTCAGTATCTTTAGGTTGGATGAAACTCTGGAGAGACACAACAGTAGTAAATAGAGCCTACATGGTTACAGATCTCAACCAATGTATAGCAGTTATACCTGTTTTTAAAATTTCACTATTTTTTAAAAAAATACTCAGTTCTTAACAGCTATAACAGCTATTCTTGTATATGTAAAATTAATTAAATATTAGGAACAAATTCCTAACAATAGAACCTGTTTGACAGGGTCAACTAGCAGAGTTAATAGCTCCCTTTCACTGAACGTGTTCCTGTAAAATATGGACAGCTATTTGTTTGGATTCCGGCAGTGATTAAAGGACTTAAACTCAGTGCCTAAGTGACCTTTTCCAACTCTTGGATTTGAATTCTTTTTACAGTATTATACTGATTGTCTGGACATGTTCTACAAATGCGTATGTTTCAATAATCTATTACGGTAGTAGTTGCTAGTTTCTCCACTTCTGTTCTGGGAAGGTCACTTGACCATGGTCCTTATCCCTGTTAGTCAGCTCATTTTAAGTATGTAATGAACACAATACTAGTCTTCATATAGCCTGTATCCAATGTCAAAAGTAAACATAGCACTTTTAATATTATATTGCAAATTGCTTCAAGGGAAAATGTTTTGGATAGGAAGTGGAGTAAGAAAACATTTTTATCTGAGACATTTTAATGATATTGCACTTAAATTAACTTCAACCTCTGCTTATAAGCATGGCTGAAACAATTTAAGTCCAAGCATTTTGAAGTTTGATAAGTGATGTAAAAAGCAATTTAAGTAAAATATAAATGTAGTATAAAAAAGTCTACTATCAGCAATTTAATTAAGCCATTCTGAACAGTTGATATAATCTACTTTTTGGGAAAGTATATTTTCCCTGCTAATATCAGGAAACATAACTGACTGATTTCATCCAAAATAATAAAAATACTATTGGTTGAAACTTCCTATTTCTTCAGAAATTTGGAATAGGCATGGAAGGGAGATTGGTGCCATTGGATAAGGGCATTCCTTCTTGTATGATACAATAAGAATCAGACCTCAACATAAGACAATATTTCAAAGAAAAATAGGGTGAGAAAAAGAAAAACAAACCCCTGGTGATGTCCTTCAGAAGTCAAAGACCTATAAGGAAGTAGAAAGATTTACTTTGCTCTGAGATGTCTTCTTGAGCATTCATACAGAAATTCACCCATTTCGTTGTGATTAATAGGACTACAATTCCAGGAAAAAATCTCTTTCTTGAGAAAGAATTTTTCAAATAACTGCAGTCCTTGAAATATTTTGTCAGCTCTTCCCAATATGGGGGCTGCCAAATGATATACAATCCTATTCCTCTAATCCCAGCAAACTAACTAGGGGTTATAGGAGCTGTAATCAAACACATCCTGATGGTAAATGTTGAAGACAACTTATTTGATTAACATTGGTATATGGTATCTTTATTTTCACAAGATTTTATTACCATTACTGTAATAAATATTTGTTCCTATTTTTTCAGAGTAATATTTTTTGGATTAAAATTTTTATTGCTCACATTAAAAACATTGTCAAGTTCAGTGGGTCTTCAACACATGCATAGATCAAAATTTGAATATAAAGCACTTCAATTTCTTGAGTTAAAAACTACATGAATTCAAACATACACAATCATAGATTAATTGAATTGAAGACTGTGACATATAGATTCTTCTTTTGCAACATCAGAGAGATACCAAGTAAGGGGGGAGGGGAGGGATGTGATCTAGATATTTTCATCATTCACTCCAATATTGAATTGTTCATTTGGCAACTATGCATAACATCATTCAATTATTGCTTTACTTAAGTCTGAGTTCAGGGTGGTTTTCTGAATCTTCCTCCTGGAGGCTTTCAGGTTTTTCAAGAAGTGCAAGGATTCTTCACAAATTCAAAAGAAGCCAATTAGAGGGAGAAAATAACAACTTGCATATATGCTTTAAAATGTTTGCCACTTAATGGTGAGGCAGAGAATATATGGGTAGGCCCAGTCAGAGGTGGTACTTGCTGGTTCTCTGAACTACTCAAAATTTCCGCTACCGGTTCTCCAGAACTGGTCAGAACCTGCTGAATACCACCTCTGTTTTGCATGCAATTGAGCATTCCAGTGGCTTGCTGGACATGCTTGGTTCTTGATGGGCTAGTTTTGTGTAGCCACTGTACAGTTACTTGAGAGTACTTGTTCTTTTGAAAACTATGATACTCCTGCCTGATGCTGTCAGTATATAATATGGATTTTGGCAACAACTTAAAAGTTTCAATGTAAAATTTTAGGAAAAGAGTAAATGGGGTACATATTGTTTTATTATATGCTGTCCAGAGCCATTGTAGAGTTGGGCAGCCTTATACATTCTTAAATTAAACTAATATACATGGATTTATTCTAGAAAACACTCCAACCTTCTGGACCAAAACGATGGACATGTGTAGCCCCTGAAGGCACATTGTGCTGCTTGACCTGTAAGTTAGAGATAAGAAAGCCTGCAATGTTAACAGACCTTTGGCTCCAAAGTTCACTTACCCATTCAAAGTGATTATGTTGTATTATGTTTCAATCAATAGTTTGATTAGGACTCAGAAGTGGCCCTTAATCCAGAATCCTAGAGTAGAATGAAACTTTTTTTTTTAGGAAGACATTTTGATGTTGAAGACACTTACAATGGAATTTCTTTTCTGCTTTCTTTTCCTTTTTCTATTTCTGTTCACTTTTCTTCTTTAATATTTTTCTTAGTTTTTTTATAAGTTTTTTATCTTTGTACTTATAAACTCTAATACAATTATCACAAAAAAAAATGGCTTCCTATGGTTTCAGTTTGAGTGCATACAGTATTACAACAATAAACTATAGTTACTACATATAGCTGTATCATTAAACTTCATAAGAAGCTATTTTGTTTACAGTGTTGCTTGCATATCTAGTAAAGGATGGTGAATTTTAAAAATAAAAGAATAACGTTTATAGAAACAAATCATGCTACGATCTGAAAAGTATTTGAATACTGAAATACATTAAACAATTTAGGAATAAATGTGTACATTAAGGAACTTTTATCTTCAGTTCAGTTGGAAATGAGTTAAAACTGTCAAGATTTAGAAAAAAAACTGGTATTAATATTCAGCTGTACAACATTCTGCCCCATTTCCTCTGTGACATTTCTACAAATTGGTTCAAGTGTAACCAGCAGAATGTTTTACATATTGAGACAAATTACTGCAAATATGGAGACAGCTTATTCTCCACCATGCTAAGATTCATATATGCATGTCACTTTCTGTGGCTACATCAGATCTTTAATCTGTACCTGGGGGTAACAAATACAGTACAAAATATGTCATGTTACCTTAATAGACAATTATTAAACTGAAGTATTTTGACTTTTTGCCAGATCATTTAAGCATATAATCAAAATTATCAGTCTCTTGACCTTGCAGATGCCATCAACATTTATGTTATCAATATGTTTAGCCCAAAGCTACAATACAATTAGTCATTTAAATTGCAGAGATCTTTCACACAAAATAATTAAGCTCCATTTCTGAATAGCAGGAATATTCTGCCTGTGAGTTACATTGCTCAAACCTTTGAATTGCAGCCTGGAATAGCTCTATTTACTATACCGGCATAGCTTTTATATCAACAAATGTAGCCTAAACCCAAAGCTGCTACAAAGTTTAACACCATCTGAATTCCACTTGCCTCCAATAAAAAGTACATTATTAGTTCTTCCAATTGCATTCAACTATTATATTTGTTGTTTTCTAGCAATTTTAATGAAATGCATCTCAATTAGACATGAATGATGAGTATGAGAGGCTAAAGATGCATCTAACGCAAAGGGGAATTTCATAGCTAATTGAAATTATTCACATGTTAATATGCTTCTTGCTCCCTAGAGAAACAGATTTCCTGCAACAGTTAATCTCTGTATTCTTTCAGAATAACTAGATTATAAGTGAGTAGATTTCAGGCTTTATGGATCTATTTTTGTTTTTAGTTTTTTTTATAAGACCAGGTTTCCCACAAGGGTCATGCAAAATAGTTTTTAAAATTAGTTAATTAATTAGTTATTATGCCAACTTTATTATTATTATTATAAATAATTCAAAGTGGCAAACATACCTAATGTTCCCCATCCTATTTTCCTTACAATAACAACCCTGTGAAGTGAGTTAGGCTACCATCGGAGTTATTACAAACCAGGGATTTTTTTAAAAAAGAAAGAAAATTCAATAGTAAAGTGGCACAAAGGCATGTTGGCTTATTTTACAGATGAAAAATAAAAACAAAGAACAGGGGAAAGCACTTAATATAAGGTCAACTGAAACTTTTAAACCTGAAATTTGCTAAACTACAATCGAACATCTTATGCAAGATCAACAAATGCATCTGTCAGTAGATGTTAATTTATCCCTTCCTCCTCTACTTTATATAAAAAAAAATCAGGGCCACAAAAAAGAAAAACTTTATTTTAGTTTGTCATGCTGACATATTTTCATCCAGACTAACCAAAATAATTTGTCAATATGCATGTCAGAATGTTGTAGTATTATCATCCTTCAATAAAGCACTCCTGATGAAGGCTACACTTATAGATTTTGACAACTATTGGAGGCTGAAATGGGATCATTGAATATGAAATGCCAATAACCACCATGGTATTTTATTGTTTTCCATGAACTGCACTATTAACAGAAACCAATGCTAAAGTCCAAATTTCATCACTTTTGAAAAATAAAAATAAGTGACAGGATAAACTACTTTTAAAGGATCATGTGTTATAATTTTCAGAAATATAGGAAGTAGGATCATTGTGCTAGTCTACAAATATGCATTCTCCAGTATAACAAGGAGAAAAAGGAAAGATTAAAGGATGCCAGATACAAGTTGCCTCTTGAAATGAAAACTCCTGAAGTCTCAAAAAACTGAGGGAGGATTGCACTGGTTTTGGCAGTTCAAAATTTATATCCACATTATGAAGCAATTACCAACTTACCTGTATATAACAGGGATTTGGCTAATTAAATTTATTGATTAAATTTATTTGCCACCTACCTTGCCATGATACTGAGGGCAGTTTACAATAATGAAAAATAAGAAAAATGAAAAAAAAAGTGTAAAGAGAAGTGATAGAACAATAAATAAACAACAACAAAGGAAAATAATGAGAATAATATATCAATATGATGAGCAAAACGATGGATGGGAGGGACAGCAGAGAGCACGAGGGGGAGGACAGGGGGGAGATGGAGTCTACAATCAATCTAGCAGTTATCTCTAGAATGGAACTTTCCCCATCTGATTCCCAGGCCAACTTGAAAATAAATAAGGAAATGCATGCATACATACATAAACACATACATACATATCCATGAAGTATGTCGATGAATTTTTAACATATGCTATGCTAAGTGATAAATACCATCTATCAGATGTAATTCAGTAGCAATATTTACAGTAAAATTGGTTTAGACTAGCAGCATTTTTCAACTTCTAAAACACCAGAGATACTAGAACAATTGGTTAAATCCTTTACAATTAAAAACCTACTATTTGTTTTTATAGACATTTGTTATCAATAAATCATTTTGATAACCAGATGCTGAGAAATAAGTAGAATACAAAATTAGAGGTTCCTATATTTCCCAGACAATGGAAGAGTGACTTAACTTCGATAGCAAGAATGACAACAGACCTTAAACTAGGACTTAAACAAAAATAATACTTAAAATGTATTGGACACATTTCTATAGGAAAGGACATTTGTTGGTGATGTAATAAGGATAATGCTTCTTTAAAACACAAGTTTTTACAATGTCCTAATCATGAATCCCCAAATTTGCATTAATTCAGTTGCGCTAATTTTCATGGGTGGGTTTGGGGAGGGGGATGAAGTCCTATAAGCTGCTACATTTAAACTAGTCAAAGTAAGCTAGTGACATATATAAAGCTTCAGAGTTTCATTCTTAGCATATAACTTAAATGTTTCCTTGAAGCTGATGAACCCTTAAACCAGTTCTGCTAGAGAAAGAGACAATTTTATCTTTTGATTATTATTATTATTTTTTGCTCATGTCCAAACCTTTTTATAGGTCTCTGAGAGGTATACTGGCTAAAGAAGAAATGACATCTTCCACTCAAGCCCAGAGAGCTATCTGCTGCATGTATCCACTGCACAGGAACAAAAGATGCTTCATTACACTCTGAAATATATATTATAAAATTCAAAACACAATTTGGGGAAATTAGCACTGCCTTATTCCCTACTGATAAGATCAGTAACTAGAGTTGAGACACATAATTTATTCCTGACATTTATCTGCTTTAGAAAATGCATCCTTGCATTCAAATTATTCAGTTCTACATATTTAAGTTAGCCAACTTTTCTGAAAATATGCAAATAGTGCATATAGATCCTCAAGACATATTCTACTTCAAGGCCCTCCTTTCTTTGCTGAACAGAACAAAATATTGTTTATATATCAGGATGTTTTGCCTGCAATGCAAGTATCCTGCTTCAAGATTTCCAAATTACCTGGTAATTATGAAATATTCTTAGCTACACTTGTTTGTACATATCCTTATACTCATTTCCAACATACCAGCATCACTTTTAAATATGTCCAAAGATGAATACTTTCATGAAACAGTTCAAATATATTCCTGGCAAGCAATGAATATTTAAGTTGCAGTATCTTATGGCGAGAAAGAATGGTAGACAATATATGAAACAAGTTTCCAGTACTTCAAAGTGCTTTTATGAATATTGGTGGCAAGTGGATGGGATAAATGCCATTGGCTCTTTAAGACCTCTAGATCTGACAAGCTAAAGTGGATTCCATAGAAAATCATAGCAGTGATCCAACTACTGATCTACTTTTGTTTCTAAATAGACTCTTCAGAGAAATGCTTACAATTAATGAAATCACTAACTTGCAATTGCTGTATTTCCTAGGCATCTTATAAATATGCAAAGTACACGTACAGTATGCCTAAATGTACTTCTGCTCATGTAGCACAAAACATTGAATTCTATTGTTCTGAGGCGTGACTCCATTGCCATGGGCATTTTCATCAATAGTGTTATATAGGATTATACCAGGAGCATTTAATAAGGAAGAAGTCACAGCAGCGACAGCAAGAATATGTCCAAGGGGCACCCATTGCAAACCCTCTAGCATTATACAAAAGGAAAAGCTAGAAATAATTACTACTTTGCTCTGATGCAGCTTCTTCCTGCTTAATAGTAAACATAATGATTTACCTAATGAAAAGTTTAATTGTGATGGGAGGGACCTGGGAAAGCTGTTACACCAAGCTCATGATTTCAAATCTTTCAGCAGTAATTAAGAGAGATAAAAGCTCATTCTATACACATAAAGATAGCTATTAATTTATTAAAATTATACACCCAAGCTTAAAGGCAAGTTAATATTTCCCACTGGTGTGTTAATTTGCTTTTGTGGGCTAGCTGGGTTGGTCTTCTGCTCATATGTCTCCTCTGTATGCTTTAACATTCTGGACATCCTCTTTCACAATTTTTCAATATTCCACATTTTATCTGCATAGGTATTCTTAAAGCAACCACGATCCAGAAATCTACTGCACAGTTCACAGGAGTAGCGAAAGGACGATTAGCCTACCAATGATTTTTTTTTTATCATTGTCATTGATTACTACTGCCATTGTCAATTCATTTTTAAAGCTCTGCTTCTTCCAATAGAAAGACTCTTTAGTCTATCTAGCACATTGAAGCCAAGTAGGATTAATATATGAAGTATATTCCGTATTGCTGTTGAGAACTGTAGAAACTTACACACGTTGATAGAGTTGTGCAATAATGCTAGAGGACAGCTGGTTTCTATTAGGATTGCAGCTGTCTATTTACATACAATATATTTTTTTCTCCTTTTCTAGCAAGCACAACCAACAATTCATGTTAAATTTTCCTCATCTAGAAGTACCATAAATGTCCAATTTTGAGAGTGGGATGTACATCATTCTTTAAAGTCTGGGATTCTGTTCTGATTTCCATAGACTACTCTTGTTCTCGTTAGAAAGAATATTTTATGAAGTTTCTACATGAACTTATTCACTTATCAAGACTTATTGCATATCTATTTATTTATTATCTTTTTTCCCTATTTTGTCTCAGGTTTTCAATCACAGACAGTCACTATCCTTCGAACCCTCTTTCAGTTCGACCCTCTCAGTCATCATTCTGCACAATATCATATGCAAGATAATATAATGTAATGATATTAGATAATATAATATGAATATAATGAAATGAATTGTATGTTCTCAGATTTATTAAAACTCAGATTTTCTTGATAAGAATTATGTGAATTTGTAGTTGAGTCTAATAATGATATAATAATAATACAATATAATATGTATAGTTGATTTATGTAACATGAATGTATGTTTGGAAGGGGAAGACTGTTGATATTATAACATTGCACAAAAGAAATGTATCAACCGACACACTGTATTTTGGAAGATTGTTTTATGTTGATGTTCTGTGTTTGTATTTGTCTTTAAAAAATAAAAAACTTAAAAAAAAACATTGCACAATACCCACTGGCTGTTCTGAAGATTCTCTTTCCTCGCAAACTAGGTTTTCCTTCTCCCTCTAATTTTGGGGGGAGTTTCTGCAAATCATGAGGTTCCTCCCTCCGTTGTTTCATGGCCACTCTTGCTACATAATCACAATTGTGGTATTGAAATATTGAATTAGAGAAAGTGCTGATTGCAATTCCTTAACCTTCATGACTCTTAGCAAAAAAACAGAACTATTCAGAAAAAGACCGTTAAGTCCTGAGATTCAGTGATGGCAAATTGCCCAATTGGCTTCTGCAAAGGAAATAACCTAATCTAGATATCTACCAAGTCTGATTATTCAGAAGCTAGGATAACCACCAAGTGGCAGTGGGATTCCAGACAATCAAAAGCGCCCAGAGGAAAGAAGGATGGTGGGTTTAAAACCAGTGCTGGGAATCAAAAATATTTTTTGTAAAAATTGATCGGGAACCTGCCTCAGAACACAGCAATCTCTTAAGAGTGATTCTCCAATACAACATGGGAAGTTTTTGGTGGCCATGAATCAGGAAAAATCAGGGAAAAGAATTTAGAGCAAAATAAACAAACATAAAAATAAAATAAATTATATTATATTATATTAAATAAAGAATACAATTATTCAGTGTAGTTTCCTCTGTCAACTTAAAACATTACCTTTAGTGATAGAAGTCCCCATTCAAGGCTGTGGGACATGTTTTGAGCATCTGAAGCTGTGGGAATATAAAGACACAGACTCCCTACCCAGAAATAGAGCGTATGTGATGAGAAGAATGTAATTTTCTAAGCAAAGCTCAGAAGGTAAGTGCTATGTTTGTTAAGCAATGGACAGAATACATTTGAAGGCACATCCACACTAAACACATGACAGATACACCTACAATCATGTGAACCTGCCATTTCTAGTCCTCCTTTCCCTTGCTTATCCGAGTCCACCTCAATCAAAAGTATTAAAAAATAGTGACAACAATTAAAGAGGCACTGTGAGAAAACATTTTAATTTGCTTTGACTGAGACGTGTTTTTAACTGGCGGAAGCAAATTTTTTTCTAGAATTTTTTTTGTTATTTTTAAATCTATTTAAACAGGTTGATACCAAAATGTATTTGGAACACAGC
>CM066330.1:55616759-55621759 GCA_033807585.1 Hydrophis major
CAGTAACCTGTAACCAATCGTGTATCTTTTTTGTGTTCAAATGCACAAATTGGAACGAATTCTCATTTGGAAAGATCATAAATCTGCCACCTCTAATGTAATCTTTACAAGGCTGTTGAATCCAGCTAAAAGCAATTGTTACTCCTTTTGCCATAATTGTAATCATAACATATATTTGATATTTCATAACTTTCTTTTGTTCAGTAGCAAATGCATTATAAAGAGTGCAGTGTTAATAAATAGAGGCATAATGAATGCGACTAATTGATTTTGGCAGTCAAAGACTGGCATACTTTTTGTGCAATAGGGAATCCATTCAAAGAAGCTTAACTGCTTTTGAGTGTGAGACTTTAGTATAATATTAGGATCTAATTTGGATTCTGTTATATGAGGTGAGTAAGGCAATAGATGTAGTATTTATACACACTGTGATGGAGCATAACAACTATATTGTTATTGCTAATAAGTAAGCCTTTTTTAAAAAAAAAGAAGGTACCAAATATCATGGGCTGTATTATGGAAAAGGAAAATGTGAGATGTTAGTGTTTTAAAATGTCTGAACATGTAGGTATTACCAAGCGAGCTTATCTCTTTAGTGCTGGACTCAGATTTTCCCTGTGTGAATTACTCAAACAGCAATGAAAATGCTGGGAGACAACACAAAAAGATTAAATTGTATGCCCAAGTGCAGAACACAGCCCTTTAGCAGGTGTTTAGTAAAAAATTAATTCCTTGAAATTCCCAGGGAGAAGCCTGAGGCTTTATGATGAATATGACCAGTCTTACAATCAAGACTTTGGATGGATATCAAAACCAATTTTTTTATTCTTTGAGAAATCTTTATAGAAATAATCTACAGAATTGCAGTTGCTTTATATTGGGTATTGAATATGAAACTGTATGCTTTCGGTAATTCAGCTATACATGAACACACATACAACATACAGAGAGAGAGAGAGAGAGAGAGAGATCCTAAATCTATAGATATCTGTAGGTGAAGGACAACAGAAAACAACTAGATACCACTTTATTTTTCATGCTGCATTCATCATGGCAAGCAAGAAAGCCAATCCTTCTAACCCTAACCCTAACCATTTCAATCCAGAGGTTTGTTCCACACACAAGTAATTCTCGCTTAATGACAGGTCTTTTAGCAACTTTGCAAAGGTCATTTATAACAGACCTCCCAAAAGCTGCACACATACGCTGTATTCACATCCTCATTTTGGGTGCTTGGCAACCATCTCATCTTTAGAGTCAGTTGCAGCTTTCTGCAGTCATGTGATCACAATTTACAATCTCTTTTGCTAATCTCCAGCATTGGGGGCTGATTTCCAATTTTAAAAAGCCCACAAAAAACTTGGATTCACTTAACAACCACATCATTCACTTAATGACTGTAGCATTCACTAAACAACCACTACAAAAAATAGAAAAAATTGGGTTCAGTCATTTGAATATTTTGGACTTCATGACTTAAAACAGAAATTCCAGACTCTATTATGGTGATACATCCAAGTCTATCTGTATTTCATGTTCTACCTTTAATTACCTGTACATGATATATCATATCTATCTATCCATCTAACTATCTTATCTGTCTGTCTATCTATCTATTTATCGATCTATCTATCACCAGATGTTAGTAGAATCACAAGTACATCTTCTCTTGAGGTGTTTAAATATGAATTAAATCACAATTAACATTTAACTCAATTCATGGAGTCTTCAAGGAGATTGTGCACAATTGCTATAGAATTTATGCACAACAGTAATACATCCTTGAAGTTTTATGCTTAATATACCAAAGCAAAGCATCTCCTTGATATTACACCAGAAAATTGTATTAACAAGTTCTAAGGTTAAACTAGATTGTTATTCTGTATTCATAACATCCATACACTGTCCATTAGATAGAGTAGCAATTGATTTCTAGAAAGAAGATGCTCTTTAATTGTAATTAATTTTCAGCTCCATAAATATTTCATAACTTTTGTTTATTTAAAAAAAATTGTTTGTTTTATTCTTCATTGTTTTCTGGCACCACAGAAAATGCTCTGTCTGGATGCTGTTAGTAAATATCAAAAATGGAAAGCCAGTCATCTCCAGGCAATAGACAATTGATTTTCCAACAATCAGGACAGAAGAGTCTCTTCGTTTATTTATGAGATTGTATTAAAATAATTGATCATTTTTTCTAGCACTAATCTAGCAGCTAATCATTGTTTTTACAGAAATTGTAAAGAAAATGCTATAAATTGCTTGCTGAATACCTCTTTTGTATTGCATGAATTTTGTTTAAATGTTCCTTAAATTGGTCAGTGTTCAAAGTATCAGAGTCCAGGAATTAATAACAAGATAACTTCTAGAATGTTTCTCTCTTTTATGGTAAGTAATGATTTGCTTAACTGTGGATTATTGAATAAACTATGATTAATTAAATTTGCACAACATAGCCAAAAATAAAGAAAACCACATTATCATTTAATAAGATTCTCTATTTTTCCTTCTGAAGAAGGAAAATCTTTGGATAACTTTAAGCATCCTCTGAAACTTTAGTTAAAGGCTGAAGATCTATCAACATGCTCTCAGTAGCACTGCGTAATGTATGCACTGAGTCATGTAGGCCATGTAAGACAGCATGTTACTGCTATTGTCCCTATACTACACTATAGTATTGTCCCTATACTATTGCTATAGCTTGCTATCGGTACTATCGGTATTTTTATTTGTTTTTTAAATCTGGAATTTAAACTGGGTTTCCCCAAGAGAGTTTGTAATCTGAATTATATAGGGCTAGAATGTTAGAAAAGAAACATCATTTGTCAAAAATTATTTATTAATTAGTCTCATACAGATGCTACATATTACAATTGTTAAATATAATGTTAGGAAATTCAGTCATAAACCTACATATAACACCTTGTGGGTATAGATACTTTGAAATACAGTTAGAGATTTTATAATATTTTTCCAAGCTGAAAAAAATAGTTTTCTTCTCAACATAAACTCAACACTATTTAACAATATTAAAAATTCTGGACACAAGTTTTAAAGAGGGATTAGGCAAATTAATGAAAGATAAAGCATTCAATGCCTAATAGTTATAGGGAAATTCTTAGGAAAATGAGGGAAATTGTACTATTGTGCTCATGCCCTAGTTTGCTGCTGTGGAAACATAATACTATAGAAGATAGGTCTCCATGTTCTTATGTAACCATATCAAGATTTAAATTTAATGACGTAATCATGCTTTTTAAAAAATACAACAATAATAGGACATATTACTAAATTTAAAAGAGTATGGGGCAGGGGAGAATCAAAAAAATGAATAATAATCACAATAATTTGCAGTTGCTATTTTAACTGTATGAAATTAAATGGTAGCTTCAGTTGTAGAAAGAACATAAAATAGGAGCTTCAGGTTGCCTGCTGCTGAATGATAGCAACAGCCTAACATCTACCAAAGCTGATACAAATTTACAGACGGTTCTAATTTAAATAAACTTTATTGAATTTTATTACATTAAAAACATAAAAATATATAATAACAGCTGTTTGTGGTGCTTATCGTGTAACAATCATTTGTGCAATATTTATAAATATTAATTTGTGCATAATTATATTCTTATTTTATCTATATTCTATATCTAATAATTACTTATCCTTAGTCTTTCTCTGATTTATCCAGTTATACCATTGTTCCCATACCTTATAAATTATTGAAGATTCCTTATTTTTTAAATTCAGTGTTAATTTATCCATTTCAGTACAATTCATAACTTTTTGTATAACCAGTTCCTCTACAGGTGTATATGGCTGTTTCCAACACTGGGCAAAGGTGATCCTGGCAGCAGTCAGCATATGTAATAATAAGTATTTTGTACTCTTTACATATATTTTTTGAAGATCCCCAATAGAAGAGTTCTGGTTCTAGGTCTAGTTGTTCATTGGTGATTTCCTGTAGCCAATTTTGAATTTTGAGCCAGTATTTTCGATCCTCTGGGCAATACCACCACATATGATAATATGTTCCCTCTTTTTTTTACATTTCCAACATATGGAACTCAGTTTAGGGTACATTTTCGCTAAACTTGAAGGGGGTAAGTGTCAGCTGTTGAATATTTTATATGTATTTTCTTTGTATGTTACTGATTTTGTTAATTTGTGGTTTCTATTCCATACAGTCTCCCACTCTGATAACTTTATGTTATGATCAATATTTTGACCCCATGCGAGCATGTGTCCTTTCTTCTTCTAATTCTACTTCTAGGAGATACTTGTAAATTTGGGTATTTTTTTTTTATCTGGGCCTAATAAAATTTTGTCTAATTGTTGAGGTTTCAAGTATATTCCATACTTTTTTACATCCTTTTTATATCGATTTTGTATTTGAAGATAAGCCCACCAGTCTATTCGTAGCTCTTGTTCTTGGAGCTCTTGTATTGTTTTTAAATTTCCATTTGTATCCAATAAGTCTTTATATTTTAACATTTTGTTCAGGTCTAAATTATTTGGGTAGATCGTCACTTCCATTGTAGATAGCCAAATTGGGATTTTTATATAGTGTATCTTTTTAACCTTGATCCAATTGTATATCAACGAATCTCTAATCAGATGTCTTACAGACAGTTCTATACATTACCAAAAGATTTTGCTTATTTAGAAAAACATTCATATTTCTTCTGAGATTACAGCAAAATGTCTATTTTCCCTTTGTATCTCTATTTATAGTTGATGAGCACTTACTAGTCATTAACTAGACTGGCAAGAATTTACCTCCTCAAGTGTCTTGTTTGTGAGGACTTCACACACTCATTGCCCTCAACCACATGTGAGCCACATATTTTTTCAACTAGTTGTTTAGCTACATGTCTAACATATCATCACGGAAAGCTCTTAGAGATGAATAGTAGTTGTGGCCAAAAGAATATGAGACTCCCCTACATATGAGTAGAGTATTATCATTCTCTGGAAAGAAGTGTTTCAAAAAGCACTAA